>RXPK01000149.1:805935-1129277 GCA_004143645.1 Protaetia brevitarsis | reverse complement strand
ATGGACAAAATATTAACGGATTTTGAACATTTTGACCAAAGGTTAGTGGGGTGTGATGTCCTCCATTTCGTTATGTCCTTTTCTATTTAAAATAATACTTTATGCTGTCTTACGTGTTGGTAAATATTATTAATTGCAATATTACTCGTAGTTGTAGCAGATTGTAGGTGAGCCGGGAAAGGAGAGGTTGGATAGGCTATGACGCTGTGATGACGCGCACGCATATTCGTGTTACATTGAAATGTTTGTTTATTAGAAGAATAAAATTTAGTTTGATAATATATAATCGTTATTTTTTACCATTTTATTACTTTTTTTTTGTTTCGATTTAATGTTATGTTATATATGTGTGTATTCTAAGTTTTGTGTTATATTTCTAAAATTTTTATTTGCTTATTATGTTTACTATTGCATAATAGTAGAAATGGTTTTTCATATAAAATAAACATGTAGTTGGGAGAGAAAATCGCATTAATTTACATATATGCTTACGTTACTTATTAGTTTGTTTGTTGTTGACTAGCAGTCCGTGGAGATTTTACGCGTTTTTTTATTTTAGAGCATGATTTGGTGTGTTTGTTTGTTAGAGCAAGTAATCCCAGATCACAAGAGGTCTGTTTCTGCTCGCCATCTGACTCGAGCATTTACGGCATTTTGTGTAACATAACCATCGCGCTAAACCTGTTGTAAACTTCGTTTGTAATGTATCGATTTACCCTGCATCAAATATGCACGATATGGATATATAATGTTAGCATGTGAGATGTAAGAACGATCATTATATTTAAAAACACTTGGTAGGTAATAAATACTAGTATTATGGTTTTTTTTGTGTCTAGATTCATTAGTTTGAAAAATTATTTTACTTTCCTATTCATATAGCTGTGACAATAAGTAAATATAAATTTAGGTTATATTGCAATCAGCGCTTTTTTACCATCTTTAAATCCAACTTGAGACGCTCTCAATACTTGATGACGTCAGTAGATCTGTTCCAAGCACAAAACAAACAAGCTATAAAACAGCATACATGATGACGCGTTCGGGCCTTTCTTTGATTGCTGAAAAGTTACATGTAACTTGTATTGCGATGTTGCCCCCAAGGTTCCTCTAATTTTTCAGCCGCTCAAGAGAAAGGGTGCGAATGTCTCATGTATGGTTTTTAATAAGTAAATGGTGCATATATGTAAAAATAAATGGCGATTTGTACCCCAAACTATAATTTTACATTATAATAAAAAACGAATTTCTTTATTATGTATAGTAAACTAAGTAAATTTAAGAAAAAATGTTTTTTAATAAGGAAAAACTATATAAATTTTCCGCCTTCACCAGTTGAATTTAGCGACAGTACCCTATACACTTGTGAGAGCGAAATAGCAATAGGAGAGAGGGGAAGAGAAGGTTTTCGTGTATACGTTCGAACGGAAAACCCGCGTTTATTAAATTTAATATAAAAGCCATCGAACAAGATATATATTATCAAATAAATTTATCTCTAATAAACAAAATTTCTGATTATATATAATCATAAATATAAGTAAATTAAGTTAACAAAACAACATTAATTTAAAACTAAGAATAAAAATTGAGAAGAGATTATGTTTTTTTTCGGCAAATTTTCGTCCTTTAGATTTAACTTTTCTTTTTCAGTATTTTTTTTAAGTTTAAATCTTTTATCTTAAAAGAGAAAACCTCAATTAGAAATTGTTCAATAAGTTTTCAACAAGAACGTGCCTTGCAGTTATTTCAATTTCTTATATTTTACAGATACCTCAGAATTCTAATCTTCTAATTAAAAAACACGAGATTATCGCGAGTGGTCATCACATCGCACATGCTCACCTCCCTTTTCCCCAGGCCACACAATCGCCAATGCCAGTACATCACCGATACGATTCCGTCGTTTCGCAGATGGATAAACACAGAAATCTTCTCTCTCCTCTGACCGAGATACCTGTTATATTATCGCTTTCAAATCAATTTACATTCACCGATAGAGTGCACCACTCCCTGGGCAATACTTTTATTTTTCCGAAAAATTCATTACGTTGGACTAAGCTTAGATATATTTAACAATGCCATGTATTAGCATAGGGGATAGTACATGAATTACTGAGTTATTTATGTCGTAGAATCCAACAAATTGAATAAAAAAAAATTATATCATTTGCTATTTAAAATAACAAAGTTGCGTCCCAATTCCGGTCAACCGGAAGTGATATTTTCGTTAAATTATTTTCACATTTATAGTTCCAATCGAATAGATTATGAGCCAATATCTCAAAATATAATAAATAACTAGAACATCATAAACTTTTAATGAACCACTTACTGGAATACCCTGTATAGTGTACGTATTAATATTAAAAAAAATCCACACATACTCACAATAATCAATTTTGTTTCACCCTAATAACTTTTTTGGATATGTATTAATCAAATTCCCTATACACCTTCCATTCCAAATTCATACCCGAAAAAAAATCGACTCATACACATGCGCATAGCATCAAAAAATCCAACCAAATCTTCCTCAGCACTAACACCTAACAATAAGAGCATCTCCGTGAGCGAACAGAAACATTTTTTAACAGTCAGGGTCTCACTATATAAGCACTTTTTGAAAGCCATCCTCCACGAATCTTCAAATCATAATAATATATTAATATAATATATTTACTATGTTCATTTTTGTAAATTCTTTTTTGTTTTGTTGGGTTTCTTTGTTTGCTGGAAGAACGGTGACACAACACAGATAAGACTACCTGTCGGTATAAAGAAAAAATCTTATAAAAGGAATACGTCGCGACGAATTGGCGTTGGAATGGACATAACTACTATCATCATCGATAGTTATCGTCCACTTTTAGAGAGGCACGCTGTACGTCGTCTATATGAATTAGTTAGTAGGTTCGTGTTTCGACCGTAGAGGGCACGCGGAAAATCAGGGTAGCCCGATATTTCACTATAGGCGGTGTAATTGTGCGTGGTTGATTGGCCGTCTTGATCAGTGTCGGGGCGAACCGTGCAGCGACCGTCTCCTGGCTTACCTGCCAGGTTCAAGGTGGGATTCCTCGACGACAGGCTCGTATGGCCTCGGCTGTCACTTCTGGATTTAGCAGTGAGGATAGCGATTCCAGACAGCAGACGAACCAAACACTGAATAATCCACGTGAGATACGGATACAATTGTTTCGATGTACAGAGTTAGTAAATACAGGGTTGTATCAGATATAGAGTACATAAATAATATGTAGCACTGTAATCATATACAATTCAAAAAGTCTTAATGCACAGGGGGTCTATCTGTAAGCATATAAGAGAAAAAAAAGATTTCATAATGCCGTGGGCTAGAGCCGCAAGCCTGGCCCAACCTAAATGCCGGTCCCGAGTATTAACCCACATCCACCATCATTCAGCATGGACCGTTGTTAGTTTGTTGTTGGATCGCCCGGCTTGGAGTGCAAACCACTCGACCATTTTATTTAAATTCTTCCCGTCCGAAAAAACCAGCCTTTCAGGACCATCATATTTCATATAAAAAAAATCGAAGTTTGATGCATCGGCAAAGCACGGGAATATAGATTATAGTTCATTTATCGATAGCACGACGAGTACTACGTGAGTCATTCGCTATGACGTCACGACCGTGTGGCAATATTTCTCTTTGTGAAAACGTAACAAAACCGTTAGGTTATGTAACTGTCAAACACTGTTGACAAGGTGAATAAACAAACTTCTCCAAAAATGACATTTACCGTTTAAATTAGTCATGATTCTTTTGAAAATAGGATTTAAACTATGTTAACAATACTAGGAGTTGGGAAAATAACAAAAAAAAAATAATGAGTACAATAAATTTAATTCGAAATCAATTTGCTTAAAGTATTCACAGTAATTATTAGTATGCAAGTGTTCTTCTCTGTCGAAACGATCCTTCTTTTCACTACTTAGGAATTCCTCCGGTATGTGTACACGAAGTACTACGCCAAATCTCAGACTAATTTAATTCAAGCTACTTTACATTAATTTATCCGATCTGCCATATTTCATTCCATTTCGTTTCATAACAAACCTTGCTTTCTTTTGAGAAACTATTAATAGTTTTAATATGATATATTTTGACCTGAAAAGTATTTTATGATTTATAAAAATGGTCTGTAAACAATATTTACTATACTCACTGTTTTTAGAGTCATAACAACCATAAAAAAAACTTTGTGTGATGTATTTAAGTCGATTGAGTAAAAGATAGACATATCCATGTTTGATAAGTTGTTCTGCCCACTGCGGACCACTAGGTTAATTGTTAGGCGGACCGCTTATCTGTAGAGCTTTCATCCAACAAGTTCAGGCCCCCAGTTCAGATTCATTTTTCCGAGTAAAAACAAATCTTCCCTGCTGCAAGATACTGATATCATTTAATCAAAATCAGTACAGAATCAGTATCACTCAAAGATATTTGCAGTTATTATTAATTCGAGAGTTTCTTCTCTGTCAAAACCAACCTCTCTGTCCACCCTTTATGGATTTCCTTTTCGGTTGTTGATTACGTATTACACCAAAACTTCCTGTCCCGTAATTTGATTCAAACGCTCCTTCCACAATGGTCGTGCATCCTTCCTCCGATCTGCCATATTTACCAACATGATTAGTCACTCCAGTTATTTTTGATGCCCCATATCAGTTCAATGCGATAATATGAGGATGCGGAGGAAGACGGAGAACCATATGACCATACAATTCCGCTAATTCATCAGCTTCATATACCGTTGTGGTTTATGCTGCTCAACCAGGTGGAGTAGCTGTATTTTTATTGCAGTGCTATCATAATCAATATGTATTGTTAGGTGAGCCAGCGCCTAATTCAAGTTTCGTCGATGAAGCTGTTGGTGGTTATTCCGGATGTACATGTAACTAAGCGTTATCCATTACAATGACAGAAGGGTTTCTAGATTTATAAGAAGCTGTGTTTCGAACCACTTTAAGAAATTCTCACGATTCATATCACCATGATAATCTAAGCTTTGCAACGGGATGAAAATAACTAGTTCTGCCTCCTGTATAAATCCGTCACTATTTCCAGCATGTAAAACTATAGATCTTCTTCCACCAACTTTCGTGCTTAACAGTTTTCCTAGTTGCGTCTTGCCAAGATTTGCCTGTAGTACAATATTCGAAGATCCAGGTTTCATAAGAAAAACAAATGACGTACATTCTCATTTTTGAGACGTATATATTGTTGCATGAAAGTAATTCTTTTTATCGCAAGTGGTGAATCTCCATTAAACCACGTTTAGGATCGCTTTTTTTAAACGAAAGCCTATGTCACGTAGTATTTCCACAACGATGTGTGGCAACCACTGAAAACGTTCTTTTCTTTAAGAGCACTGTTCAAAGTGCTTAATGTGATATGTTCGCTGAAAAAATATTATATGGTGAATAAACACTTCTGCAAACAAATATTGTATATACTCACTGTTTTTATACATATCATAAATGTGGTTCCTAATAGCACATTGAGTAAAAATCATCAATTTTATGGACAGGTTTATCTCGTATACGTTTTCGTTTTGGGTTACTGGGCGTAATTCGTGTTTCATCAGGACGAAATTTTTATGTATTGTTGCTATATGAATAGTTTAGAGCACTCGATACTCTCTAAAACGAAATACTGTTAAGAATATGACATTAAAAATAATGTAGTATATACTTCTCGCACAGAAGTTAACGGGAGTAATGCCCCTTGTTCTCGCGTTCTGCTTCAAAATACGCGATTAACGAAACTATTAACTCCTTAGATTGTTTACACAATGGTTTCCGCATGGGTTTAGTGTAATAACAAACTGATTTTAATAAATAGTACCAAGTATAAACACAAATTCAACACCACTACTAGAAACGCAAATATAACCTTTGACAGTTAACAGCTATAACGAATATGGTGGGAAAACATTGGGACGATGTGACAAATCACGCAAATTTAAAAAACATAGGCACCAACCATAGTATCTTTAATGAACATGAATAAGTTATAGTTGGTTGGTTATTTTAATAATATGGAATTGCATGGCCGAATTTGCAAGTAATGAGCGTCCTCGTCTGTTACGATAAATGAAGTATAAATAGTAAAAAGGCGTGTTTTTTTCTGTAATCTACATTATTTTTGTTGTAATTCGATTCAATTCATTTTTCGTTTATGATTAAAAATAAATCAAAAGATAAAAATACTCGCATTCATGTGGTACCGTTTAATAACAACTAACTCTTCGATTCGACAAAGCAAAAGAAAAATATTTACGTTTTCGTAACTACTGAAAGTCGCATATCCGTGAAAACTCGAACGTCTTATCAGGATATAAAAATAATAACTTTGTAGACTTAGGTAGAATGCTCTTAACAAAAAAGGAATGTTTATTTATAAAAGAAGAAATTAAAATGCCTCAGTTTGCTATTTTTACAAGGGCCTTTATTTTATCAGAATGACGTTAGAATATGAACTTACGCATATATAATTTTTATGTTCATTATACGTATATTGCTCTTAATTTTTCCGCAATTATTTTTTAATTACTCCAAGCATAAAATAGCCTACAATTTGCCATTGCCACCTAATAGCAACTTATGAATATCAAATATATTGGAAAGTACTAGAAATAATTGGGGATATTAAAATGTCATCATTAACGAAGATGATACTCACTCCAGTCACGAGAAGCTGATGCGTCGTCCATTTCGGCACCCAAGAGAAGGCCTCTGATAAGAATATCGTATGAAATATGAGTGAAGATGCTATCAGGAACAACACGCTAAGGCTGACGTAGAAATAGGCGTTCTGAAATCGCGATTTCAGTTGTAGTTCGAAAAACCAGTTCGTCCAGAGCATAGACAAGAAGAATACTACTAGAAAGAGTTTAGACCTTTGCGCATTCGCAAACTTTCTGGTTGTCTAAGCGTCGCCATTTTGATGTATGCCGTGTCAAATAGATCAGCTGTTGTTGCAGTATTTTGTTTTGAGAGGCTTATAAATCGTGCTGTTTTTAAGGTTATTCTTGCGTTTTTGTGACATTTTATATTTATGGTGTTATTTAGATTAAAGTTTTTTTTTAGTAAGTGATACTTTATTAATGTGAAGCTACCTAAATTATTGAATAATAAATTGTTTTTAAAAAAATACTTCATTGGACTGCTTTTTAATGTCTGTTAAGAGATCTCAACTGTGAAGAAAATATTTAGTGAGATTTGTGATGTTATTATTTTGAATCTATAGTCTACAGATATGAATAGCGTTTATGTTGTAGAATGTCTTGTTGTGTACCTTGAAGTAAAAGCATTCGTAAATTATTACCCCTGGTAGTGACATCAGGTTCCATCAGTAAGAGCCAACTATAATCTACCTGTTACAGATATGTGGTATAACTTTATCGCATTCTCCTTTATGAAGAGTGCTTATTGCAGTTAACGTCTGCTGCAAAGAATCTGAGAGAAAATAAATATACACTGTCGCAATGAAAGAATAAAGGTATTTCTGCACTGTTGCCACAAAACATAGATATGACACGTATTCTATTTCAGATGGATTAATAGTCAGCTGATCCGAGAGATTAAGAATATGTATTGGTAATTTCAGCATATCGCAGACAGTTTCTTGAAGAACATCCGATCTTATTAATAAAAGTGATCATCGAGTGTTATTCTAAAATACGACTTCATAATTTGGTGAAATTAACACAAGAGCTGCAAATCGAATTAATAAGAAAAAATGAAACGAACTTATATTGTTTAGCCACCACTAAAGAAATGTCATTTGATGTAATGTGTGTTTACTACACCCCAAAAATATTAAATAACCTAAAAACTTCAAATTTCAAGTATTAGTGTACTAGCCTATCCATTTAAATTAAATATCGATCTAAGGCCTTTCCAGCCGTAAAAAATACAATTTCCTGTATGTGCATAGTATAATACTAGTGTCAAAGGGAAGTATGAGCATTTTACCTATTTTTTTATTTTAAAATATTACCATTACGTCCTTGTTTTATGTTTAAATCGTTTTCTTACGACTCTGTCATACATCAAAATGGCTGCCCCCATGTGTTAAACTCTATCTATATATTTATCCTTGTCTATGGTTCAGAGTCGATATAGGGACTTACCACTTTGCCCCAGTTGAACGGGAACAAGTAGACGACGTGCGAGATGTCCAGGAACAGTAGAACACATGTGATCAGGAGGCTCAGAATGGTGACGAACATCATCAGGCGCAGTCGACCGACCAGGGGCAGCATGAATAGACCTACCTTGACGGTTCCGGAAGTGCACAGGCAGGCTAGACAGGCCACAGTTGTTATCTGTAGAATCGAAGACGTATAAGTTATAAATTATTTCGAAGGACGACAAAAATCAAATGACACGGTGTTAAGAGTGACATATCTATTTATATTTAAATTCTATTGTAAAAGCTGTTTATTTGTCTACTTCCACTATCATCCATGATTCTTCACATGTCAAAATAGAACACCAAATGCGGTATTGCTGCCTCTGTTAAATGAAAAGCAGTAAAGTCGGTAAAGTACAAGTCGAATATTGACACAACGGTGAACGTGTGACCTGGAAAGTTGACTGATACCCGCATAGTT
Organism: Protaetia brevitarsis; assembly: GCA_004143645.1. Taxonomy (NCBI): domain Eukaryota; kingdom Metazoa; phylum Arthropoda; class Insecta; order Coleoptera; family Scarabaeidae; genus Protaetia; species Protaetia brevitarsis. Next base: position 1,120,635 of record RXPK01000149.1, on the reverse strand, counting down.
TATCTATGCTGAAACGCGCTCTATACTTTATTGCAAATTTGGAAAAATTTCGAAAAGTAGGTAATGGAGATCACGTAGATAATAAAACTGCTCATAGAGAGCGCTATTGTATGCTGCATAGTAAAGTCACTAGATAAAGTACCACAATACATAAAAAGAACTTGTATTAGAGAGAGAAGTATATATTGGACCCAAAATGGCGGTTAGGAAGAGCATATGTACACACACAAGCAAAGAATAGCCTTACTTTTGCGGTTGTGTCAGTGAAGTGTCATATTGTGTTCTTTACTTTGATTATTATTATTTGCGAGTTTTGTAAGATCAATAAATAGTGTAATTTACTCTTTAATTTTGACGTATTGAAAAGTGCATGCAAGGCATTTAGAATTGCCGTCTTTTTTTTTGACCCAAAATGGATGCATATTCGTGGTACTTTATATATTTCTAGGGCCAATTCACTCCAAAGATCAGCAAAATGTAGATTGCTTCAGAACCAAAAGCACCCGCGATCGAAGACGAGTCAGTTTGTGTCGAAGAGTTGCAGCGCGAAAGCCGAAGCGAGAGTTGTGAGCGAAGTATGTGAACGGTGTAAATAAATAAATAGTGACTATAAATAACTAATATTCAAGTTTAATTTATTAGTGTTGGCAACACTTTCGAAAAATGAGTACAGGGTTTTCGCGCCAACAAGGGAAAGTGGAAGAATATTCGAGAATTGATTGAGAAGTGATGAGAGACGTCAGGTGGACGTATTACATTATTACATTATATTTTATGTTCAAATTGGTATTAAACCTTTTTTAAATAAGTGACCCTTTTATCATTTTTTACGTTAGTGTTTTTAATTTTAATTAGTGTTAATAATTTGAATCCTGAAAACGTTACATAATCTTCTTACTTTCTAAAGTTAACTAACAATTCTTGCGTCATTACTGAACAAAACACCAAACTTACAACATTTTTCCTTTTTCGTATTATCATGAAAGATTGATTTTCCGACGAATTGCTGTAAAGACTTTTTCTTTTGCAAAATATTGTTAAGAAATATGTTGTTTCTTTGGTACCGATGAAAAACTTGGAATTTCTGACATCTAACAATGTCTTTTTTTATAGAGATGATATTTGATAGAATAGCAGTGAACTGAGTTCAGTGTTTCTGCTGATGATGCTTTGCTATTGAAACGTACATACGTTCAGTTTAGTGCAGATTGTGGTGAGGAGTCTAGAAGTTTGCAAAAATATATGGTAGGTAAACTATGCGGGTACAGGACTGTTTTCAAGGTCACGCGTGTATATGTTGCCAATCTCGCTTCGTTACTCTCGCACTGGTAGTACTAATAATAATAATAATATAGTTTTATTCTTTCAGATTATGACATTAAAAGCATGACATGAAAATAATAAATAAAGAAAACTAAATTAGTCAAAAATCAAAAAGAAATCACAAGGCGTACTTCAAATGACAGCATAAGCTGTCCTTGCTCTACCAGTACACCTTGAAGCATTTGAATAAATATATAAAGAAAGTGAAACCTAAACTACCTTGCTACCTAATATTCTGCATGAACCCCCACTACATTCAAAGCAAATAAAATTAAAAGCAAGAAAGTGAATATGCGTTAAGCAGCAAAAAAAAAACAGAAGTAAAAAGCGTTGCGAATGGCACAGGAAACAATCATCGCTCCAAAAGATATCGCTTAAATGCAGACACACTCAGCAATTTAAATTGATCCGGTATCTTATTATAAATCTTTGCTATTTGATAAGTGAAGGATCGTTCAAATAAAGCAGTGCGATGAGTAGGGGGTGTAAGCCTACCCCTAAATCTCAAATTCAGATTATGCACGTCAGTACGAAATGAAATTTTTTGATCCAAATAAGTGGGTTCTTTATATAAAATAATTTTGTGGAACGTACAAGCGCTCATAAGCAACCTACGTCATTCATATTCAGCCATCCCACTCAGGCAACTTGTGAGAAAATTCTTTCACATTTCCTTATACCAAAAATGAAACGCAAACACAATTTTGAACCCTCTGTATAAGTGCAGAGTAATCCGCCCTCAAGCACGGTCCATATACCTCACAACAATATGATAAATGTGACAACACTAAGTTTCACCAAAGGATTTTCTTCAAATTAACCGAAAAACAAGTGCGGTGTGGATATATCAGCTTAAAGCTGCATCAGGCAGATCTAAATGGCACCTCGCAGACGTGATTATCGAAATCTAGGCTTCCCATCCCCAAGTTAAACCCAAATTCTTGTATTCAGATAGGAATTGGCACGTCCGCTCGTTTATATTGCAACTTTAATGATATATCAAACTTCTTCTAGAATAGCACTGAACTGAAGTCAGTGTTTCGCTGTGTTGTGCTTTGTATACGAAACGTACGTCAGTTTAGTGCAGTTTGTGGTGAGGGGTCTAGAGAGAAGTTTGCAGTATTACCACAGTTTGGAGTATTTTTGCCATATATATTTTCGACTGGTTGCTTAGCAAGCAAATTTTGAATAGAATAAAACTATCCGTACTACTAGAAGGGAGGAAATCTTACTTACGACGAGCAGCACTCGCACGACTCCGCTGGGCGTCTTCAGTGTGTGTGGTCGCAGTAAAGACGATGACGCCCGAATATAGGGACAGATCGGGAGAGAGCGTCTGCGATAGTGCGAGTGCGAGTCCCAGGAATTGATGGTACCGACGGGCGTTTCACACTCGCAGCCGCCGGCGCACTCGGCGCTCAGAGCTCCCGTCCTGCTGCCCGCTATCTCGAAATCCTGCAACACAGAACTCATGCCATCCCCGGCCTGCAAAAGACACCGACACGGGAAAATAACACTTAGATGGATGGACACACTCAGTGCTCACGGCTATAGCTTCTATATTGGTGGTCGACGCGACGCCGGACGGATCTGCGCGTCTGGTCGACGATGGTCGGGGAAATTCGGGAATTTACGGGATTTTAGAGGAGGCCATTTCTATTTAAGTGGTGCGTGCTAATAAAAACTTAAGCTTAAAGCTTTAAGGTTACAATTATTTTACACTCTCCATGTTTGTAACCATCTTCTAATATATTAAACGGTTTATTTGTTGAAAGCTATCAGAAAAAAATTAACCACATACTGGCCCCGTATAATATATATACAGTGTGTTAAAAAAAGGTGTCGGATTTTACCCAATATAGTACTCGGTGGAAAAAACAAAAAGTCTTAGTCAACATGGGTCCGCAATCAGCTGTTTGACATATAGTCGATTGCATATTTTAAAATAAAAAAAAAACATTTTTCGTTTGAGAATAGTACCCTTTGTCAAACAACTGATTGTGACTTAAAATTAGTTTCGTCAACATCGTCAATCAGATTATTTATCATTTGCGTCAATTTTTTTTGTTCTCACATGCATAGTACACAAATGCAGAAATGCGGATATGCATTTTATGTACGGTCTGGCGAATGTAATACACTGAAGCACGGCGTATGTATGCCGAAGAATTTTCAACTCGGTTGTTACCGAAGTGATAAGATTGTCTCAAGACTTCATATGCGGCTGTCCGAACTGGTTACATATAAAATTAATGGTGTTCTGGTAGACCTAATCAGTTTTCGACCGCTAGAATTAGATATTTTGAACGGGTAGAAGAAATCAAATATTAGCATCCGAAGACTTGCCGCAGAACTGAACGTCAGTCATCCTCTCATTGGAGAATTCTGCGGGAACAGCAGCTCTATCCCTACCACATTCAACGCGTGGCAAGTTCTTGCTCCTCTCGATTATGATGCACGTAGGGTTTTTTTCAATTGGGTTTTACGAAAGCCTGGCAGAAACTCCTAATTTTGCGACTCAGATTTTATTTATGATGACGAGACGGAATATTCCATTTTCATAACAATCACGTCTGGGCAGATGAAAATCCCCATGCTGTTGTTGAACTGCATCACCAAAACCGTTTTCGCTAATGTTGTGGCTTGCTAATTTTGGAGACTGTTTAATTGGTCCAGTATTCTCCCAAACCGTTTAACGGGACAAGTATACTTGGTTTTTTAAGAAATGAATTACCCGTTTGTTGGAAGACGTGCCACTTTTTAAACAATTAAAATGTAGTTTATGCCGATGGAGCTCCTGCGCATTTTTCCATCGTAGTTTAGAATTCCTTAAATCAAGATTACAACGAGAGATGGATAGGACGAGGTGGCCAACTGTATGGCCTCCTAGTCTCCTGACCTGACACTCTAGACTTCTATCTTGGGGGCATCTAAACAATTAGTGTACGCACGATCTGAAACAATTGGAAGAACTCAGGCGACGAATCGTAAATTGTTGTCCGAGGAATATTCGGAAGACTCCAGGAATTTTCGAAAGATCGCGTCGATCCTTTATAAGAAGTGTGAAGCGTACTTAGAAAATGAACGGTGGACATGTAGAACAATTTCTTTAGTTTTACTTTAAATAAACATTTGTTTAATTTACATGCGATCAGAATCTCTTGGAAAATTTTATCCTACTAAAAACAATATGCAATCGACTATATGTCAAAAACAGTTGAATTGCGGACCCATGTTGACTAAGATCTTTTTGTTATTCCACCAGTAGTACCAATTGGGTAAAATATCTCGACAACCTTTTTTATAAACACTGTAATATACAGGGTGTATCAAATAAGAAAGTAAATTTTGCTTGGGTGATAACCTACAGACAATATAAAGCACAATCCACCGAAACCGGATTTCATCAATCAAAGAATAAAAAAAAGTAAAATTTAGAGCCAAAAATTCTTTAGTCCGGACTGATGCAAGGAAACGTCCATGTTAAGCACCCGCTAAAACGTGGTATTATGTATAATACATTGCACTCTTTAGTATTAATCTTAATGGTATGCGTAAGTCATTTAACGTCATTCTGAATAAATAAAGGCCCTTGTAACATAGGCAAAACTGAGGCCATTTTTTAAATTCTTCTTTTTATAAAATAAACATTCCTTTTTTGTTTAAGAGCATCTACGTAAGTCTACAAAGATTTATTTTTAGTATCCTGATAAGACGTTCGAGTTTCACCGGATATGCGACTTCAGTAGTTACAAAAAACGTAAATATTTTTCTTTGCTTTGTCGAATCGAGAGTTAGTTGTTAATCAAACGGTACCACATGAATCTGAGTTATTTCTTTTGGATTTATTTAATCAAACAACGCAAAATGAATTGAATCGAATTACACAGAAATAATGTAGATACAGAAAATTTGCAAACACGCCTTTTTGACTGTGATATCGCGCGAAATGAATCTATACATTCCCGCGCTTTTGCCGATGCATCAAGCTTCGATTTTCTTTATATGAAATCATGATGGTCCTGAAAAGGATCGTTTTTTCGAGACGGGAAGAATTTAAATAAAATGTTCGAAGTGGCTTGCACTCCAAACGGCGATCCGCACAAAACTAACAGCGGTAATGGCTGACTGATAGAGGATGGTATGTGGGGGTATACTCGGGACAGCATTTAGGTTGGGCACAGGTGCGGCTCTAGCCTACTCCATTTATAAAATATTTTTTTTCTCGTTAATGCTTACAGATAGACCCCTGCGCATTAAGTATTTTTGATTGTATATGATTACAGCTGCTACATATTATTATATTTAGCTCTATAATTCTGAAACCCTGTATATAGGTCAAACGAAACAATATTTAAAAAACCGTATTCAAAATCATAAAGCCCCTTCTTCAAATTTAACTGCTTAAAAAAAAATTAACAAAATCATCATTTTAATACAAAGATTATAACAAAAGAACAAAATTACTATAGAAGGAGTATTTTAGAAGCGATATACATAAAAAAAAGCATTAATGAACGTACAAATCCATCCAAAATTTACTCAATATTATTTTAGAAACTTTGAGGTTAATCTTGTATATTGAGTATTGTTAATATCTTTCTTAACTTACTACAAAAAAGAATTACATATGTCTGTTTGCCTCGCAATATAAATGCATTTAATGCATGTCTGATTGTTTCACAGACCTTTTTAAATTGTAATGTAAGTATTTTAAGAACCCAGTTTCAATGTTTTGACGAAATAACAATGCCGTTACTATTATAAATTTTATATATTAAAAAAAAAGTATTTTGATAATTAGAATCATGGAATAATATTCAGGTATTTTAAAAATAACGTTAACGTAATTATCTAAGAAAATCCGACATGGAATTCAATTTTTTAGCAATTAAAAAGACAAATAAATTGTCGGAACGTATTTCCACATATGAAGGGTCCACGGGAATAACGATCAAAGTCCATTTTTTGTGAAAATGAGATAAGGGTGCCATTTGTAGGAAATTCTGAGTATTATATAATGCGCGTTCAAATTATTTCAAAACGGTCGTAAGTCGTAAGAAAAAAGGTTTATAGAATGTAGTTCCGTGTTAAACCTTTAAGTGTCAAACTTTAAAATTCATTTATCTCTTAATGTATGAATATGGACTTTGATCGTTATTCCCGTGCACCCTTCATATGTAATTAGTTGTTTTCATTGAACCGATATTTTCAACAAATCAACCGTTTAATAGGTTACAATTATTACCAAAAATATAAATTGACATTAATTTAATCTAAACACTTTTAAACTCTGTCTAATTTTGTTCTGAATATTTTCATCTGTTCTATTAGATGCCCACTCTATTTGGAACACGCTGTATATGTGCTAATGAAAACATCAAAATTGGCATTTCCAAAAAAAACTTTTCTATGCTCTAAACAATCGTCATTCACTATATAGCAATCTGTTCTAATTCTACCATAAAATGATTTAACACCAAACTATATTTATGCCGGATCCTGTATAAGAATATCGAAATTTGAAAAGGGCTGTATAAAAATAGAACCAGTGGCGTGGCGTTACTCTTATTGATAAGAGGCAATATAGGGTATAGGTAAGTATAGATTGGGTTGTGATGAGAATGTTCTAAAATGCAGATGAAACTTTAAATATGAAAATATTCGTTAAATGATTGCAAAATTATTTTGTAATCACCATAGAGATACTCTAATGGCCAAATTTAAATTTCCCGCCACACTTTTTGGTGAATTCAACGTAAAGGCATTAAAATAACTATTAATGTACTGCAAACTAGTGGGTAATTTTATGTTTCAACGTTGAAGTTACTTTGAATAATTGCGGGAAAATAAATTTAGCTATTAGGGTAGATTTCTTTAATAACGATATCTTTTTTTCAAAATTCTGTCAATTTTTATTTTAAATTTTCAGATTTTATTTCCTGACGAAATATCGGAATATACTTAAATGTATATGTGAATTATGATAATTTCATTGCTTCTTTTTTTAATAACAAGTGATGTTTTGTTTGATATTTTAATAGTTCTAAAACTGACAATGTAAATTCACATAATACATCGTTCAAGGATGTCAAATTCAAAATAGAAATTTAACAATATTTATCTCGTCAATAAACTTTTTACTGAGAATTGGAAAATCATTTTTTTTTTATTTTTATGTATGCCGTCAAAATATGTTTAATTATGTTGTCACTTTGAGAAGTAGAAAGAGCATCAAAATGTCAAATAAAATATATTGATTGGCTAATTGTTATTTAAAAAGCAAGAATATATATTTGGAAGCATTTTCGTAAAATTGTAGAAATTAAAATAGAAATTGACAGCACATATTTAGCTTCTTAATGAATTTATTTTGCACATTGTATAATTCCCCTTAATACCAACTAATTCTATTATTCTACAGCGCATGCTAAGAAGTAACATAATTTTCAAGTTGTTTTATGAAAATGAATCAACAAATTTAAAACTTATATGTACTTACCTGCTTTCTGTCCCAAACTACAAATCTGATTTTTTTTTTAAACATGTTTTAAGATTCTTAAATGATTTTTCATGATTTTAACAAAATTTTGCTCTTGATTTTGGCAAATTATTCAATCAATTCACACTAAACATCAACTACTAAAACATTCTTAATCCACTACTTGTGTATAATACGGTGCTCATATGCATCCAAATCTAATCCTTGCTTAAATACAGCCAGTAAATACAATTTTTATAATTGAAATTCAATCAACATATGACTTAAGTTAAATGCAACTTTGTATTTATTGGCAGTATTCAAAAAAAAATAATGTCAGGTGTAAACATGTGCAAAAGAAAACACAAAAATATAAAAATAAACTCGTTTATTTGAAAACTGGAACTCTATACAAAATATAACTTATCGAACTAAAAACAAAAAGAATGCAAGTGGATACCATGCAACTTTTAAATGAAATGTATGCACATACAATTGATGCTAAATTACATACACATCGATTTATGAATATATCAAGTAAAAGAATGGTAAATACCTGAATATCTTCCACTTTACAGCTTGTAGGCTCCAGTTCTGTGATGTCTTGTAAGAGCAGTTCGATTTCGTCGTCCCCGTATAGATCAGATACTGAGTTGATATATCGGCTTGAGTCAGACTGCATGACACACCAACACTACAACACGGCACAGTCCCTGCCCCAACCCATATCCTCCTACTTACTCTGGGGTCCTCCAGTTCAGACGATTTACGATATGTAGCCAGTTTCTTACCTGCGAACGAACGACCACATGTATCCATACAAGAAACAGCATGTGATCAATTAAAAAAAAATGTGGCATATCTCAAGCTGGTGAACATCACTAATAACACGCGGATACTCGTCGTCTTACGATTGTCGTAGTGCGAATATTTCTACGCGAGGAATTAAATATTCATATCCTCGATTTTTCCTTAATGAAAGTTTTAACCACTAACCTTCTGGGAAAGTAGTACTACAAACCTAAATTCACCAATAACAAGTGACCCACAAGTAGAAATGAGTTGCAATTAGATACGGTTTTCTTATACGATGCTATTAGCGCGCGTTAATACCCACCTCTTTAAAGGGTATCTAAGAAAATTCGTTTTTACTAGAAAGAAATACTTTTTTAAGAGAACACGCTGGACGCCAGGAATAGCACGCCATGTTTACGTTTACTGACGTTTACTAACATAATGACGTTTAGCTGAAGAATTGGCACATGGAAAGCGCTTAGTTAATAAAATTATTGCCAGAAATATTACATAATCGTTTTTAGGATTATATCGCTTATATAAAAAAATTACCGTAACTTTTATTGGATGTATGTATGTTACTTCTTATATCTCTAGAATGCCAGAAAATTAAACAAAAAATAATCAAGTATTTTAAATTTTTATTCATTTAATTAATTTTATAGCATAATCTAATTAAAAACTGTATGGTTAGGCATAATATGCTAGCTAAAAATTTGTATATAGTTAAAATATAATTAATATACATAAATAAAATGTTTATTAATATTGGCTGAACGTATCGATTTTTTTTTAACTCCCAATATTTGAAACGTCATTACTGTCACTTGTCAAAATTTGAAGTTTCTAATAAGTATAGTAGGTTAAGTTTGAATTCGAATCTATAATTTTTAATTAAATCAATTTCTGTGATGTCCGAAAAAGATTATGCTCCTCTCAGCTTGGCCTGTGTTAAAACTTTGCACGATAAACTTTACGAAAAGCGAAAAATAGCGGCACTAGAAATAGAAAAGTATAATATCTCACAATTAACACTACGAATAATTAATTGCTTTTTTTCCTTGTAGGATGGTTAAAGAATTTGCAGCTGTAGACAACACCGTACAGATAAAGAAACTTCTTAAGGTGTTAGGAGAGGATTTCGCGACGTCACAAAATCCGCACGTCCGAAAAGGTGGTTTACTCGGTCTAGCGGCCACCTCGATAGCTTTGGGAAAAGTAGTGCTGTAATGCGTGATTCTCATATCGTAATTGATTTATTCCTTTATTTCAGCAAACTAGTCAGTATACAGATGAACTAATCAAGCCGATTTTAGCTTGTTTCTCAGATGCCGACTTACGGGTTAGATATTACGCTTGTGAATCCTTATATAATGTCGTCAAGGTAGCTCGAAGCGCAGTCTTACCGCATTTTTCAGCTATATTTAATGCTTTAAATAAAATATCCACAGATCTGAGTCAGAGCGTCAAAACGCATCGGAAATTATTAGATAGATTATTAAAGGTAGGTGTACAATATTGCTATGATAAACTGATGTAGATCTTAACATATTGGTATTAACATCTGACAGGGAAGTAATTAGTAATGCATTCGGGGAATATTTTTCTACTGTTGCCAAAAATCAAGTAAAATTAAACTATGGTAGTCCAAGAGTTGGTGTAAGTTATTTGAATATATATCAAAGTAGTTTCTTTTTTTCTCCAACTTGTCCTGATTTCGTATCAAAGTGTATCAAAAATTTGAAAAACAAAAAATCTTGTGGCAATGATGGAATTAGTGACTTTTTTGCTAAAAAAAAAATTGGTGACGATATCATTAAACCACTAACATATATTATAAATAAGTCGTTTGTAGATGGTAGATTTCCCATACAATTAAAGAAAGCAACAGTTATACCTCTGTTTAAAAAACAAGATCCTGCTAACATAGAGAATTACAGACCAGTATCCTTGCTGAGTTCAATATCTAAAGTCATAGAACGCGTTGCATATGATCAAATGGTGAAATTTATAGAACATCATAAAAAACGTTCCACGGAAACAGCACTATTTCAGAGCTTAGAAATCATATATGAAGCTCTCGACGCAAATAAATACGTAGCTGGCATATTTTTTCGATTTAACGCGCGCTTTTGACTGTGTTGACTTGAATATATTGGCTGAAAAACTGTATTCCATGGGCTTTAGGGGCGTGCCGCTGGATTGGTTGGCATCTTTTTCGAACGGTAGGTCTATGACTGTCAAAGTAGGCAACGTGTATTCGCGGAGTATGCGTGTGACATGGGAGTAGCTCAAGGGTCGGTGTTGGGCCCCCCTATTATTTTTATTATTAATAAACGATCTACCGCAATACTTTAATTATGGTCACACAATCTTGTTTGCTGATGATGTAACGGTAATAGTAACGGGTGAAAATTCTGCGGACCTTTCATTTATGATAACACGTACATTGCAAGATATGGCAGAGTGGTGCAAAACAAACCGATTAATTTTAAATAAAAATAAAACTAAAATATTAAATTTCCATAGACGCAAAACCCCAGATATTACTACAAATATTCCTTGTACGGATGGTGCATCAATATTAGGTGTCACCATAGATGATAAGCTGGAATGGAAAAAACAAATAGCAAACGTGTGCACGCAACTGAATAAAGCCTATTATATTATTAATCAGTTGAAATATACATTGGAAAGAAAAGACCTAGTAGATATTTACTACGCGTTGGCATACTCTGCTCTTTCGTACAATGTTATTATATGGGGCGCAGCAACTGGTTGGGAGAGAGTATTCGTCACAAAAAGCGGCTCATAAGACTGATTTTTAACATTAATAATCGCGACAGTTGCAAGGATGTTTTTAAAGAAAATAATATTTTAACTTTTCCCGGCATTTTAGTCTATAAATCGGCAGTCTATGTGAAACAAAACTTTGAAAAATATTTCATAAATACAAAAAACATCACCCTTACACCATCCGCCATATAGAGCAACTGACGATACCCAAGCACTATCTATCAGTTAAGAATGTAGGGACGCACCTTGGTGGAACAGCCATCTATCAAAATTAAGATCCGATACGCGAAGCTCTTTAACAGGCCAAGCGTAACGAGATTGGCAGAGTTACACCGAGAACTTACTTCCTACAATAAAGCTATCAGGAAAGCGAAAAGAGATAGCTTTAGAAAGTTCTGCGAGGAAATCGATTCAACACCTACCGCTTCGCGACTCCACAAGGTAATGGCGAAGGGTAGAATCGATTCAGGAATGGCACTAAGAAAGCCAGATGGAAGCTTCACTGGAAGTGAAGAAGAAAGAGCTCTCCTCCTTCTAGAAACCCACTTTCCCGAAAGCAAAGTGGGAACCTTGGAAAATCCTTCCGAGATATATAAAAGACCAAATAAAGAAGCTACTACAGTGGCAAGACACATATGTAGTAGCGAACGGTTAAAATGGGCCATCAATACCTTTCAGCCGTTCAAAACACCGGGAGTAGACGGGATTTTTCCAGTTCTACTTCAGAAAGGGCAGAAGAAATCCTTCCTCACATGATTCGGATAAGCCGAAGTAGTCTGGAGTTAGGGTACATTCCAGAAGCTTGGCGAAAGGGCTAAAGTCACCTTTACACAAAGCAGGAAAAAGGACATTACGCACCCTAAATCCCACAGACCTATCACCTCACATCATTCTTTTTGAAAACGGTGGAAAAGGCTGTAGATAACTATATCAGAACAACATCTTGGAGCGGGTGCCATTACACCCCTGTCAGCACCCTATCAAACAGGCAAATCCACTGAGACTGCATTAGTGGAGCTGACGGACCAAATCCAAGATGCCCTGAACGAATAAGGAAACCGTAGTGGTGCGCCTTTCTAAACATAGAGGGTCTTTTGACAACACTCCACACGAGTCTGTCAAAAAAGCATTAATTAATAGGGGTAGACGGCGTGACTTCTAGATGGATGTCGCAACTACTGTCTACCAGGTCGGTGGAGGCGGAGGTGGACATAAGACCATCTCGGTTAGTACGACCAGAGGATGCCCACAGGGGAGTTACATCCCCACTTATGTGGAGCCTAATAGTAGATGAACTTTTATGCGGACTGACGATCTAGGCATATCTTGTCAAGGGTATGCTGATGATATTGTCTATACGCAAGAGGCAAATTTGAGAATACCCTCTGTGACATAGTTCAAAGAGATTGAACTTCACGAGAAGATGGTGTCAATCGATGGGACTCAATGTCAACCCCACTAAGACAACCCTAGTAGCATTACCAGGAAAAGAAAATCCATCTTAGAACCATAAAACTGGATGGGCAAAATATAGACTGGAGAGCGGAAGTTAAATATCTAGGCCTTACCCTAGACAAATAAACTTCTATGGAACAAACATGAACTTGAAGTAAACCAACAAGGCCAAAAGAGCTCTGATGGTGTGCAGAAATCTTGCAGGGAAAAAATTGAGGATGCAACCCAAAAATACTGCTTTGGATGTATACAGCGATAGTGAGACCAATCATCACCTATGCATCAGTAGCATGGAGCAAAAGAACTAATCTGGCACCGCGAGAATTAATCTCTCGAAAGTGCAAACATTAGCATGTGTAGCATAACGGGGGCTATGAGAACCTGCCCAACAGCAGCTATTGAAGTAGTATTGGATCTTGCCCTCCTCCACATTGTAATAGAGGGCGTAGCGAAAAGAACCGCACTAAGAATGGTCAAGGAAGGAATCATTAGGCATAGGCCTCAACCTCCTGACGGTGATCAAACCTGGGATATGCCCCGGGATGATATGTTAAAAAAAAATTAGCTTTGTGAAGGAATTCACCACAAAGCTAAGTAACAGGAGCGAGTGGGATCATACCACCATCTTGAACTTGAATAGAAATGCCATCAAATGGTATACTGATGGCTCCAAAACGGCAGAAGGAGCTGGAATAGGAATATATGGGCCTAGAACTACATATTTCGAAAGCTTGGGAAAATACCCAAGTATATTTCAGGCGGAAATACACGCTATTGGAAGATGTGTTCAGTTCAATATGGATAGGAACTATTAGAAGCAGGAGATTATCTTCATGTCTGATAGTCAAGCAGCCATCAAGGCGCTGAGCTCATATGAAATCAGCTCCAAGATGGTCTGGGAATGCCTAGGGAAACTAAATGAGCTAGGCAAAAGAAATAAAGTAACCCTCCTGTGGGTTCCGGGTCGCACAGGAGTGGAAGGAAACGAAATAACGGATAACCTCGCAAAAAAAGGGTGGAATGCCTTTTGTAGGCCCTGAACCCTTCTACGGGTTAAGTAGCAATACAATACTGAAGAAACTAAAAATAGAAATGGAGCAGAGAAAATCCAGTTATTGGGAAAATCATCATTCCCTGGAAATGAGGCAAAGTAAAATTCTTCTGGGAACTTATAACCAGAAGAGGTTTACAGAATGCATCAACCTGAGTAAGAACAATGTTCGCATTTTAACAGGAATACTTTCAGGCCATTGTAGACTGAAAGGACACCTGAGTAAGCTTGGATTGGAAAAGATCCTGAATGCAGATTCTGTGGGGAACAGGATGAAACACCCATCCATCTCCTCTCAAACTGCGTAGCACTGTGCAACTCGAGGGCATTTCACCTGGGAGCATGTGAAATCGAAGAGGGAGACTTACCTAGACTGGGGCCCTCTGACATCCTACACTTTCTAAAAGGAATAGGACTGGAGGGCCAGCTGTAAAGCAGCAGGAATAGGGGGCACAATAGATCTTTTAGGTCGCAGTGTAACACCACCCTTTTTTTTCACTTACATCTATCAGCTACAAAGAGATCGCCTATAATTCAATGCCTAAGAGTATATAATAGCTTGCCAGATACAATAACTAGCACAGACTGCATTAAACAATTTAAAAAACAGGTTAGAGCGCTCCTAATAGAAAAATCTTATACTCCATTAATGAATATTTTTGTTCTTGACTATACACATTTATTGTCGTTTTTTGTTTGTTCTATTTGTTTTTCTGTAAATTATTTATTTCTAAAATTTTGTTTGTTGTATTTTACATTTGTATTTTGACACATTGTATCCAGTGTTACTGGCTTAAACAATATTGTTTATTTTCATATGAAAATAAACTAAACTAAACTAAACTATTTATTTGTAGGATATAGTTACTGAGAGCACAACTTTCGATTTGGATGGTTTCATGCCTTTACTGCGCGAGAGGATTTTTACGAAAAGTTCATTCGCCCGGCAATTCGTTATATCGTGGATATCAGTATTGGACGCCGTTCCCGATATAGATTTAATAATATATTTACCGGAGATCCTCGACGGGTTATTTAAAATATTGAACGATCCATCCTTGGAGGTGAAAAAGATGTGCGAAACGGTTCTGGGGGAATTCTTAAGGAGTATTAAGAAAGATCCGAGCCGTGTCAACTTTGGGAGTATGATTAATATCTTGATCGTGCACGCCCAGGATAAGAGTGACGATATCGTACAGGTAGGCGATGAATTGAATTTCTTGAATTTCGACGGATTTTATTTGCAATCGTTAAGGAAACTTCGATGTTTAGCTTACGGCGATCACCTGGATAAAGGAATTCGTGCAATTATCCGGTCCGTTGATGTTGCCTTATATGTCTGGGATATTCACGGCTATTCTTCCCTGTTTGGCCTATGATTCGGATTCTCGGAGAAGTATCCTTCGTTCATTTTTCATTTCATTTACTATTATATGCACATATTTTTTTCTTTGTTTTTTTAATAATTACGATTACTTTTCTTGCGTTCAAATGTGTGTATTATAGTACGGTTTTATGCATGACAGGATTTTATCGGGTTGAATAACGTATAGAAACAAGCGAAAGACTTTTTGCATATAAATATAATGATCCACAATACATTTGATTTCGATTTTGTTGTCGTGTCGTGTATGTACTTCTAGTTCAACCAGGAATACTCTCAATTTTTGTGATCCAAACAGGGCATCCTGTATTATTCCTGTAGATTATAATATTTTTCTGAATTCCTCCACACTAAAGATATTATACGGTGCGGAAAAAAATGTGTAGTCAGAAACATCTCTAATAGCCAAATTTAAATTTCCCGCCACAATTTAACGTAAAGGCATTAAAATAACTATTATTGTAGTACAGAATGGTGTGTAATTTTATTTTTCAACGTTGAAGTTACTAAGAATAATTGCGGGAAATTTAAATTTGACTATTAGCATTGTTTATATACATACTAGTTAGTCAACCTTATGGACAAAATAGTTAACGGATTTTTGAACATTTTGGACAAAAGCGGTAGATGGCAGCACGCCGTTGATGTCCGTCTCGATTTAAATATAAACTTTATAGTTAGACTACTACATACAAGATGGCTCTTACGTGTCGGTAAAATATTACTTACGTTGTAAGTTGTAGGCAGATTGTAGGTGAGGCCCGGGGAAAGGAGAGGGTGGATAGGCGATGACGCTGTGATGACGCGCCACGCGATAATTCTTGTGTTTACATTGAAATGTTTGTTTTATTAGGAAGAATAAATATTTAGTTTGAGAATATATAATCGTTATTTTTTTACCATTTTACTTTACTTTTTTTTAGTTTCTAATTTAATGTTATGCTCTATATATGTGTGTAGTTCTAAGTTTTGTGTTATATTTATATAATATTTTTTATTTGATTTACTTATGTTTACTATTGCATAATAGTAGAAATTCGTTTTTCATTATAACAATAAACATGTAGTTTGGGAGTACAAATCGCCATTTATATTTACATATATGCACCACGTTACTTATTAGGTTTGTTTGTTTGTCTGATCTAAGCAGATCCATGGAATTTTACGCGTTTTTTTGTATTTTGGAGCATGATTTGTGCGTGTTTGCTTGTTTAGAGCAAGCAAATCCAGATCACAAAGAGGTTCCTCTTTCTGCTCGCGATCCGACGTCCGAGCAATTACGAGCAATTTGTGCAACATAACCTAATCGCACTAACATCGTGTTGTAAACTGTCGTTTGTAAATGTAATCCGATTTATACCTGCATCAAATATGCACGATATGGATAATATAATGATACCCAATGTAATTGATGTAAAGAACGATCATTATATTTTAAAAACTTCACTTGGTAGGTACATAAATAACTAGTATATGATGCATTTTTATTGTAGTCTAGATTCATTAGTTTGAAAAATTACTTTTACTTTTCCTATTGATAATAACTGTGACAATAAGTAAATAATAAAATTAAGGTTATATTGCAATCGAGCGCGTTTGTTTGTACCATCTTTAAATCCAACTCTGAGACGCTCTCAAGTTACTCTGATGACGTCAGTAGACACTGCTCCAAGCACAAAAACAAACAAAGCTATTAAAAACAGCATACATGAAGACGCGTTCGCGCTCTTTCTCTTGATTGGCTGAAAAGTTAGGACGTAACCTTGTATATACGGATGTTGCCCCCAAAGGTTACCTCGTAACTTTTCAGCCGCTCAAGAGAAAGAGCGCGAATGTGTCATCATGTATGGTGTTTTTAATAAGTAAAGTGGTGCATATATGTAAAAATAAATGGCGATTTGTACCCCCAAACTACATATTTTTATCATTATAACAAAAACCGAATTTCTATTATTATGTAATAGTAAACATAAGTAAATCAAGTAAAAAATGTTTTGTAAATATAAGAAAAACTATATAAATTTCCCGCCTTTACACCAGTTGAAGTTAGCGACAGTACCGCTATACACGGGAGAAGCGAAGATAGCAATAGGAGAGAGAAGGAGAAGAAGGTTTTCGTATATACGTTCGAACGAAAAACCCGCGTTTTATTAAAATTTTAAATATAAAAAGGCCATCGAACTACAGATTATATATTATCAAACTAAATACGTATCTTCTTAATAAAACAAACATTTTCTGATTATTAGATAATCATAAACATAAGTAAATTAAGTTAACAAAACAACTTATTAATTTAAAAACTAAGAAAATAAAAATTGAGAAGTAGATTTATGTTTTTTTTTCTCGGCAAATTTTCGTCCTTTTAGATTTAACTTTTCTCTTTTCAGTGATTTTTGTTTTAAGTTTAAATATTTCATTCTTAAAAGAAAAAAACCTCAATTTAGAAAATTGTTCAATTAATGTTTTGTCAACAAGAACGTGCCTTGCAATATACTTTCAATTTCTTTATATTTATAACAGAATACCTCAGAATTCTAATTTTCTACTGTAAACAAACAGGAGAATTATCGCGAGGTGCGTCATCACAGCGTCACATGCATCCACCCTCCCTTTTCCCCAGGCCACACAATTCGCCAATGCCAGTAAATCACCGATACGGATTCCGTCGTTTCCGCAGATGGATAAAACACAGAAATCTGTCTCTCACTCTGTCCGAGATACCTGTTATATTTATCACGTTTTCAAATCAATTTACATTCACCGATAGAGTGCACCACTTCCCTGAGCAATAGTTTATTTTTCCGAAAATGCATTACGTTGACTAACTAGATATATTTAAACAATGCTATTAGAGATTTGATATATGCAGTGTTGTTAGATTTACCGTCATTCTCTGATATTACTCACTTTGGTTTTTTTTTTTTAATGCAACACCCTGTATACTGTTTTATTATATATTCCTCTTTTTTTTTGAAATTTTCCTTTCAATTTGAGTTCAGCCATATCATGAAGACCTGAAATTTGATATAGTCAGAAGTGTTAAGGTCAGATTTGGTCCCAATTTTGTCAGTACTTGGAGTATTTTTGCAAAATATTAGTCTTAAATGCCCAGACGATAAATTTTTAGAGCCCAATATAGTTTTACATCTCATATAAATACCTAAATCTGCAAGTACGTTACAAATATTCGTAATAGTGTAATGGTAAAGCGCTTTTGGCTTATAATCTGCGTAGAGTGAAATCAAAATGAGAAGTACATATGTCGTCATCGTAATGTTAGTAATGTCGACGTAGAATAGAGAAACTAAAGTCATTAGTGGTGGAGGTGCGTTTTTTTACGATAGATATTACATTAAATACTTCTGTCAAAGTGACAGGAACACCCCTAAAGCTAGTATAATCGACTCTTCCGACGATTCCAGCGCTCAAAACGGATATGACGACATATGTACTTGTCATTTTGGGTTCACTATACCTGGGTTCGACGAATCTGGCCACGGAATGTCTTTCTTTATGTTTTATTCTTTTCAAATTAAATATTACAATGGCAATGAAGCTACAAAAGAGGATTTAATTTACACATATTTTAAGTAATGTTGTTTAATTAATTATGTGTGACAGTAAATATCAGTAATTAGTAACATTTAATAAATTTTGTTTGATTCCATTAAATAATAATAGATTTTCACATGAATTCACCAGATATTAACTAAAACTGACCATAGTTTGACATGTTTTTAAGAGTTCTGCAAGGTAAATTATGGTTTTTTATGAATGTACGGCGAATTACTGTTTTAATGATGAGAGGCTACGGCGGTAGACCAAGATTTTATAGTGAAATAGCAAAGTTGTTTAATGGTATTGTTAACCAAACTATTTCCCTATCTATAAGGCATCAATAAATACAAAAAATGGCTAAGAAATTCATTTCAGAAACCCTGCAAACAAATTATTATCACTTTTCCACGACACTAAATCTGTAACAAATTTTTATCAACATATTTGCTGCAGTTTGCAATATTATGCATTTCGGTAACATTAAAAATATTTGCTTGGTTCCATACTTTATTCCAACTCTGTATTTTAAAAACGGTTTAAATTAATGCACTTAATTTTGGATGCACTCCATATTGCTTAAATTTGTACTATTAAGATTCTTCAATCCTAAATTCATTTGCTGTTGAGATATTTACACACAATTTTGTTAATTTGTTTAAAATATAGAAATTCGAAATTACAGGAAGACAAATGCAAAATGATTGATTAATAAATACAACAGTATTTATTTTTGCATATTTCCAAGTCTACCGAATTTTATACACAGAGATTCAAAATGATTGTCAATTTCGCTCCTATAGATGGTGTAGGTATATGCCGCGTGTTTGTAATGAAGGTTTGAACTAAGTCAGTGTTGGAACATAAGAAAGTAAACGGATCTGTCATAAATAAGGAAAACGTAACCTATATTTGAACTCGCATTATATAAACGACTATGGATTGGTGTTTCTGATTGTAAAAATGAAATGTAATTAATTTAACTTTACTAAATTATGATTTTACAATTTTAGTACTAACTGGTGTTTAACTAAATTTATTTATTACTTTAAATTATAACATACAATTAGTATAATTATTAAAGTACAAAACTGCATTCTCTCAGTTTCTTGTATGGTATGCATGCGGTTTCTATAGATCTCATTTTTTAGATAGCCGAACATAAAGTAATCTAATGGGGTTAGATCAGGCGATCTGGTGGCCATCTTTGTGCTCTAACTACCCTGTCAGCAAAAACTGTTGTTAAGATATTGGCAGGTTTGTCGAGCAGTATGTGCTGGAGCATTATCGTGCTGAAAATAACCTGCTTCAAGCTCATTTTCTTGTAACTCTGCAATAAACAATTCCAACATCTGTGGGTAACGTTGGGTTGTTACAGTTTCCGCGAAGAAAATTGGCCCTATTATTCGTTGCCTGGACATAGCTAACCAAATTCCAACTTTTATGGGATGCAATTGCGTTTCTCGAAATTCGTGTGGATTTTCTGCAACCAGATACAATAGTTTTGTAAATTGATATAGTCTGTTAGATAAAACCAGGCTTTCATCCGAGAAAAATGATTTGTTTAGCAAGTCATCGTCCCTTAAATTGTTATTAAATCAATGATAATATTCCAATCGCCTATCATGATCTAATGGTAATAATTCCTGTACTGTAGAAACTTTATAGGGATGAAAATGTAACTTTCTTTTGACAGCTCATTGCGCTGAAGTATATGATAAGCCTATAAAATTATAAAATGTAATAAACTATTTCACTTAATGTTAATATTGATTTTTTACCTGTTTGTTGAGCTATTACCACAGATAAATTCCCTTATTTTCTTACAGTATTCAGAAATACTATTGTTGGTGATATAGATGTAAATATAAACGATTTGAAAAAAATTATAAGAAAATAATCGAAAGATACTACAACACGCACGCCAATGTCCTAAATGTCAAGAAAATTCATTTAATGTATGAAATTTGTATGTAGCTAACTTCGCTCATTAAATTGGTAATAAGTATAGATAAATTTTTCCGGAAAACAGTTTTTTTCTTACGACAATCATTTTGAATCACACGGTACATGCCGTTTGCCGATTTTTATTATCACAGCGTGACAGCATTGCTTAGATCTGAAGATGACTCTCACCGGTCCAAATACGTAATATGCATTTTCCGTCGTTCTTTGGTTTAAAATGCAATTTATAAAATTTTATTACAGCGTTATGGCAGTGCACCCTCATTCATATAAATACTACACGTTTACAGTTTTTCCGTTAATGCATGTTCAGATTACTTTATATCGTATGATTTTGCATGGCCGTGCATGATCATTATTTTTTTTCTTCCTTAACACAGTGACAGATATCAAAGAGACTGCCACTGCGGTTAATTTCACTATGTTGAAACTGGTTGCGTTGCAAGCTGACGAGATCAACGTACCTGGAAGATCAGACTTAGGTAATTGCCAGAATTATTCCTTCCTTATTTTTTTTTTTTATCAAGCTATATAATGCATCTTCCAGGTGAAGGGAATGAGGCCGATAAATATGATTTGAACTTTGCCTTCGGTCGTTGACGTCCTGACACAATACTTATTACACAATTCTGTCCAGACGAAAGTGGCTGTGCTGCGTTGGATTCATCATTTGTACACGAAACTTCCGCATAAGGTATAAAGCATAGATAAAAATGTTTTGTGTTTTATTGAAACTGTTTGAGTGATTTCGATTTTTAGATGTGTATTTATATAGATCTGCTGTTTCCGGTGTTGCAACGTACTTTATCTGATCCGGCTGATGAGGTCGTGCAACAATGCTTGGTTGTTATCGCAGAGGTGATTTCGACACCCAGGTTGGAGATTGAAGACTTAAGCCGAGGTATTTAAAACGTTGTGATTTTATTAATGCCAGATACAGTTCATGCTTTCATTAAGGCTGGGATATCACTCTGCAGATTCCTACATTGAATGATAACTTTTGATTTTAATGTTTATTTCCCAAACGATAACAAAATTAAAAGAACTCAAAAACTGAAAACATTACTTGTTTTGTTGTTCCCGCTGTGATAGATTTTGTATTAATAATTATCATTAATAAACGAGAAATCTACAAAAAATAAAGCTGAGCAAATAACTGAATGCGGCACGTTTTATAGGTTATTTTCATGAAAAGGAAATCGTGAAATATACTCAACTTACTGAAATGAACATTAATATGTAAAACGATAAATAATGATCGCCATGATGTTACGCCACGAAATGTCCGCCAATAAAAGTGTGTACACTTGTTCATAGATGGCAGCATTATATTTATGTATTTATTAATGATATTATAGGCGTTTACGAAAATTGGATTAAAAGGTATCTACCGTCTGTCTATCCTGTTCTAGCACATTGTAAATTCTATGATTTCCTTTCACTTTCGCTACATCGGTATATATCCGATCCAATTTTCGTAAACCCTTTATATTTTTGAAATACCTCAATATCACTTGAAATATAAATAACTTGTAAAAGCGTCTTGCAGATCATATTTTTTGTTATTAATATATGGTAAATACTAGTATTTGTAAATGAATAAGATGAAAACTATAGACAACCAAATATACAGATTGGCACTCGTAATGAAATAATTCCTTATAATTTTGAAAGTCAAGACTCAATAAGTGTTCATTTGGTTTTAAGGGTTTAATAAAGATTAAATAATAATATAATTAATATTAAATCCGATAATTTCATTATATTAAAAAATTGCAATAAGTATCAGTTAAATTAGAACATGTTTTCATTATAATAAATTGCATGAGATGTTGAAAATGTTGTCCATGATTTGCTAAGCAGACGTTAATTCTACTCGACATATTGTCGAAGACTCTCTGTAATCCTTCTACCATAATTTGTTGAACTTCATTCCTAATTGCATCTTGAAGCTCTTCCAGATTACGAAGTCTGTTCTTAAAAATATTATTTTTAATTCAACCAAATAAATAAAAATCAGATATTAAATCGGAGGACCTGGGTGGCAAAGGCTGATAATGATCTGTTCAAAAATTCTTGGACAAACTGTCAGCGGAGCTCGAATTGTCTATTGTTGCTTACGTTAGCTTCTATTGGTCTTCCAGGAGACTTCCCTCACAAATACATTTTTTTTTCTTGAAATCATCTAATAATATTGCTTTTATGGTCCATAAAATTATAACGATTCAAATATCTCTCAGGAAACTGCTGCATAAATCGTTAAATAAAGATTAAAATTGTATCTCAAGATCCTCCTGATTTTGGTTCACTGTGATGCTGGTCATTAAATTAAATGCGTCTTCCTCCCAAGTATACACAATTGTATACATAATGCATTATCGTCTTACCTTATTGAATTAGAATGCAGGTAAAAATGAACCGGTTTTTAATATATCCAAAATAACAAGAAGAAACAGCAACGAACAAGACACCATATTAATTTTAGTAGAAAATAGACGAGGTCGAACAAGAATGTGACCTAAACAATATGAAATATGACAACTGACAACCAAATAGAGTTAGTCCACATTGGTCCAAGTACTTATAACAGTTATTTGGTAACTGATATGAATATAGAACAGGTACACGATTTAATATATACCTGTTATCTCATTCTTCTTCCGTTCTAATTGCCACTTACCACTAAAATACTACACTAGTCGTTTGACAATTGTCTGGTAACAGGTACCTATGTAAAGATACTGATACTGATTTAGATAGATGCGCACTGGGGCACTGGTTACCATAAAACGGTATGCTCGGTGCGTATGTAAGTGCATATTGCATACTATGTCAATTTTAACCACAGATTTTAACTATCCATATCGAGACTCAAAGGCCAGTAACAGGTATTCAATAGTCTTACTTTTAATATAGTATATCGTAAATAACTGAACATTGATATTCGTAAAGTTAAAAAAGATATCTAGAGATTGTGCACATTTATTTATTCATGTAATAGTAAGTTATATATATTGCTATGATATCTAAGGTATGGAATCTATTTGAAAATCATTTACAACAAGGTTCTAAACTAAAGGAACAAGTAATTCAAAAGTGAGGCGTGTGCTCAGTTGCCTACTCTACAGGCGAATTATGAATTTGTTAAAGATAGTTATTTAAAATGGACAATATTAGCATTAGATGCTAAATATTGCCTTTATGTAATGTAAAAGAGTACGAGTACGATTCTGACAGACAATCTGGTCCCCTTTGAAGCGTCCCGCGCCACCTAGCAGGTAGGAAGTCATTTTCCACAGTTTTCTTTCACTTATTAGAGAGGTCGCTGGGTGTATTGAAACCACTATTTTAATTTAATTGATTTTATTGAAAAAAAAAATAATAAATCGTAACGGACAAGCTAAATAAAAATAATATAAATTGAATATAACAATAAATCGGTATTGAATTTTTAAAAAATAAAATTTTGAAATCCCGGGCATTGTGTTCTGAAAAACAGAGCAATAATATATATACCCTATTATAACGGAAATAAAACAATTTAAACTAAAACTATCTACAAAAATAAATAATAAGTTAATGATAATTCAAATATAAGAAAACAGTTGATGGAAATAAAATCCTTTAGCGGCAACTACAAAGGTTACAACTGCAATATGATGTTTTATTAAAAATAACAGTCCTATCTTAAAATTTTAACACTATTTATTAATCACTTCAACAGTTACATAATACAGCTACTCTTTCTTCTCTCTACTCTACCGCTACCAAGTTCTTAAAAACAAAAAAAAAACTATAAATGGACCAGATATATGTATAACGTTATCTGACACTACTTACTTTGTTTAGAATTTTGGAGAAAAAAGAAATATTTCTTTGATGAACCGATTTTTTAGACGGAGCAGACAAAGATGGAAAGTCCCGATTACCCAGTCTGTATTATTCGAAATTTGTAGTGAGTTTACTACAATCTTTCAGCACAGATTCGACGCTGTTAGAGGAAAGAGGCTCATTTATCATAAGGTACGAATGAAAACTTCCATCGAAATACTAGT
The DNA here is from genome assembly GCA_004143645.1 of Protaetia brevitarsis. NCBI lineage: Eukaryota > Metazoa > Arthropoda > Insecta > Coleoptera > Scarabaeidae > Protaetia > Protaetia brevitarsis. Next base: position 1,095,772 of record RXPK01000149.1, on the reverse strand, counting down.
CTACAACGATTTATTAAAACGTTCTCATTTTAGGCAATTGTGCGTTTTATTAAACGCGGAGGACATCTACCGCACCTTGGCTCAGATACTTCTCAAGGAAACGGATTTGAGATTCGCCAGCTTGATGGTCGAACATCTAAACTTCATACTGCTCACCTCGTCCGAGCTATTCGAATTACGTACGAAATTGAAGGAGCTGAATACACCGGTAAACTTACTTTGGCTTAAAAGTATTAACGAAAAAAATGTATTTCGCATGTTTTTTTTTTGGATTGTTTCTAGGAGAGTTGCGCGTTGTTTTGTTGCTTGTACGAGACTTGGTGTCATAATCCAGTAGCTACGGTTGCGTTATGCCTGTTGACGCAATGCTACAATCATGTCTGTGATTTGATTATGCTGTTGTATCCTTTTACGTGCTTTTAACGTATGAACGATTTAATAATGATTTTATTCCTGAGTATGCCTTAATTATACTAACAGTGGTAATTTGGAAGTGACGAAAACGTTACTAACAGAAATCGATAAGTTGGTGCGATGATTGAATCACCGATATTTGCATGTAGTATTTGCTGTATTTTGTATGATCATTTATTTAAGAGAATTTCAAAAACGGGTAAACGAAGTTCATCTGTACAGCTCTTCCCAAAAGAAAGTTAACAATTTACAAGGCGATTTTAGTTATATATTTTTAGATTTACAGCATGTGTTACTGTCAGAAGAGTAGTCCACATGTGGTTGTTAGTGAATCTTAATATGTACACTACGCCATTGAAATTAGGCAACGTTGTTTTTTTTTTTTTTTCTCAATATTTATTACTTTTACATTAATTGTGAAACTGTTTACATATTAATTAAATTATGGATATTTAGTTATTTTGCATATACACTTATTGTCTTAGGGACTTAGTTTTTAAAGCTTTTTCCAATTTATACCTTTTTTTTGCATTTAACTTTTTAAGAATTCTTCCACATTTTCTTTTTTTTTATCGCGTTTCCCATTTTTTATATCTTTTTTTTTTCATTTTTAAAACTGTTTCGCATTGTTTTACCTTTTGAAATTTTTCTTATATTTTTTCTTTTTTTAATTTTCTTTTAATTTTTTTTTCGTTTTTTTTTTTGCTTCTAATACTTCAACTCTTTTTTCTATTTGTTTCTTGTTATTTTTATTTTTTAACAATTTCTCCATTTTTTTTCACATTCACATTTGCATTTTTTTACCGTTTTAAAACTTTTCTACGTTTTTTTAAAAAAAAATTCCGTTTGTTTTTCCAAATTGCGTACCCCTTTTTATTTTTTTCATTTTTTTCCTTTTCCAGTTTTTACCTTTTTTGCATTTTTTACCTTTTTTGCATTTGCTTCTTAAAAATTCTTTCACATTTTCTATTTTTTAAAAAGATATTTTTTTTTATATATTTTTTTACAGTTGTGGTTCATTTTTAAAACTTTTCGCATTGGTATACCTTTTGAAATTTTTCTTATATTTTTTCTTTTTTTTTTAATTTTCTTTTAATGCTTTTTTCGTTTTTTTTTTTGCTTCTGATACTTCAAACCTTTCTTCTCCTTGTGTATTCTTTATTTTTACTTTTTAACAACTTCTCCATTTTTTTCACATTCACATTTGTATTTTTTTACCGTTTTAAAGCTTTTATACGTTTTTTTTTTCAATTTTTTCCATTTGTTTTCCAAATTGCGTACCAATTTTTATTTTATTTTTTTTACCTTAATAGTTTTTAACCTTTTCCATTTTTTTTACCTTTCTTGCATTTACTTCTTAAAAATTCTTCCACATTTTCTATTTTTTAACCCGTTTCCCATTCTTTAAAAAGATCAATTTTGTAGTTGTTTTTTTTTCTTCATTTTTAAAACTTTTTCGCATTGGTTTACTTTTTGAAATTTTTTTTCCCATTTTTTTTTAAAAGATCCGTTTTCTTATATCTTTTTTTACAGTTGTGTTTTTTTTTTCATTTTTAAAACTTTTTCGCATTGTTTTATTTTTTTTAAATTTTCTTATATTTTTTTCTTTTTTTTTTAATTTTCTTTTAATTTTTTTCTTCGTTTTTTTTGCTTCTAATACTTTAACTATTTTTTCTGCTTGTCTATTCTTTATTTTTATTTTTTAACAATTTCTCATTTTTTTTCACATCCACATTTGCAATTTTTTACCGTTTTAAAACTTTTCTACGTTTTTTTTCCATTTGTTTTTCAAAATTGCGTACCCCTTTTATTTTAATTTTTTTTTACCTTAATAGTTTTCAACCTTTTTCTATTTTTTACCTTTTTTGCATTTACTTTTTAAAAATTCTTGCACATTTTCTATTTTTTACCCCGTTTCCCATTTTTTTTATCTTTTCGTTTTTTTTTTTCATTTTTAAAACTTTTTCGCATTGTCTTACCTTATTGTTATTTGTTTTTCAAAATTGCGTACCCCTTTATTTGAATGTTGTTTTTACCTTTAATAGTTTCAATCTTTCTATTTTTTCACCTTTTTTTGCATTTACTTTTTAAAAATTCTTCCACATTTTCTATTTTTTAACCTGTTTCCCATTTTTTAAAAAGATCAATTTTTTTATCCTTTTTTTGTTGTTTCTTTTTTCATTTTTAAAACTTTTTCGCATTGTTTTACCTTATGAAATTTTTCTTATATTTTTTTAATTTTCTTTTAATGGTAATGCAAATATCATTTTTAATATTTGATTTTTCTTTTTTCCACATTATATTTTTCCTGTTCCCTTTTCCTTCTTTCCTTACAAATTCTCCTTTTCCCCTCTTGTATTTTTTCTCTTTTTCCTTGTCCCTTTTCCCTACTCCTTTCCCTATCCCCTTTCCTATGATAATAATCATAATAACCATGAGTAGCTACTATAACCTCATATTTCTTGAAATGCATTAATTTTCAAATTATGCTATTTGAACTGATTAATTCTATAACAGTTATTATTGTTTATAGGAAGCATTTCTTGTTTAATATTTCATTTGGTGTTGATTAACAATATACTTGCATTGTGTATGTATGTATTATATAGTATTATTCTGGCCAATCGCGTTTCAGTATTCTAATAATCATAAAGACCATCAGAAATTCTATTTTACTAAAAAAATACATCAAAATAGCTTCAAATGTTGCTCAAATTTGCGCTTTCATAACATAAAATAAATTATGAAAATGAGAAATCCCATTTAAAATTAGCAAATTGATACCAATTGACATGGATTCTTTTATGTCCTTTTTATTTTGGTAGGAACTGTACATTGTCTTATCATGTCAAAAAAAAGAAAAATTGAATAACAAGATTTAATAAAAAATAAACCTTTTACAGACTTACGTTTGGAGTTACTGAAAGTACCAGCCGATGAGAGTCTTGTCAGAGCATTATACGGACTGCTAATGTTGCTACCACAGACCGAAGCGTTCCAAATACTCCGAACCAGGCTCTCGTGCATTCCAAGTTTACATTTACATTGTGATAAAAGGTTCCGTTTATTCTATTTCCACTATTTTCGCAGCAAATTCTCAATAATATTTCCCTTACCCCAATGCATACAGAAACCAAACCGAAATGAAACCAGTACCTGCTAGAATGAGCAATATAGACTTCCCGAAGCTGTTGAAACACTTCAAGGACGCCCAGGAGAATAACAAACGATACAAGAAAGCGTTGCGTGCCAAAGAGATATCGTCTTTAGATAGGGATATGAAAAATCTGGACGTATGAGGATTTTATAGTATTAGTATAAGTTTAAATGATATTTATTATACAGATATTTTATGTATATTTATATATTGTTTTTAATAAGTATCTAATAATAAATTTGTATCGATTCTGTTTATTTGGGCCGGTCGATTTATTTATCCTACGGATTTAATAAAAGCATCGGGTATGTTAAATATTTATTAATAAAATGAAAATAGAAAAAAATTCTTACAATGACGACAGTGCTTTTCGTGTGAGTTTGTTTGTCGAGAGATTTCTATGGATCTACGGTCATAGGCTCTTCCGGCTCATTGGGCAGTTCCAGTAGTCGTGGTCCATAGAGTAGGACATAGGCACAGTGCCAATCACCTAGAGGAAAATCGAATATAATGTATATGCAGATACCACATTAGAAATGAGACAAAAAAAAGAGTGATATTTTTTAAAATAAATAAATATTTTGACAAAATCTTGTTGTTAGTAATAGAGAGATTTTAACTAAATTAAATTTAAAAAAATTGATATCTCACTCAGAATTTTGGAAATTTATAACAATTGCATACATAACTAACAGGAAATACCAATAAACTTCAGTCTCACAAATTCTTTAATCTTCAAAAACACAATGTACATTTCGTTAGCTAAGCTAACATCTTCAGGTGTACATACAAGTGTATTGTCAAATACTAAATGCGTAAATATATGTAGTAAGTATATCCTAGGCTACAAAAATTAATCATCAGGACTACCATATTCAATAAATTCTAAATACTTGTAATTAAGGGGTGTTAAATCAGTCTTGAGCAAGCTATTAATATGTTTTTTCATATAAACAGCTTCCCACATATTAAGATTCTTACAATTTGAAGACTTAATTAATTCTTAATCATCAATTGAAAAAGTAATGTCCTGTATTAAACAAATGATGACCCAAAGCGGATTTATCGGCATTGTGCATTCTTCATATGATATATTGGCTCTTTAAATCTCAATCTCTGCATTCCTCTTTGTTTGACCTATATTATACTTTATTACAAACCGACGCATTTGATCTTAATAAATCCCAGAACATTTTTTTAAAATCAATAATTTCAATATTAAATTTTAATTTATTTCTTAAAGTATTAGAATTTTGAAAAACCGGACTAAGATTGTATTTTTTACGCAAGTTTAATATCTGGTTAACCCATAATTTATTAAAGTTAAATCTGCAAAACTTTTTCTCCACTATTTTCACTGGAATAAGTGTAGTTATATTTCTTAATAACCTCTTATTTTCTAACTTATTTTTAATTTTATCTATCACACTTTTCTTGTAACCATTAATTACCTTCTATTTAATTGCATACATATTTAGATACTGCCTTACAAGATAAGGTATTCAAAATATTTAAGAAAAGAAAATGCAGCAGAAAAACGAAACAAATTACATGAAAGAAAACATTTCAAAGTAGTTAATTTTCTGAAAAAACTGACAATAAATATGTTTTTTTCAGAAACGAACTATCTAAACGAACCTTGGTCCTTCAAATAATGCCTTTTTTTTAAGATAGCAGTAAGACGGAACATTATTGTTATCTCATCAGGAAACAAATATTTGAACATTGCTCTTATGTAAGACTGTATTAGTAGTTATTAATTTGAAAGCCGGGCGTTCTCCTAGAATGCGTCATTTTTAAAATATGAATTAGTAATTGGTACATTCACCCTGTTATATACCTAATTTATCGATTATGTATTACGCCTCTGATGGCTTTTTTTCGTTTTTTTTTTTCGCTTGTTGAATAGGTGTTGGAACAAATTAGGAACATTATAATTAAATATTAACAATTTTTTTCCCATTTTTTTTTGCTTTTACATATTTTTAATTTCTTTTTCACCTCTTTTAAGCAGTTTTTTAAACTTTTTCTCTTGAATTTTTATTTTTTAACTTTAATAGTTTTTAACATTTTTCCATTTTCTACCTTTTACGTTTATTTTTTTCCTAATATTTTTTTTTTCAATTCTTTTTACTTCCCTTTTCAATTTTTGTAACAATTTTTTCAAATATTTTTTTACCCCTTTTGTTAACGTTTGTTTTTCCAAATTTTGTAACTTTTTTTTTGCAAATATAGCACTTCTTTTTCACATTTTTTCTTTTGATTTTTTTAGCTTTGATTTTTAAAAGTTTTTGACATTTTTTATTTGTTACCTTTTCTGTATTTGTTTATTTTTTGAAATCTTTTTAACGTTTTCCAATTTTTTACTTTAACCCTGTTTTATATTTTCCCATTTTTCTACTCTTTGTATCTCTATTTAAAACCTTCCATTTTTTGAAACTTTATCAGTTTTTAGCATTCTTCCATGTTTCCCCCTTTTTTGCATTTGTTTTTTTAAGCTCATAACATGTTTTAAAAAGTTTTTCCTTTTTTACCCTTTTTACGTTTAATTTTTTAATTAATTTCTCCAAATAACTTTTTTAAAATTTCAATTTTTTTATTTCTCTTTTTACATTTCCTTGTTTTTCTATTTTTTAACAAATTTTCAATTTTTAACGTGTTATTCTTTTATATTTTTTAACTTTGTTTTTAATATCTTTCCATTTTTTATTTTTTTTTGCACTTGTTCATTTCAAAGGGTTTTTTTTCATTTCTTTACCGTTTCTATGGAAGATTTAAAAAATACCTTTTAACATTTTTTTTTTTTTCAAAATTTTGTCTTCCGTTTTTGTATTTTTAATTTTTTCACAAACTTATTAACATTTTTTATTTTTTAAATTTTAACAGTTTTCAGCATTCTTCACTCTTTTGTCCTTTTTTACATTTTTTTTAATATATATATTTTTTTAATGTTCTTTTTATTTCTTTTTGAACTTTACAGGTTTTTCCAATTTTTTAAACAAATTTTGTATTTTTAACGTGTTTATTTTTTTAAAATTTTTCAACTTTAAGTTTTTAATAGTTCTCCATTTTTTACTTTTTTTGTAGTTGTTTATTTCAAAAGGATTTTTTTTCATTTCTTTATCGATTTTTGTCCTTTTTACATTTTTTTTTAATGTTCTTTTTATTTCTTTTTCAACTTTGCAGGTTTTTCCAATTTTTTAAACAAATTTTGTATTTTTAACATTTTTTATTTTTTTTAAATTTTTCAACTTTAAGTTTTTAATAGTTCTCCATTTTTTACCTTTTTTCCAGTTGTTTATTTTAAAGATTTTCTAACATTTTTTTTTTCATTTCTTTACCTTTTCTACGCAAAATTTTAAAAAATATCTTTTTAATATATTTTTTTTTTCAAAATTCTAATTGCCTCTTGTTTTTATGTTTTTTTTTCGTTGTTTTTTACACACTTTGTAGGTATCTCTTTTTAACATTTTTTATTTTTTAAATTTTAACAGCTTTTAGCATTCACCTTTTCTTCCTTTTGCATTTGTTTTATTGTTTTTTTACATTTTAAAAAAAAATATATTTTTTCTTTTTTACCTTTGCATGTTTTGTATTTTTAACAATTTTTTCATCTTTACCGTGTTTATTCTTTTGACATTTAACAGTTTTTAACATTTTTCATTTTTTTTTTACTATTTTCTAAATTTTAATCATCTCTTTTCACCAATTTTGAATTTTTTTTAACTTTAACAAACAAAACAGAAACCAGACACGATAAGATATATATTTATACAAACTTTTCGACTTGATATCAGTTCAGGAATCATTCAATAAAATATGTGCAAACGTTATAACTCAGGAGCAGAGTGACATGAAGTGACGTTTAATATACGTCAATATCACGTATAAGACGTAATATCAACGTCTATTATACGTCATTTTACGTCACCATGCTACCCGAGATCGATCATTGAATGACCTTAAATTGCAATTTGAACGTATTAAATACCATGAGATTTGGTATTACAGATACTTGTTTTCCTTCTTAATCCGAAAGTTATAAAAAAATAATTCCTTCAAGAAATTTTGACCCGGAGGGAAAGCTACGTATAAAAATCCACTTCTTAATAAATTAAGAACGACAAGAAAAAAAACAAAGTGACTCACCTCCGCCCGACAATTTCAGAATATCTTCAGCGGAAACAGGAGACACTTTATCATCATCACACTTAATCCAAACACCGTCCGAATGCTTGACCCATCCAACGTAATGTCCACTAGACGAAGAACGACCTCTATGCGTCAACACCGCTTGCAACGTATAATATCCGCTATTATTACTACCTAAATCATCTTCAAAAGAGAACGGAGCGTACTTGGGCTTAATTTTCTCTTTTCCGTCACCCTTATCGTTATCCTTATTTCAACTTCTCCTTCCCTTTGGCCGCCTCCTCCACTAATTTATCCTCGTACTCCTTGAACTTGGTCCTCATCGGTGCTAATTTCTCCTGCAACTCCGCCGAGCACAATTCGTACGCGTCGAAATCCATGGGAAACTTGACGTCCTTCAGGATCTTCGCGTTGATCGACTCTTTCTCCTTGTAATAGAATCGGACGAATTGTACGGTTAGGTAGGCCGGCAGTCGATTGATTTTGGAGGTTTTCGTGTAGACGGCGTCTCGTCCCAACGAGGGCGACATTTTCGTGATCTGTTCTTGCATCTTCGACCGTAATCCGGAATGCATGTATCGGACGTCCTGCGAGATGAAGCAGCTGAGTTGCAGGAACTGTTCCGTGCTTTTAGTGGGAGATTCGTCGTCCGTCTCGGCGCATTTCCATTCCACGTCGAAAGAGCCGCCGAAATATTGGTCTATGATCGATTTGTACTTTTCCACGGTGACGCCTTCTGCTGTTTTAGCGGGGAGTTTCTGTTGTAACATGCGGACCATTTCTGTCCAACATTCGTTGGCATCCTACACGAATAAAATATAATTGTAATGAATGTATGTATATAAATGCTGTGACGTGCGCCTGTTTTTAAATTTTGAATTTGAGTTCCCAACTGAGCCGGCAGATGGCGCTACTTGTATAGCGCAGAGATCATTCGAGATAATTAAACCGCTCATAGAGGGTGCTGTTTATATGCATCGACAGTCCTATGAGACAGCCCGATTGGTGAGTTCCGTTGGATAGTTCGGTAGGGGCAGCCAATGCAGAAATAGATTTTGAGTTTAGAGATAGATTGATGCCCGGTAACATAAAGCGTGTGTAACCAAGTGATTAGTTAATCATTTGTTAGCACTAACAAATTGTTAAGTAAAAGTTGCGTAACATAAACTTAACCATTTGTTAAATGTCGGGTAATTAGTTAACAACCGATTAATGGCTGTTGTAAACTAGTTAACTGTAAATTTACTAAAATTGATAGTTCATTGTGGTTCCGATAGAGGGCCAACTTGAAACTTTGACGTTTTTACCTAGAAATTCAGTAATTGAGGTTTTATTTCTGGCTTATGTCAAGTTTGTTATAAAGATTATAACCAAAACGGATGTATGGAATGATTAATCATCGTCCTCCAATGAAGAACTATTCGATATACTAGACAACATAGTATGATAGACGTCATAGACCACGACTATTCAGAGAAGAGATCATGAAAATATAAGAAAAAAAGACAAATAAAAATAATTTTGGTGGTGTTGATTGTTTTTTTTTCATAAAGTTGTATAATGTAAATAACTGCTCTTTCATCCTTAACCCAGCAGTACTATGACAATTAAATTCAGATGTAATTTCTGCTCATACTTCGTTTTTTTTTTTTGTTTAATAGATATTCCCCGTTTTTTTTTTATTTTCAATTACTCTTTTATAATTTTCAATGATCGCTACCAATATGTGTTTCTCTTGTACCGTAAAATTTCTGGCTTTTCTCACGGCATCCTGCATTTCCCTACTCATTATGATGCATAGTGTCAAATTTAGTGATAATATTGTCAGAAATCAAATGTTGCAATTACACCTACCTAGCCTCCGTAATTATAAAAATGTAATGTAATAATCACTAAACGTATATATTTTAAACTTACTGCTGCTATCTTATTCCAAAGTGATCAAATTGAATCAAAAATAAAAATTCTGTCAAAATGTCAAATAGATTTTCCGTCTAAGCATTACATGTTCCGCCATCTATTGATGCAATCATGCACGGCAACTTTCGTTGGACATTCGGCACATTTCGTGCTTTGGTAAATCTTAACAAATGCGTAACTACCGGAATAGCGGTGGTTAAGTTAACAACTGATTTAACAAATGATTATCTCCTAACAAACCTTTATCTTACTGATTTTTGCTGTTATTCATTGATTAACTTTGACAAATGGGCAACTATTGTTTATGTTACCGGGCATGAGAGTTTTTAAAACTTTATCAGTTTTTATTTAGCATTGTTCCCCCCTTTTTTGCATTTTTTTTCTCTAAATTCATAACATGTTTTAAAAAGTTTTTGCCGTATTACCCTTTTTACGTTCCTTAATTTTTTAAACAATTTTGCCAAGGGACTTTTTTAAAATTTCCTTTATTTTACATTTCCTTGTTTTTCCATTTTTTTTAACAAATTTTGAATTTTTAACGTTTATTTTTTTTTATTTTTTAATTTTACATTTTTAATATTTTTCCATTTTTTATCCAGTTGTTTATTTCAAAAGGTTTTTAACATTTTTCTTTTCATTTCTTTACCTTTTCTACGTAAGATTTTAAAAAATATCTTTTTAACTTTTTCTTTTCAAAATCTAAATTGCCTCCGGTTTTTGTTTTTTTCTTTTTTTTTTGTTTTTTTTTTCTTTTTTTTCATTTCTTTTAACAAACTTAACATTTTTTATTTTTTAAATTTTAACTAAGTTAACTTAAGTTTTTAGCATTCTTCACTTTTCTCCCTTTTTTCATTTGTTTCATAATTTTTTAATTTTTGCCTTTTACATTTTTTTAAAATATTTTTTAAAATGTTGTTTTTATTTCTTTTTTACCTTTGCATGTTTTGCCACTTTTTAACAATCTTTAACGTGCTTATTTTTTTTAACATTTTTTGTATTTCCTTGTTTTTCCAATTTTTTAATAAATTTTGTATTTTTAACGTGTTAATCTTTTTTTTAAATTTTATCTTTTAAGTTTTTAATATTTTTCCGTTTTTATATATTTTTTCCAGTTCTTTATTTTAAAAGGTTTTTAGACGAATTAAACCACTCATAGAGGGTGCTGTTTATATGCATCTACAGCCCTGTGAGAGAGCCCGATTGGTGAGTTCCGTTGGATAGTTCGGTAGGGGCAGCCAATGCAGAAATAGATTTTGAATTAATGGCCATATTTTATTCTTAGTTACGCATTTTTTTTTTTTTAATTTTCGCATTACAGTATCACATTACAACTGACAGTTGTAGTTTGACGACAATTTTAACATGTTGTGTTGTCCATACTTGTTTTTAAAAAAAGTGTAAAATTCAATTAAAAATAATTATAAATAAATAAGAAGATTATGGAATAATATACTAATTGTAACATAACTACTTATGCCTTTGAAAAAGACGGATGTGCATTCGAAAAGTTAAAAAACCATGTGAATTTGAATTAAGAAGAATCACAGATATCAAATTGTTTTCTCTTCTTTAATGAAATAAAACAAAACAGTAATAAGTGCAACAAAAACTTGAAAAAGTAAGTATTAAAACATAAAAAAAAAATAATAATCTACTTATTATTTTTATTTTTGTGTTTTCTTTTATGTATCTATTATATATTGACGTATTCTACGCTGTAATGCTAACGGAATAAAAGATGGATTTATTATATTATATTACTTTCAAACATATTCGTAGGACTATCCATAACAACAAACATCAGAACAAAATGTGTTTAAAAATCGAAGAGTAACAGCAGATTATTCTAAACAAAATAATGGTGCGACTATCACTCAACCAACATAATTATAACTGTAAAATATCAGATAATTAACTACATTCTTAATCTACCACATTGCCTTCTATCGGTAATATTTAATATAGAGATTTAATAATTATAATAATCATAAAAACTTTTTGTAGACAAAAATGAGGGAGCATTGAATCCATGCAAGACACTGAAAATACACACTGAAATATGTTACCATAAAAAAAACAAATTCAGCACAATCATCTATTCTGAATATCTTTGACAAATACAGGGTGTTCAAAAGTAGGAACGACAAGAAAACTACTAAAGGGTATTTTGTACATTCTAAAAGTGACAACTTCTCTCGAGTGAATGGACGACATTCTAGGGAGAATGTCGGGTTCTAGAGTAACAAAGTTATAAAATAAGAAGGTTATGTGAATAATAAACTAAATTGTAAAATAACTACTTATGCCTTTAAAAAAGACAGATTTGCGTTCGAAAAGTTAGGAAACCATGTGAATTTGAATTAAAGAAGAATTAAACATATGGCCACTAAACTCAAGAATTTTATTTAAAGCTATAAACCCTATTGACCAAGAAAGCAAGATTATTACTACATATTTTCTGTGATTTGTTTGATTTATTGATTAATGAGTTTGGCAAAGAAACAATTTCGAAATAAATAGTTGAGATAGATACTGAATATAAATAAGTAGTAGTTAAGTCAATATATTATACAATAAATTGCCTGCTTTTATATTAACGCCAGTGTAAATATCGATAATATACACAATTTATTGTTTAATAATATATCAAAAAAAGAAAACATTTAAAAAGCATAGAGACTTTTACTCAAGGTGAGTTTTAAATCAACAATTGAATACTGTCCGGTATATTTTGTATCATTAAATTCCGATTTAAAATAAAAACAATATTAAAACTCCGCTATCCCTTATGATGAATTTCACTAACAACGCATACCAACTTATTCTAGTATATAACCTCAAAATTTACGAAATGCTTGATACTTATTTACACAGAAATTTAAACAACAATCATATGAAATACCTCTGACATCAGCCAGTACACACCCAAGTTATTCAAAATGGGAATTTTTCTCACAGCGACAACAAACGTGTCACAGAAAAGGATCCTCATTAAGAGTACAACACCTAAGCATTCAAGCAAGGCTTATCGTGAGATTCAAAACCCCAATTATAGAAAACTTAAGCAACTCCCTAATATACACTGTTAGTGAAATAACAAGAGAAATCTAATCGAAAGGTATTAATAACAAGAAAATTGTAAAAAAAAGATTTTCTTTGTCGTTTAACTGTGTAGCGATTTATCTTAATTAAGTTCTTGACTTAATCACTTCAATTATTTCTATTAAGGAAATGTCAAAAAAAATAAATGTGTGGGCATCCAGAGATACTTGATTGTATAAATCTTAAACATGGAATACCTCAAGATAGAATCTTGGGCCCTTTACTTTATAACTTGTGTCTTAATGATGTTGGATGTACATACAGAATTGTAATTATTTTATTATTATTGATGACATTGCCTATTATAACAAATGACAACAGAGTTAATTGATTTTGAGTAGAATAATTAATTATTTTACCTGCTTATAGCTTATTTTAGCAAGATTAATTATAAATTACTTATTCAATGGATAATAAGATATCTACATGGAGTAGAACAAAAATGGTACAAAACGGCAGAATTTTAAAAATATCTAATGGGAATCACTTATCTGACGAAGGTAATAAGACAGAAATGTGAAAAAAACTGATAAGTAAAAATTACCTGTTGTGTAAATCCACCATGTTCACTCTTCTCGGCAAATCGTGGGAAAGTCATATGCAAAACTTGTAACAAAACGACAGGCGGTACGGTATTTCCCTTTTCCATACTCCCATATAAATCTCTCAAAGCTGCTGTAATCGATTGTGCGGGTACAACATTTCCACCAGTAGCCGTGTTAAAAATGGCTGAAATTAAACAGAAATTGGCAAAATTTTGAGAAACTTTTCCTCAATAAACTCTACCTCCTTTATAATCTTGTAAAGCATCTTTTAATTCCGGAACAGTTTTTAAACATTGCACAGTGGCATTCATATAACAAGTGTTTCCTAAATTTGTCAATCCAGCCGGTAAATCGAGCTACAAATCAAAATAATTGATAATTGAGGGAGACCATTACAATGTAGTATAATAATACCGCAGTAGCTAATTCACTTTCATTCATATCTTCGACAAACCGTGTTTTTTCGACAGGTTCTACCGGTACATCCTCCTCTTTACTACCCATTAACAAAACCGTAGTTCCCTGCACGTAATAAAATCTTGCGTTTTATCGTATTACACCTAAGTTTGAAACAGTCAAATTCTTACATCTTTCAAGGTGAAATTTCCCCAATCATCGTCCTTCAAAGTGGCACCCTTTAACATGACCTTCTGCCGTTCCGGCTGCACTCCTGTCAAGGCGAACAGTTGCGCCTTGAACAGCATCGGGGGCTCCTCGGTATTGACTTCGATATCGGGGTAGCTCTGCTTGCCCCATTTTACTTTGACTAAGAAAAGCGTTCGTGAGTATCTGCCGATTTTCCCCGTACGACTAATCGCGGGGGTGTTTAATGCCGCGGTAAAAGTTGGATGAATAAGCAAAAATAACAAAGAATTTCAAATGTCATGTACCGGTAAAATTGAGGTTAGAATATGTACGTAGGTGAAAGGAAAAACATACCTTTGAAGGTAGGCATCTGGTTTTACCTAATTGGACACCGAAAACGATAGGGCGAGATTGTATGAGAATATTTAAAATATATCGAATATAATTATATTACGATTTTAAGATAAAAGTCACACTAATTTAAGTATCACAGTTTGACAGCTTATATGTGTTGGGTTGGCAACGAATCGCATTGCCATATATACGATGTTGAATAACTGAAATTATTGAAAAGTTACCAATTTCAGTTTAATTTTATGAAGTTATTTACATTAATTAAAAAAAAATAAAATTGGTATTTCATTTATGAATTTAGTGAAATTTAATAAAAATTTTCCCAGCGAATTTCGAATTAAACCAATGTATTTTTTTTTATTTCTAATGTTTCCTTAATTGTAATCAAACTTCTGTCACTTGTCATTTTATGAAACTAATATCAGATAGGAGAGCGGGTATGGTTTTGTGCGGATTGGCAGGACATGTAGTACTTGTTTTAATAGCTTTACGCATTCGCTTTCGTTTCGATCTAAGTTCTAAAGTGCCGTGTTTTATACTTTATTAAATCTCGGGTCGACTTTTTAACATTAGTGATATGTTCTATACGTGTGACTTTTCCTAATTTAGTGCGCTTAAGTAGCAAGTAGATACCACATCGAAATGGGTAATTGTTTTAGTAGATCCTCTAATAGGGTACCAGATAACGGCAGGGTAGTGAATTCAACGGTCGACGACGGGGCCCTGCCGAACGCCACGATACCCACACCCCCGCAAGAGACGGCCAGGCCCGTCGTAGTGAACCCAGCGGAGCCCGACCCGCCGAACGCGAAAATATTCGTGGCCCTTTACGATTACGACGCTAGAACCGACGAGGATTTGAGTTTTCGTAAGGGCGAACATCTCGAAATATTGAATGATACGCAGGGAGATTGGTGGTTGGCCAGGAGCAAACGTACCAGACAAGAGGGGTACATTCCCTCGAACTATGTGGCCCGTCTGAAGAGTATCGAAGCTGAACCGTAAGTAGAAATTCATTATTGCCTTGTCTTATTTATGGGGAAAATCGTTTTGAAACTCGATATCTATGTGAGGTCGATAAATATTTGGGTCATACGTCCGTATTTGGGACATACCATTTTAGGGGTTGCTAACAGGTAGCTTGTGGGTTTTATTAATGAATGTGCAAGATTCGAATTCGATTGACAGTTAAATACGTTATTCCAAGAATTTTTATAACAACCACTGTTAGATTAAAATATTAATCTTTCACGGAAACAATGATTTATTTATATTGAATTATAAACATTTGTGCACAATAATATCTTTGACGTTTGCACAAGCAATTGTTTTTAGTACGTTAATCTTAAAACAGCCAATATCGTATATTAAACCCGCAACTTAGGTATGTTTAACACGATTAAATATACCTGTTGATTTTCCTTTTTGAATTACAATGCGAGGGAATGTTAAATACACATACATACAAGCATACGATTATTTGATCAAGGTTGTACGCTTTAATATACCTGTTTATGTAATGTTGCGTCTGTTACTTGGAATTTCTCGGCAATAAAGAGAATTTTATATTCCTGGTGCTTATACAATACATATTAAAAATAAAAGCAAATAATATTGACTTTGTATCGGGTAAAAAAATCTCTCGCTTGGGATTTTCGCGATAATAATGCTAATATAGGAATTTCGAATTGATTGTAATTTTCGGTTAGAGATGGTACAGATAAACCACGAATAATTTTTTTTTGAGTGGCGGTTTTGTATCATGTTTATATACGTAGAAACTGTTGTTAATTGGGTGATACTGAATCTAGGATGATTTTATCAACGCATCTATTATATCTTTGGTATTTACCCATAGAAATTCCACTGCTTTTTAATGCTTATCTTATCTTCATTTTATCTACCTTACTGTTTCCACTTTACGATACCCAGTTCTATAAATACCGGAATTTATAAGCTAGATATTACGTCCGAAGTGAGCTCAGTGAAGATAAAAATTACCAATGGCATATCCCACAATATAATAATAACGTACTATGCATATCGCAACGGAAGCATGCGGGAGGTTATTTATTACGTATTATGATAACATTTTGGAAATGGTGACGTTTTAAATGAATTATTTACACGGAGAATCGACTGAAAGCAATCTCGCCTCCGGAAAATCCCCTTAGTCAAAATGCGTGTGGGAATCGTCTATCTTGCTTGAAATTAAAATCGTGCGCAGCTTGGCTATTAGTTTTATCAAAGTTCAAAGTTTTATTTAGTCATAGATGGACGATTATTAAATTCTATTGAATTCTGTTTCACATGTGTTAATCTTTTTTAATCTTTAAAAAAAGGAATCTGATATCTCAAGTATATAAATATGCATATAAGTAAAATAAATGTAAAAAATAGCAAGGCCAAGTAGTTGCATTTTGTGAGGGTATGTCAATATCAATTTGACGTTCACAAAAAAGTGACAGTTTATAATTTTATATTACTTAATAGGTACACTTCTCACAGAAAAATCGGACACCAGCAATCGTGGAATTTAAAATTTCTTGGGGTTAAATGCAGCTTTCAGAGGATATATGCACTTATCAAAGCCATAAATCACTTTTTTGGTGTGTATTATTGGGATTAAAGGTAAAGACTAAAAATTTAAACAGAAACATAAATATATATATAGAGAAAAAGGTTTATACATTAAATAAATAATATAATAATAATAATAATAATAATATAGCAATTTATTCAATAATACATATAAATGTGTTGAACACGTCAATTTACATAGAAGGTGTATACTTACATACAGATATAAACATATACATACAAACAAACAATGGAACAAATATTGTACAGATTAAAAAATGAGATTGTGAACTATTTAAAAAAAAAATAACATAGTAATTTTATTGAAATTTGTAGGTAAAAAACTCTTGTAAATCATAAAAGGCATTGACAACTAATATATTTTGTAATTTCTGTTTTAGTAACCGTAAAGGTAAGTCTTTTATGTTTGTCGGTAAATGATTAAAAACTTTGATCATTTGTACGATAGCACTTTTATTAACAGTGGCCTTTATTGTCTGTATCGGAAGTAGTATCCATTTTTTTATACCCTCTGGTCATTATAGTAGGCTCCAGCTGAAGTTCGGTGAAGAAGTTTAAAGTTGTTTTTTCACAAACACAACAACATTCTAATATGTAAAGGCTTGTTAAGGTAAGTATATTTTTTTGTTCGAATAAATTTTGCATGATTCCTTTTTTTCAGATGAAAACATAGCTCTGATGCATGCTTTTGTAGACGAAGATTCTGTAGACATCAGTGAATTTTCCCCAGAACACTAGTACCATATCTGAGGCGAGAACACAAATACGCATGGTAAGCTGTCAGGCTGGCACTTTATTAAAGATATTTAGATATTGTTCGAAGAGCATAGCACCAACGAAGAGATTTCCCTGCTAGACAGTCAATGTGGTTCTTCCAATTCAATTGCATGTCAAGTTGCAGTCCTAAAAATTGACAGTATTTGCGTCTCTAATTGTTTTCCTCTTGATAATCAATGGTGATTGGCTCTTGTTTAAATAGGTGAAATGCATAATATTTGTCTTTTCGATGTTGAGTTTTAGGTATGTTGCGTGCACCATTCAATCAAAGGGTCCCCAATACAGACTTCACCCAGCGCTAACTGTCTCCAATTCAGACCTCAAGATCACCGTTGAATCGTCGGCGTAGAGCACCGTTTATATCCACTTGTGTTGGTAGCTCATTAACATAGACTAAAAACAAAAGAGGTCCCAACACCGATCCTTGTGGTACTCCTCTTGATGACGACGCCCAGTTTGAGAATTTACCATTAGTATTGTTTACCAGTCTTTGTTTTCTATTTTGCAGGTACGATGTTATTAATCTTAGTCCAACACCTTCTTTATACCCACAGCTTCAAGTTTAGCACACAGTATATCATGGTCGACACAATCGAATGCTTTTGTAAGATCCATGAAAATTCCAAAGGTGCACTGATTGTTGTTAATACCTTCAATTATTTCTGATAAAACTTGATATATTGCTGTGGTGGTTGATCTACCAGTTACATAACCATTCTGATATTTACTTATAATGTTGTGTTTGTCCAGAAACCGATATATTCGTTTAAAAAGTATTTTTTCAAAAACTTTGGAAAAATGTGTCAAGATGGACAGCGGTCTATAGTTTTCGATTTGACTTTTATCTCCTTTTTTGTGAACAAGGTGTATCAGAGCTGGTTTAAGATCTTCTGGGAATATACCAACTTCCATACATTTGTTAAATATACTTGCTAATATTGCTGAAAATTCCATGGCGCATTCTTTTATTAGTCGTAGTGGGATCGCATCATATCCAACAGCTTGTGTGTTCTTTAATTCCTGAATGGTGGCGTATATCTCTGCATCAGTCGTGGGAAGCAGCATAAGTGTATTTGCATTGATCGCAGTACTGTAGGTAATATCCACCCTGCCTGTATTCGTCTGATAGTTGCACAGTGCTATGAGCCGGTTATTTATAGCAGTTAATTTATCGCTCTCTTCTTCACAGTTCACAGTTATGTCATTGAGATTTGTTTGTCTAACAGATTCACTTCCATTAATCGACTTTACAACTTGCCATAATGCCTTGGTGCTATTACCAGAGTTGAGGATAAATTCAGAATTAGCACATTTTTTAGATTCTCGTATTTCTGCGCTTAGTTCTCTGCAATAGGTTTTGTAATCATTCTTAGTTATTATTCCTTTAATCATATCTTCATACATTTGTCTCTTTATTACGGTTTTCCTTTTAATGTCTTGGGTAATCCATTTCCTTTCTATTGTTCTAGGTGTAAGCGTTTTGTGTCGATATAATAGGTTACATTTATGTTTTATTGTATCTATAAGTGTTTCAAAAGCTGTGTTTGGATCATTTTCATCGAGTATCGAATTCCAGTTATAGTTTACCAGCCATTCTTTGAAGCAATGTATGTCTTCGTTATATAACACCTTCTTTTTTATTTTATATGTTTCTTGCTGCATTTTGATTTTTAATGGCATTGAAATTTCTTGAGCCAAGTGATCAGATAAGGCGGTAAATACGACTCCGCTCGAATAGTCTTCAATGTTGGTCATTATATTATCAATAATAGAATGAGTATTGCCTATAATTCTTGTCGGTTCGTCAATTGTTAAGTGTAGATTAAATGTGTTCAACAAATCTCTCATTCTTTTTGTGTTACTATCATTTACTTTATGGAAGTGTATATTGAAGTCCCCCATCAAAATTATCTTATGTCTTTGTTTCATGTCTGCTATATATGTCAACATTTCTTCCAGTTTTATAAAAAACTCTATTATGTCACCATTAGGCGACCTGTATACGTTCACCAGGATCAACCTGTAGTCAACTAGTTCTATAGAGCTGCACTCAATTATTGATTCCACGCTAATTTGTTTCAGATTTTCTAATTCATTATAGCGAACACCTGCCCGTACAAAAATGCAAGAGCCCCCATGGGAGCCAATAGTTCTCAAGAAACACGAAGCCATTGCAAAATTTTTCAGATTTATATTGATTAAATTACATGCTTGTATCCAGTGTTCAGTTATAGCGAAAACATGAATTTCCTTGTCGTAAGTATTTAAAAATATATTTAAATCGTCAATCTTATTATTAATACTTTGGATATTTTGATGTATAATATTTAAGTTTCTTATTTCTTTTTCAGGTTTTAATTCTTTGCCAGTAGTGGTGAAATTGAGGCTTTCCTCCGAAAATTTCTAAAGGGTCGCACAATTGCATTTTGTGGGCCAAATTTTGGGATCAAATATTCGTTCAATCTCCACTTCCGGCACGGCTAACTTAAATGCTGCAATGTCCGTGCTCTTGATAGGGATTCTTTCACAGGCTACTGTATTAATATTTTGCTCTTGAAGATGTGTTTGTATATCCGATTCTGTAGTACTATTAATAAAGTTTGAAATAAATACCCATTTCCTTATAGGGACTGCTGTTAGCGACGTGTCAGTATTCTCTCCGCGTAAATTTTTTACAGGTTTGTTGTTTTTAGCATGTTTAGTGTCAATGCTCTGAGTGTTTTCTATAAGTTGTTTATAAGTTTGCGTTGCTGCTGTTTCTGGTGCTTTGCATCTCTCTCGTGTGTTTTCTTTTACGACATCTAGTTTTGTTTCCTTTGCTCTTATGCTTCCATCTATCGTCTGCGACCTCGTGTTAATTCTCTTAGTTTCCGTTTCGCCGATAGGTTTCTTTATGTGATCTATACAGTTATTTGTTGTATCTGCAGGTTTAACTTGTAGGTTATGCAAAAATGCATTTTGTTTTTCTATTTTTACAATTAAATCTTTCATACATTCCGACATTTGGTTCAATTTCTTTTCCATCACATCAACCTTCACCACAATTTCACTCTGCTGATTACCACCTTGTTCTGAATTGTTTCCAGCCTCTTGATGATTCATACACAAATCACAAATCCACATTAAATTTCTATTACTCTCCATCAATTTAAACTCAGAAGGTTTAAAGGTACTACACCCATAATGCAGTGTATTCTTGCAAAGTCCACACTTTAAAACTTTTTCACTCGTGTTTATTATATTTAATTTACACTTCAAACACCTTACAGCACTTGTTTCTGCCATCTTGATTATGGTACCTCAAAAACAAACACATTGGAATTTCGGTGGCGGTGTTTCCTTAGAAATACCGAATACGGAAATACTAATGCAAAAAAAAAATACGTAACTAAAAGGCCTCTTGAGTAGACGGCACCATTTAGAAATACACATGTATGTATTTAACTTGTTTGATGTTATGTAGAGATAATTCTTTTTTTTTTAAGAAAACATATGGCGATGGGATTTTAAAATTATATTACCTATTACTGTGATATTAGTTGCTTAGTTTGATTTATGCCCGCAAGTAATACTTTAGCAATAGACAATATGTCAGTCAGCCTCCTGAGTTTTTGAACAATGTGATTTTCACATTGATTAATTACACTAGTATTGATGTATTCATTATTGTTGTTGTTTAGTAGTCTTAAATATTGTATTACTACAAAATATTTTTCTATGTATTAAAAAATTACCAGAAACAGTTTATGATTATTTACAAAATTTTTAAAGCAATTAATCTCACAAAGAAATTATTTATTTTATTAACCGTCCGTTTATTGTATTTTCAAGAAATATATCTTAACTATCGCCTGTGTAATCCAATGTCGTTCTATTTTATTGAAATATAGCTAACACTTTTGGTCTGTAACAGCTTCGGGCAGTAGCAACGAAAAAGTATTAAATGTATCAAATTCAACAATAAATATTTTAACACTAACTGAGATTGACGAACAATATGCTTTCTTACAATTTTTGTTATGTATTATAAATCAAATAATATTTAAATAATTGTTAATAAACCTGTGCTACATAAATGCAGTTTGTAAACAGACCCAGTGTTGGCCATATTTCAAGAAAATAGATCAACGACGTCAGATTACACAGGCGATAGCTAAGATATATTTCCTAAAAATACAATGAAGGAAGGGTTCATAAAATAAATAATTTCTTTGCGAACTTAATTGCTTTATTTAAGAATTTTATAAATAATCTTAAACTTGGTTTTGGTATTTTTTTTATAGATAGAAGAAAACTTTATAGTAATACAATATTTAAGAATATTAAACAATAATCGTAATTAATACATCAATAAAAGTGTCAATAGTAGTCAATAAATCTGTGAAAATCACATTATCCCAAAACTGAGGAGGCTGACTGACATTATCTATTGCTAAACTAATACTCGCGAGCATAAATCCAAGTAAGTAACTAATATCAAAGAAGCACTAACGAGTAACATAATTTTAAATAATAAAATCCCATCACCACATGTTTTCTTAAAAAAGAATTATCTATACATAACATCAAACAAGTTAAATACATAATATATATATTTCTAAATGAAGCAGTCTATTCAAGAGCTCTGTTTGTTGTTATGTATTTTTTTTTTCATTGGTATTTCTAAAGGAAACGCCGGCACCGAAACTCCGATTTGTTTATTCTATACATAAACCTTTTTCTCTTTATATATTTATTTTTCTCTTTAAATTTCTAGTCGTTACCTTTGATAGCAGTAATATACATGATTAAGTGATTTATGGCTATGATAAGTGAATACGTTCTCCGAAAGTTACATTTACAATCAAGAAATTTTAAAATTCTGAATTGCTGGTGTCCCGATTTTTCCTGTGAGAAGTGTACATTTTATTTAATTTGTCGTTTATGTAATCCAATTCGCAGACATTATATCAAACGAAATATTTTTCCATTCTCTTTCTCGGTTACAATTCACCTTGATTATTTATTATTGTAAACGCGTTCTGGCTGTGTCGACGGCAGCTTTCGCAATTCCAATTTTTTTTTTTCCATGCTTATTGCTTCGGTATGTAAATGCCTCTTATTACAGATGCTTGTTGATAATGCAAATCGCCAATGCGTATATACGGTAATTGTGTCGATAATCGATTGATATTTAATCCTTAAACAGTCCCTTCAAAATAATCATTTACGATTTGATATTATTATCGGGATTACCCCATGCTTATTTTGCTTCTCTCTTTAATTGTTATTCGTCTCGCGTAAGTGATTCTTTTAAAACATGTTATTACTGGAATTCATTATAGTCTCGAAATTTTGTATCTGTAATGTTCTCATAAACGTAACAAAACTTTCATCTTTTTCACGGCATATAGAACATTCTCTAAAGATAGGTACGTACTAGTATATGTATCGAAAAAGTACAAAAACAACTTTCGATTTTTTTTATTGACGTGAAAACCTCAATCCAAACTAATCCAGTTCTCACACTCTTCGATGCATTGTGCTGTTGTGGGATGACTTTGCTAGTCGATGTATAAGGCGATTGTCTCTTTTTTTTTTCTTTTAATAATAATGGATGGTTGCTATTATTTTACGGTATCTGTGCCATCTATTGTCCCACTATTGTCTACCGCATTACAATATCAGAATGTTTTGTTTATTTCGAATAAATCAAATTTTAAGATTTTTTTTTTTTCAATATTAATAGGGATTTTAGGATTATACAGACTGTTACAAAATGAATTACATCTAGATGGTCATGAATTTCACCTATAAATTATTGTATTATAATAGGTAGTAGGGACATGCTCGCAAAAATCCCGTGATCCGTTTTGAATGACCTTCAAGTCCAGTTGCCATTTTGTAAAGCTGTTGCCGGGAATTTTTAAACGTGTGGAATATTTTATATTTTAAAGGAAGTAGAAAAATAGATTAAAAAAATACACAAATTTATGCGTTTTTTATTCTGATTTTGTTGCAAATATTTACGAACAGTTTATAGTAATAAAAAACACGATTCTAGTAAAATAATGTTTGATTAAGTGATACATATATTTAGTGTGTTTTACTATAATTATGTTCATATTCTTTCCTTTTTGTGAAATAAATCTTTATTTATATTTTCATACTGTAAAATATTCTTCCAGGAATAAATATGTTGTGGTTCTTTCTCAAATAAATGAATAAAAATGCAACAGCTTCGGTGGAAGGGACTTTCAAATTTCGGACACGAATACACAATAATTTTTAATCAGGGTTCAAGAGTTATGACTATATCGTTCTGTGCGATACAAAGATTGTTCCTTTTTATTCGACTACTTCATTTCTAACATCCGACCCTGCACTGGTTTGCCAACAATAATGTCCGGGGGTGCACAAGTGGATAGAGTTCAAACGTAGACTATATAATATCGAATTGTCTATAATGTGAATAAATGCGATTAAAATTTATACCAGTATAATGCAGTTCAAACCAAAATCACATTATTTTAAAAAGTGAACATAAAATGAATTAGGTTAGTTATTGGGATAAATAGCAATCTACCTTAAAATGTGTATCTAACAAATAAATTGATTTAATGTGACCTAGGAATCACAGCACAACGACAATAGTTCTTCTTATTCATGTACTTTCTTAATTCTTGTCGTGTCATATACAGGGTGTATCAAATAAAAAAGTAAATTTTGCTTGGGTGTTAATTACACGACATATAAAGCACAAACCCCACTGAAACCGGATTTCAGCATTAAAGAATAAAAAAAAGGAAAATTTAGAGCCAACAATTCTTTAGTCCGGGCCTGATGCAAGGAAACGTCATGTTAAGCACCCGCTAAACGTGGTATTATGTATAAGTACATTGCACACATTTAGTATTATTCTTAATGGTATGCCATATGTTCATTTAACGTCATTCTGAATAAATAAAGGCTAATCGGCCAGTGTGCCCTTGTAAAAATAGCAAAACTAAGGGATTTTAAGTTTCTTCTTTTTATAAAATAAACATTCCTTTTTTGTTAAGAGCATTCTACGTAAGTCTACAGAGTATTATTTTTAATATCTTGATAAGACGTTCGAGTTTCACCGGATATGCGACTTCAGTAGTTACAAAAAAACGTAAATATTTTTCTTTTGCTTTGTCGAATCGAGAGTTAGTTGTTAATAAACGATACCACATGAATCTGAGTTATTTCTTTTGGATTTATTTAATCAAATAACGCAAAATGAATTGAATCGAATTACACACAAATAAATGTAGATACAGAAAATTTGCAAACACGCCTTTTTACTATGATACCGCGCGAAAATGAATCTATACATTCCCGCGCTTTTGACGATGCATCAAGCTTCGATTTTCTTTATATGAAGTCATGATGGTCCTGAAAAGGATCGTTTTTTCGAGACGGGAAGAATTTAAATAAAATGTTCGAAGTGGCTTGCACTCGAAGCGGCGATCCACACAAAACTAACAGCGATAATGGCTGAATGATAGTGCTATGTGGGGGTATACTCGGGACAGCATTTAGATTGGGCACAGGTGCGGCTCTAGCCCACGGCGTTTATAAAATATTTTTTTCCTCGTTAATGCTTACAGATAGACCCCCTGTGCATTAAGACTTTTTGATTGTACAAGATTACAGCTGCTACATATTATTATATTTACCTCTATATCTGATACACCCTGTATATTAGATTCATTCGGAAGTCCCAAGAAACTGCGACCATCGTTAGCATCAAAATTTATCTTGCGAGAGTGACTGGCACTACAACATGATACCCATTGATGTCTTCTTTCACGGTTATTTGAGTTATTTCACTTAGACCTAACAATATAATACATAAGAAAGTATGTAAATGTTATGGCCACTGATGGCCACCGATCTTACCTTTTACACAAGAATATCATGGTTCATTAAATGTTTTTGGTAATTCAAAACTAATAAACTACGTAAAATAAATAAATAAAACAAGTAAATCGTGTAGATTAAACGGATGAGTAAACTAATTTGTGTAGATACGAACGTAAACAATAACAAACTGCCATTTTGGGAAGCTGTTGTTTGAAGTGAAATTAGGTTTAGAAATTTGGACCCCTATGACTCATCCACTTCAATCAACGAACCTCTAAGCTATAAAACAAGAAAAAAAAATGAACAGAAAGTTTTCAATATTGTTTTTGATGAAGCTTGGAAGCGTCTTTTAACTAGAAGCAACAGTAAATTATTTTTTTTATTATTATGAACAAGAACTGCATGTTTTTATTTTATATATCATTTATTCCAAATACTAAAAATTTAATAACGTTTGACAGATTTCACCATTTAATAAACGCCCTCTGGCGGTTGGATAGTCAAGAATTTTCATTCTTTTAAATTAACCCTAAGGATATAATCTCCTTCTAAAGGCGAATTCACACTTATACAATTTCTGGTAGCAATTCTTATTTGAATAGAAGTTGCATGCAATTTAGTATTCAAATTTTGCAATTCTGAAATTATTGCATAATCTGAACATTAAATTGCATGCAACTTTTATTCAAATAACAATTGCCGCGAGAAATTACAAAAGTGTGAATTCGCCTTAACAAGAGATTTCCTCCGATTTGACGTATATATAACAGTATGCTATTCCGCCACAAGACTTTTCGTGGTCGCGGTCCAAAGTTGCATTTATTTAGAACCCGCATAAACCGCTTTGCATTGTCTATTTGGTTCACAAAAGATACATTAAATGTCCTAGAAAATACCGCGGAATGGAAAACGCATATTTTCCTTATCTGTGTTAGTACCGCTTCCTGTGACGACATTAGCGAAACAACCGTAGATTTATAACGGAATTCGTTATTGTAGGAAATATATTTTATTTTGTAGATAGTTGTTATCGTGCTGTTAAATTCATTATTACATTTATCGTTTTTTTTTTCCGTGTATGTGGATAAATGTTTTGAATTAGATAAATAAGCATATACGGTAATTTACTTTTTTCATGTAAATAATAAATAACATATATCATAACGAGCTTTATCTATAAGAACGATTAATCATGTAGGTATTTATTTTTAAAATTTTAAATTTGCCGCGCCGATACAGGTTCAAGTTTGTACGAAATTCAGTTAAACGACGTAGTTATTTGTCAAACGACAAAATCTAATCTGTCAACGGTATAACATAACCTGCACCATACACGTGACACAGAATAAGTCAACTTACGCGTTTTTGAACTTATAACCGCCAACTAATCAAAATTTGCCAGCAAAAAAATAGGAAGTCGGGTTGTATGCAGTTATAATATACCATGTGATTCAAAATGATTGTCGTAAGAAAAAAACTGTTTTCCGGAAAAATTTATCTATACTTATTACCAATTTAATGAGCGAAGTTAGCTACATACAAATTTCATACATTCAATGAATTTTCTTGACATTTAGCGACATTGACGTTCGTGTTGTAGTATCTTTCGATTATTTATCTTATAATTTTTGTCAAACCGTTTATATTTACATCTAATATCACCAACAATAGTATTTCTGAATACTGTAAGAAAATAAGGGAATTTATCTGTGGTAATTAGCTCAACAAACAGGTAAAAAAATCAATATTAACATTAAGTGAAATAGTTTATTACATTTTATAATTTTATAGGCTTATCATACACTTTAGCGCAATGAGCTGTCAAAAGAAAGTTACATTTTCATCCCTATAAAGTTTCTACGGTATAGAAATTATTTCCATTAGATCACGATAGGCGATTGGAATATTGTCATTGGTTTAATAACAATTTAAGGGGCGATGCTTGCTAAATAAATCATTTTTCTCAGGATGAAGCCTGGTTTTATCTAACAAGCTATATCAATTCACAAAACTATCGTATCTGGTCTGCAGAAAATCCACATGAATTTCGAGAAACGCAATTGCATCCCGTAAAAGTTGGAGTTTGGTTAGCTATGTCCAGGCAACGAATAATAGGGCCAATTTTCTTCGAGGAAACTGTAACAGTCCAACGTTACCAACAGATGTTGGAAATGTTTATTGCAGAGTTACAAGAAAATGAGCTTGAAGCAGGTTATTTTCAGCATGATAATGCTCCAGCACATACTGCTCGACAAACCTGTCAATATCTTCAACAGTTTTTTGCTGACAGGGTCGTTAGAGCACAAAGATTGCCACCAAGACCGCCTGATCTAACCCCATTAGATTACTTCATGTTTGGCTATCTAAAAAGTAGGATCTATAGAAACCACATTCATAATAAAGTATCACTTACTGAAAAGAAACTTTAGTCTAAATAACACTGTAAACACAAAAATGTTATAAGAACGCAAGAATAACCTTAAAAACAGCATGATTTATAAGCCTCTCAAAACAAACTACTGCAACAACAGCTGATCTATTTGACACGGCATACATCAAAATGGCTGCTTTTAGAAAACCTGAAAGTTTGCGAATGCGCAAAAGTAGTAGTATTCTTCTTGTCTATGGTTATTTAGTGATAAAAACAGATGTCATATAATGTCATTTACTACCGGAAGATGGATTTTTATCCGAGGCAGAAGCATTTATTAGAAGTAAGTTTAAATATTTTCGCTACTGAGGAGTTTGTTTACTGTTTTCACAGCATAGATATTTTTTTGTTTATTATATATAATGTAAATAACGTTTTTTTTTAAAAAAAATATTCATTCCTTATTTGTGCTTTGAATTACATTTTTAGAAGCGGAATTCCACGGGGAATTATATAGTGGGCGAGGTATTTTCATTGCAAGGTCGGGTCAAGGCGTGACCATTTCAATTATGTTACGTAATGTGACATCAAATAGTATATGTGTGCACCATCGATTACCATGGATTTGCTTGGAAATTCCATATTCGCACGAAGATTATTCCTGTATTATAAAAATGCCACATTATGTTATTGTATATTACCTAGAAGAAGGTAACAGGGAACAAGGACGTTCAATTAAAATGGAGTTTGTGGTGCCAAGAATGTCCCGTTTTTTTTATTATTAATATTTCCTCTTGTAGGTAGTTCCTCCTATAGTTTCTTTTAAAACTACATAATCGGTGTGTTTCGGTATTATTTAAAGTAGGCGGCTTTTAAAAATAGCATTCGCACTAATCGAATTTTAATAACTTTACGATAAAGGATGATATCATCTGTCAATTGCGTAGGATATTCTGATTCGAGTTGGCGTTGATATTTTCTTGTCCCGATAAATAAAAAAAATGCATCTTCTGGTGACATTTAAAACGAATCTGTCAATTTTGATGAAATTTAGAATCGCTTTTGTTGTGATATGGAACAATATATTTTAAAGTATATCTTGGTATGGTTGTTATGTAGATTAGTAGTGTTTGGCGGATTAAAATCAATGATGAACAATTTTATATTACACAAGATTATTCACCAAAAAAATATAAACATGATGTACACAGAGATTCAAAATGATTGTCAATTCCGCTCCTATAGATAGTAACAGGGTGTAGGTATATGCCGCGTGTTTGTAATGAAGGTTTGAACTAAGTCAGTGTTGGAACATAAGAAAGTAAACGGATCTGTCATAAATAAGGAAAACGTAACCTATATTTGAACTCGCATTATATAAACGACTATGGATTGGTGTTTCTGCTTGTAAAAATGAAATGTAATTAAATTAACTTTACTAAATTATGATTTTACAATTCAGTACTAACTGGTGTTTAACTAAATTTATTTATTACTTTAAATTATAACATACAATTAGTATAATTATTAAGTGGCAAAACTGCATCTCTCAGTTCTTCTATGGTATGCATGCGGTTTTTATAGATCCTATTTTTTAGATAGCCAAACATTAAGTAATCTAATGGGGTTAGATCAGGCGATCTTTGGTGGCCATCTTTGTGCTCTAACGAACCTGTCAGCAAAACACTGTTGAAGATATTGGCAGGTTTGTCGAGCAGTATGTGCCGGAGCCTTATCGTGCTGAAAATAACCTGTTTCAAGCTCATTTTCTTGTAACTCTGCAATAAACAATTCCAACAGCTGTTGGTAACGTTGGGATGTTACAGTTTCCTCGAAGAAAATTGGCCCTATTATTCGTTGTCTGGACATAGCTAACCAAACTCCAACTTTTACGGGATGCAATTGCGTTTCTCGAAATTCGTGTGGATTTTCTGCAGACCAGATGCAATAGTTTTGTAAAGTGATATAATCTGTTAATTAAACCAGACTTTATCCGAGAAAAATGATTTGTTTAGCAAGTCATCGTCCCTTAAATTGTTATTAAACCAATGACAATATTCCAATCGCCTATCGTGAACTAATGGTAATAATTCCTGTACCGTAGAAACTTTATAGGGATGAAAATGTAACTTTCTTTTGACAGCTCATTGCGCTGAAGTGTATGATAAGCCTATAAAATTATAAAATGTAATAAACTATTTCACTTAATGTTAATATTGATTTTTTACCTGTTTGTTGAGCTATTACCACAGATAAATTCCCTTATTTTCTTACAGTATTCAGAAATACTATTGTTGGTGATATTGGATGTAAATATAAACGATTTGAAAAAAATTATAAGATAAATAATCGAAGGATACTACAACACGCACGCCAATGTCGCTAAATGTCAAGAAAATTCACTTAATGTATGAAATTTGTATGTAGCTAACTTCGCTCATTAAATTGGTAATAAGTATAGATAAATTTTTCCGGAAAACAGTTTTTTTCTTACGACAATCATTTTGAATCACATGGTATGTATATATTCCAATCTTTTTTCTTAATGCATTTTCCTGTTAAATATTAGCATAACTGTTAATTCTACTACAGATTTATTAATAATGCATCGCTGAATATATCTATTTGTATATTTTACTCCTGTCATGTAAATTACAGCTGCAGACCATAATAGCCGTTTCTACCATGCTACTGTATGTATGCATCCTGTTAATGTAATGTTACTGCTCTCTGCAACTACACGCTATTAACGCAAAAGACTTTGATCATATTTATTTATAGAAGACTCGACGGATGAGAGTTATAAAAATGCGTCCGCCCTATTCTTCGGTACTAAATAGCTCGCATACGTTACATGCAGATGCTAGCATAGGTGAATCGTTGTGCCGCAATAAATCTCGTCTGGACGTTTCCACGTTGTGATGATGGTCCTCTCTCTGCACTTCCTCAATGAAGCATTCGGGAGCGGTCGCTATTCGGATACCTAACCCTTTTAATCTGTCAGTCGTAACGAGCGATGGATCGGCTATTTTACTAATTAAATCGTGGAATTGGTCAATCAGTGACCGTGGGTGTGGTTTGAAAATTGTCGGAAATTAAGTGTCATTTAATTATTATTATTTTTCTGATTAAAGTCTTAATAGAAAATAAGATCACGTCGTTGTAAGGAACAATAGGAAAATGTAGTTTTTTTCAATTTAAAGGCCACGATGTAACTGCAACTACAGATATGTCGTCTAAGCAGATATCCCTTCTAAAGTTGGTAATTGTAGTAAAAATTACGCAACATTGACTATAATGAGGTAGTTGTGTCTACAGGCTATTCTACGTAAGTGGTTCATTAAAAGTTTATGATGTTCTATTATTTACTTATATTTGAGATTTTGGCACCATTATCTGTTCGATTGGAACTATAAATGGGAAATAATTTAACCAAAATATCACTTCCGGTTGACCGGAAATGGACGTCAACTTTGTTATTTTAAATAACATGATCTAATTTTTTGTTCATTTTTGGATTCTACGGCCATAAATACGTCAATTTTCATTAGCTATTCCTATAGCTACAAGTTGCCGTTTTTGAGTTATTTAAGTTTTCTTTTTTTTTTTTAGTTATAATCATTGCATCATTGAGAAATTAATATCTTGGTTAATACTGCAAGTAGAGACTCCAAATTGGCTATGTTTTGAATGTAGATATAACTCTAAGAAACGGTACACAGACTTTATATTCTAACATACAGGGTGTTCAAAACTGAGGAACAAAGTGACATATTTCCAAATGTAGAAAACTATTTTTTTTTTAAATAGAACACCCTGTATTTTAATTCGAAATTATAAAGTAAATATCATCCTCTATCACTTTATATCAGCATTCCCTATACCCATCTTTAATAGATTTTGAGATATGAGCGACTTTTTGTTAAATAGACTAACTAACCCTACTTTTAAATGTTTGTAGCTGGCTCTAAATGGAATTAACATCAAATTCTAGTCAGATCTCTCTAATTCTATTTGATGGATTTATGAGAGTAAGATGTTTCACATTCGTCGCTAATTCTTGGTATTGTGAAGGGTCAAGTAGGTGTAGAAAAGTATATATATACAGGGTTTTCCACGGAACTGGCTGGTTAGAAGTTTTCCGGCTTAACGAAATTCCTCAGTTTTAAAAAATTGGGGTTTGCAACAATTTGGCACTTTCTTTCTTTCTAAAATATTTCCATCTTTTTTGCACTTCCGGTTAACCGGAAGTCGCCACGAACTTTGTTATTTTAAATGGAACACCCTATATATTATTATATTTTTGAATTTACCATAAAATTCTATGACGATTACCATTAGGGTATCTTATACCTATCTTCAACTGTTTCTAAGATATTACGATTTTTGTTAAAATTTTGACATTTAGATTGTTGTATGTAATTGATTAATTCTCACTTGATTTAAGTGTCAGAAATCTCCGACTTTGAAATCAACAAGTACTAACATTGTTTTAGCAAAACGTAGAAAAAAAATTTAGTGACATTATACAGAGTGTTTAAAAATTAGTGACATATCCAAGAATTTTGAATGTTGCAAAACTTATTTTTTTTAAATAGAACACCGTGTACATTTTTCTATTTTTGGATGTAGAATTAAATTCTATACCAATTTGCTGTAGCATTCCTATACCACCTTCAGTAGTTTTCTTTTAAATTACTCGTTTTGTTTATACCGCTTTCAAATGGCCGAATAAATTCTATCTGGTGGGCCATGACATTAACATTACAACAATTTATTATTATTACTAAGTATTATTGTTATAATCATTGTTTGTTACACGTCGCGTGTTCAGATCGATGAATATTATGGTGGAACTTATGAATTAGATAATGAAAAATATTGGAGGAGCTTATTCTAACCTAGATACTATAAATTTATTTTAGATTCACTGAGAATGCAGGTAGAACTTATAGAGAATTCAATGTAATTAAAGGAATTTATTAGTTGTTAATATATCTAACGGAATCCAGAAAATTTTGAAATGATTTCTCTTAATAGCTTGGTTTCAAATTAAGGGAAATGGCGTAAACGATAACGACGACAACATAACAAAAATTGTTTCACTT
Organism: Protaetia brevitarsis; assembly: GCA_004143645.1. NCBI lineage: Eukaryota > Metazoa > Arthropoda > Insecta > Coleoptera > Scarabaeidae > Protaetia > Protaetia brevitarsis. The sequence continues at coordinate 1,062,817 of RXPK01000149.1, read as the reverse complement.
AAACGTAGTGTGCTTGTCAAATGTTTTTAAAGTTTTTGATATATTAAATATTTTCAAAATTATAAAGGTTTTTATGAAAAATATTTAGATACATTCTCTTAATAGCTTGGTTTCAAATTAAGGAAAATGGCGTAAACGATAACGACGACAACATAACAAAAATTGTTTCACTTAAACGTAGTATGCTTGTCAAATGTTTTTAAAGTTTTTGATATATTAAATATTTTCAAAATTATAAAGGTTTTTATGAAAAATATTTAGATACATGCATTTTTAACAAATGCAATTTACAAGCAGCATAAACTTGAACCATGACATAGACCATCGAAAAAAAAAAATGCTCAATGTGAATTCCGTTTACGTCCAAGCATTTTATTATTCGACGTCTTAATGTGTCGCTTTATACTTCTTCTCACTTCAACTGGGTCTAATTCATCAAACGTTCTCGTCACACGAATCATTAAATCTTGCTTGGTAGTCCTAATAAGTTTTGCAACATTCAAAATTCTTGGATATGTCACTAATTTTTAAACACTCTGTATAATGTCACTAAATTTTTTTTCTACGTTTTGCTAAAACAATGTTAGTACTTGTTGATTTCAAAGTCGGAGATTTTTGACACTTAAATCAAGTGAGAATTAATCAATTACATACAACAATCTAAATGTCAAAAATTTTAACAAAAATCGTAATATCTTAGAAACAGTTGAAGATAGGTTATAAGATACCCTAATGGTATCGTCATAGAATTTTATGGTAAATTCAAAAATATAATAATATATAGGGTGTTCCATTTAAAATAACAAAGTTCGTGGCGACTTCCGGTTAACCGGAAGTGCAAAAAAGATGAAAATATTTTAGAAAGAAAGTAAGTGCCAAATTGTTGCAAACCGCAATTTTTTAAAACTGAAGAATTTCGTTAAGCCGGAAAACTTCTAACCAGCCAGTTCCGTGGAAAACCCTGTATAAATGTTCCATTTTAGAGAGAGATAACGTTGCATGTTTAGGTGATAGATTCATTCCTATTTTTTTACTTAATTTATTCGGTCCAATATGGTTTTGAATCCTGCCTAGTAATATGCAGATTGTTATACAATAACTTTCTTTTGTTAAATTGTTAAATACAACCCCTGCGATTGACTGTATCATAACAACGAGCATGCTTATGTAATTTCACCCAAATCTCTAATTTATTCAGCAGTATATTTGCAAAAATAACAAATCTGTGACAATAATTCCCATTTTTCTGTTTTATACATTTATTTATTTCTATAAATTACACTCACCCTACCGAATATATTTTACCGTTTCTAAAAATATGTGATGCCATATTCTTGCACATACAACCGTTAAATACACATACTACATACTTTCTGTCTAGGTACTTATTCCAAGCAATAAGAAATATATACGATTATTGAGTTATTATCCTGTAAGACAGAGGGAAATTTCTTTTCTATCGAGCATTAGAAACCGCCGTATAAAATTCATACCGCTTACTTACCCGTAATTAAAACTTGAAATTGTTGTCGATTGGTGGATACGTTCGAATCAAGGCTACGACCAACTTACTTCCTGCGGTATTGCATCTTAAAAGTGTATAAATACATACGCTATAATACACACATTCTACTGCACATTAATCTCTGTATATATGGCAGCAGCGGTTGCACTTTCTAAGTTGTCTTTAAATGTTACTTGTTCGTCTGGTTGGTTTTGAATGTGGAGGCGCAGATTTTATGGGACTATTTGTTTAGGCGTAGTAAAATGCCTGTTGAATCGATTAGATGCATGTTTGTTGATACGTATTATGATGATAATAATGTGCGATACGATGAATAATACATTAATAGGAAAAGCGTTTTTATAAATAGTACGAATTATTTGCTAGATTTATGTATATGATTTACTTGAATACAGTTAGCACCATAAAAAAAAATAATTAATATATACAATGTGCACGCGGTTGATCTGTCAATGGGTATATTAGTAATAGCTGGTTGACTATACGTGTCTATTGTGATGAATTTGATATGCAGTTATCTACGCATACGTGAGTTTAATTAATTATTCAGTCACTTCAGATATAATTGGTAATTTGCATTATAAATTTAACGCGATAAGGGATCTGGTGATTAATCAATTATATTATATAGATAAAAATAAATCCCCGAATGCATAGTAATTAACCACGAACGTTTAAGTGGTCACGCCTGCATTTAGGAAATAGGTATATAAGACGAGTATTCCAAATGAGAACATGTTAAGAAGAAAATTTAATATCTGTTATAATTTAGGAAATATTTGCAAAAATTGAAAAATCGTCCAAAATTTGGAGGGGGCTGTACCCCAAAATCGTGCGGATACGCCGATAAAAAAAAATACGTGTCTCTTATTTTAAGGTACTCTTTCGATCTGTTAAGTTTGTTGTAAGTTGTAAGTGAATCAAATTTTGAAATATCTTAGTACGGACCTACTTGTACCTGCAGGTCAGTTTATAGTTGCATTTTAATATACTGGGTGTTCGTTACTAAAGCGCAAACTCAGTCAACTTCAAATGGGTATATCTTACTTTTTTTTTAATAGAACATCCCTGTATATGTTTACATCATTGAATTCCTATTAATAAGTGCTTTGATTTTTATTAACTCTATTCCTATCTCTTCTATTTTTCGAGTTATTATAGTTTTAATTAATTTTTCATTATTACGATCATATTTGTAATCTTAGTAGGCGATGATTGTAAAAATGAAAGGCAGAAAATAAATATTTAATATAAAACCACAAAAGCATCGAAAAATAAACAAATCAATTTAAGTAAACATGCAATAAACCGTGCTAAATACGTAAAAAAAATAATTAAGACATCGGATTTTCGATATAACCGCCATTTTGTCTAACGCACATTTGCAGTCAGATGTATGGAAATTCATCATCAAAGTTGGCCATGACTTTCGTAACCGGAAGTGCGACATAGATGAAATTGTTTTTTTCTAAAAAGTTTCAAAATCGAGATATCATATTGCAAAGTCAAAAATTTTTAATGGACGGGTTCCGTGAATCACGCTATATATATACACTTAAAATGTAATAAGTGTTTAGCTTAATCTTTTTTTATGATTTTACAATAGCTTCTATAGATACTGCGGTGTACTGACTGAATTTGAAAAATGCAAAATGAATATTAAAAAAAAAAAATGAAAAAGGAAAAATTAAATTAGTTAGCTCAACGGATAAAATCTTTAAAAATGCGCAAAAGAACAATTAACCTCAGAGTTACCCTCGCGAATTAAAACTTGAATCTAACCACGAAAAGTAAAAAGTGGGTGGAAGAAATCTGACTTACTTAAATACCCCAAAAATTGAAAAGGTTTAATTAAAAATAAAAGAACAGTATTTTTAATGACGTTAATAAACAACCAAAAATTTTATTATATAAAAAAAAAGAAAAAAAAAAAATTAATTACAAATTTTTGCAGAAAAAAAAAAACCGTGAAGAGAGGGTTCTGGTCTAAATCAAAACTGCACGAGATTCTAAATTACAATAGGACAATGCTAAATCCTATATCCAGCAAAAAGATTAATTAGTTCAGGAAGATAATTCTTTTTTTCAAAACAATCCACGTGGTATCAAATTAAAATAAACTAAATTCGTGGAGCACTAGAAATTTACAAAAATGAAAACTAAAAGCAAGAACAATACTACTATTCACCCAACCCGAGGTGATTAACCATATAAAAATGAAATAGCAAACTAGAAAACCCAAAAATGAACTCTTTAAAATGATAATGAGGGAATTAAAACTAAAATCTATCTTCCTGCACGAAATAATAAATGATCTTATATCTAAAATGTGTATACAACAATATAATAACAATTATTATTAAGCGAGTTCCTTGATGGACAAAATAAAATTCAATTTAAGCGAAACAAATCTCTATATCAAAAGTATTAACAAAATGGCAGCAAACAATACTAAAATCTTTACCGCTGCGTACAATCAGCCGCGATTCAAATGCGGACAAAATCTCAAAACATAATAACATAAACTATACAAGTGAATGCTAGACATTTAAATGAATGAAATTAATATAAAACAACTGAACACTTAACTAAATAAATCATATAATTAATTCATTAACTAAATCTTATATAAAAATAAACATTTGAATTTGTGAAAACTCTCCCGAAACATTGACAAAGGCTGATCGGAGTAAACATGACAACATCTATGCAACTTAAAAAAAACTCTCGCGAAAACAAGGTATCCGTCCACAGCAATACGTTTTGTAGAAGTTAGTCATCTATTTTAAATTTGGCGCCAAAGTGTTGGTACCTCTTGAGTGAAGTTGGAGAGGGAGAACTAGCGTTAGAGGAGAAGTCAGTTGTTTTATGTTATGTTATGTCGTTATACGCTTTTATGTATTATGGTACTGCTGTGTATTAATTGAAATAAATTAATAAAAAATGCTAAAATGATTTTAAAATGATAAAGAAAAAATATTAGCTAGTTCAACGGAAATTTTTTTAAATAAAACAAAAAAACTATTTATCTCAGAGTTACCCTCGCTAATTAAAACTTTAATCTAACCACGAAAAGTAATTTGTGAGTAAATGAAGTCAGACTTTCTTAATTACACGAAAAATTGAAAAGGTTTAATATAAAATAAAAGAACAGAATTTTTAACCCATCGACGCCATTAAACAATAAATTTATTTCAGCAAAATCGGCTAAAATACAATTGTGCAGAAAAAAACCCTGAACTGAAGGTTCTGGCCTAAAATAAAAACTGCACTAGACACTAATTTAAAATAGGACAATGCTATTTCCTATGCAAAACAAAAAAAAGAAAGGTTTTATTTGTTCAGGAAGATTATTCAATATACAAAACCTTTGAATTTCTATCGACGTGGTTTCACAAATTAAACTAATCTAAGCGTAGACAAGAAATTTACAAAAATTAAAAAGTTAAAAGAGAAAAATGTTTCTATTAACCCAAACGAAGTGATAAACAAAAATAAAATGATACAGCAAAATAGATTACAAAATATAAATGAATGAAAAAAAAAACTAAAATAAATCTTCCTAAACAAAAAATAATAATTGATCTTATATCTACCAAGTATACTCTTCAATACATTAACAATTGAAGATACGAGTGGATGAAGGTGCTATGTCGCATTTTAAAAACTGTCTTTTTTGCATGAATCAAGGTGTTCTGTACCCATCTTTCACATAGCACCATCGAAAATTCCAGAAATTCAAGAACACTCGAGTCTTGTGAATGTATGAAGGGGTTATGTTACACTACTTTTGAGAAAAATTACATAAAAAAAACTTAATTTCTGAAAAAGTTTGATTTTGTAACATAACACCTTCATCCACTCGTGTCTTCAATTATTACAATAATAATTCCTTGATTGATGACTCTACTATAGAAGAATGCTAAATTTTATAATACGAAATGAATAACAAAATGGCAACAATTATTTAAGAAAAACGTCTACTTACATCAATAGTCGAACAAGGAAGTGCTTAACAAAACCCTACAATTCTTTTTCCTACAAAAATCCCTCTCTCAAAATTCGTACAACGCAGACGTAGAACATTACAATGACAATATTAAATAGAATACGCATAAAATCAGCACAAGCGAACAATAGACATTTGAATGAGTGGACTAATTAAAAAAAATCTTAACACTACATGAATAAAATCATACAATAAACTCTTAAACTAAACTTATACAAAGCAAAACAAAATTGTGAAAATTCTCGGTAAAATGAAAATCAGCTGTACGGACAAAGAAAACACAACAACCAAAATATGCAACTTAAAATACACCTCAGTGATAAAACCACAGCAGTATATTTCAAAATAAGCAGTAATTTAGGGAAACGAGTGTTAGTTACTACAAAGTATTAATTTTTTATGTATTTTTAAGATTCTAAGGTTTTCCTCTCCTTGAAAAAAAAAAGTATTACAGCTCTTATAAAAGCACACAGAAGAGCAATAAACTTTTAAGATTCTTAATTCATAACGTATTTAAGCTTAGACTTTATCTAATATAGTTCATTTACTATAACAGACATGTGTCAGTCATAGTAAATGATAGTAACAGTGAGTCAGTTTTCTATGACGTCACGACCGTGTTGCAAATTTTCTGTTCGTCAAAACGTAAACAAACCGTTAGGTTATTTAACTGTCAAACACTTTTGACAGGTGAATAAACAAACTCTTAAAAATAACATTTACCGTTAATATTAGTGATGATTCTTTTTTGAAAATCAGGATTTAAAGTATGTTAATCATGATAGCAGTGGAAAAAAAATAACAAAAAAGCACAAGTAAATATAATAAATTTAATCGGGACCATTATCGCTTAAAGTATTCACAGTAACGATTAGTATGTAGTTTCTTCTCTATCCAAACCAATCTCTCTGATTTACTACTTCTGAATTTCGTTTCTAGTATGTTGTACACCAAGTATTACATCAAATTTTCATACTAATTTAATTCAATCCTCTTTATACAATTGTATGCATCCCCGATTTGCCATATTTCATCCATCGTTTCGTAACAAACTCCCTTTTCTTTGAGAACAAATAATATCTACCACAACAATGTGTTTCAACCATAGAAATGTCTTTTTCTCTAAGAGCACTGTTTAAAATGTTTAATATGTTATGTTAGTCTGAAAAATGTATGTGAAAGAAGCACTTCTTTAAACAATATTTGTATATACTCACTGTTTTCGTAGATGTCATAAATTGTGTTTCCAATAGCACATTGGCAGTGAGTAGAATAATCAATTTTTACAACATTTATTTCGTATGCATTTTCGTTTTGGGTTAGTGGATGTAATTCCTTGTTTACTCATGGATGAAATTTTGCTTATGTTTGCAACGTGAATGTTTAGAACACTCGTTACTCTCTAAAAACGAAATACTGTAAAGAATATGACATTAAAAATATATGGATTTTATACTCCTCGCACGAAAGTTAACGGGAGTAATGGCCCGTTGTTCTCGCGTTCTGCGTCGAAATACACAATTAACGAAAATTATTTCCTTCGACTGTTTACACAGGGGTTTCAGTATGGTTTAGTTGTAATAACTACTTATTTTAAATAAATATATACCAAGTATAAACGCAAATTCCCACACTTTACTGCAAATGCAGAATATAACCCTTTGACAGTTGACAACAATAACTAAATTGGTGGGAATACATTGGAAAGATGTGACAAGCATGCAATTTAAAAAGCAGTAGGCACCAACATAGTATCTTTAATTGAACGTGAATAAGTTATATGTTATTTTAATAATATGGTATTGCATGGTCCGAATTTGCAAGTAATGACGTACCTCGTCTGTTATAGTAAATGAAGCGCGGACGCGTCTATAGAGCTTTCTTTATAGCTATAGTAAATAACAATTCCTACTGATTCCTAATTCCTTAGTTGGTGACGCAATCCACCTAATATACATACATACATGTTTGCTTACGATTCGTTGTATGTTAATGCCCAATTTATCGCGGTCACAGAAGTTGGCGTATTTATACGCATTTCTACTTTGTATATCCGCGTAATAATAATAATAATAAGCAGGGAAGAAGAAAGTTTGGCCCGCGTATTCGAATTATGCAATTTTCGTCGTACCAAAACAAACATACCGCAGAGAGGTGTATATGCATAATGTAAATATTACAGCCGCCCGCCCGTCTATTCGCTACACACGTCTCTGTAATTGCGTTTACGCAAGATTCCGTTTGTTATTTTAATTCGTAACGAAACGGGAATGTCTGATTTGGGATCGAGTGTGCGGTGTATGTATGTCTGTATGTATGCAACCGCTGCGTACAACGGAGTATAATTGGTTGCATACCTCCTAAGCAAAATTAATATATATAATATAATTAAATCTCCCTCAAACTAGGGAGATTTAATTATTGTATAATTCAATGTGTGGTATATTTGGAAAAGCAAATTTGTTGGGCTTTACAAACAAATTAATTTATATAAGGAATGTACCATTTAAAAAATATTTAGAAGTGAAGTAATGAGATTCAAAATGATTGTCGTAATAAAAAAACTGTTTTCCGGAAAAAATTATCTATACTTACTACCAATTTAATGAGCGAAGTTAGGTACATACAAATTTCATACATTAAATGAATTTTCTTGACATTTAGCGACATTGGCGTGCGTGTTGTAGTATCTTTCGATTATTTATCTTATAAGGTTTTTTCAAATCGTTTATATTTACATCTAATATCACCAACAATAGTATTTCTGAATACTGTAAGAAAATAAGGGAATTTATCTGTGGTAATTAGCTCAACAAACAGGTAAAAAATCAATATTAACATTAAGTGAAATAGTTTATTACATTTTATAGGCTTATCATACACTTCAGCGCAATGAGCTGTCAAAAGAAAGTTACATTTTCATCCCTATAAAGTTTCTACGGTACAGGAATTATTACCATTAGATCACGATAGGCGATTGGAATATTGTCATGGGTTGAATAACAATTTAAGGGACGATGACTTGCTAAACAAATCATTTTTCTCGGATGAAGCCTGGTTTCATCTAACAGGCTATATCAATTCACAAAACTATCGTATCTGGTCTGCAGAAAATCCACACGAATTTCGAGAAACGCAATTGCATCCCATAAAAGTTGGAGTTTGGTTAGCTATGTCCAGGAAACGAATAATAGGGCCAATTTTCTTCGAGGAAACTGTAACAGCCCAACGTTACCAACAGATGTTGGAATTGTTTATTGCAGAGTTACAAGTAAATGAGCTTGAAGCAGGTTATTTTCAGCACGATAATGCTCCAGCACATACTGCTCGACAAACCTGCCAATATCTTCAACAGTTTTTTGCTGACAGGGTCGTTAGAGCACAAAGATAGCCACCAAGATCGCCTGATCTAACCCATTAGATTACTTCATGTTTGACTATCTAAAAATAGGATCTATAGAAACCGCATGCATACCATAGAAGAACTGAGAGATGCAGTTTTGTCACTTAATAATTATACTAATTGTATGTTATAATTTAAAGTAATAAATAAATTTAGTTAAACACCAGTTAGTACTGAATTATAAAATCATAATTTAGTAAAGTTAAATTAATTACATTTCATTTTTTACAAGCAGAAACACCAATCCATAGTCGTTTATATAATGCGAGTTCAAATATAGGTTATGTTTTCCTTATTTATGACAGATCCGTTTACTTTCTTATGTTTCAACACTGACTTAGTTCAAACCTTCATTACAAACACGCGGCATATACCTACACCCTGTTACTATCTATAGGAGCGGAATTGACAATCTTTTTGAATCTCATAGTATAATGTATAGCCGGGATTTTCTTCTGTTCTTCCTGTTTTCTAATGTAGATTTACCGAAATAATCAAATCATTCATAATCGATTATCACTCATAATCGAATGATCATTCATAATTGATTATCACTCAGAATCGAATGATGCTTTTTTCATCATTCGCTTATACCCACCAGTAGTTTGTCAGATATTTTTATAATTTAACCTTAAAACAAGAGATGTCATATATATTTTTTTCTTTCAAAAATAAATTGCTTTTTAAATCACATTTAAAACAAATGTACTACAGCAAATATTTTTATTAAGAATTTCACTGACAATAAATACTTGTAATGACCACCATCATTTTGTTAACACAAATAGATTCCTCGCTGCATATTTTGAAACACGTTTAAAATTTCTTCGTTGACATCATTTATAATAATAATAATACATCTACAGTTTCCATGATTGCAATCCACATACCAGTTTTAATGGGATGTAATGTCGTTTCTTTTGTAAAGGTATGAGTTTTTTGTATCCCAGGTGCGATAATTTTGACTATTTATATAACCCGAAAGGTGAAACCAAGCTTCATTGGAGAGAAAAAGTTATGTTTAATTGCTCCACATTTAAATGTTGATTAAACCATAAGCAATAAATTCGCCTTTGTTTATAATTTACAGCTTCCTCAGTTAACACTCGTAGTTGTCTTGTGCCTGAGTAACATTTCGAAAATGCGCCATTAGAATGAACCTGTCTTGTTTGTCCGTGAATGCCATTTTCACTAGGAGAATATTGAGCGTTCCGTTCAGTAACTTTAAAACACAGTTACCGTACAATAAATGCTACATTTACGAAAATTCACAAGAAAATCGCAGGAAACGTAAAAACTAGCACTTTCAAATACGTCGTTAAATGTTACATGACAGAACGTAAACAAGAAGCAGGAAGCAGGACAGCAAATAGTAAAACAAAAAATACACTATTTCTGTGACGTTCGGGGTCACGTGGTGGTCACATCCGGTTGCACACTTTGTATCATTTAAAAGTTATTTCCGTGTATTCACGCAGGTAGATTTTTATACGAAAATACGATACTGTCAATGGTCAATATTTTTTTTTAAATAGTTATTTTTTTATTAGATTGTTCCTTGTGTGATGACTACGCTATAAATAAAATTAAAGTGGATCTGAAAATATCGGACACCTATTAAATGTATTTTTATGTCAGTTAATAAAACGCTAATAAGTTATTTTACATCGACATTTTTAATTCTCAGAAAATGCCATCATTTACGCACGTAAGTGCGTGAAAACTAATTTTCAGTTTCAAGCACAAAATGTGTCATGCACGAGGTTTGTAGAATATCTTATGTATGTACGTATAACAAATACTTTTAATAATGGCACTTGTAAATGTGATTTATTACGATTAATTGTCTCTACTTATGTACTTTGCTTTTTTAAGTGTCACTGATTAATAAAAATATATTGTTTATTGTTTAGACATCTTTAATTAAGTTTTCATTTATAGTAATCTTTTATTATGGCAACAAACAACACATCAACGCTAAAAACGTAATATCAGTTTTGAAAATTATTTTTTGATAATCAAAGTACAATATGTTAATCATAATCAAGTTTTTTAGTGATAAGTCATGTATCAAAATCACGTTAAAAAAATATAATTACATATTTGTTCCGCCAGACATGTATTTCAGCGCCTATTTGTTCCGCACTGTATTAGCTCGCGTGCTAATTGAGTTGCATATCTCGCGGCGCCAATTTTCTCTATAAATGAAGATAAAAAAGTTATATAGTAAACCGTTGCTTATATTTTACATGTAGGGTATTTTATTAATGTATAGACTTTGGATAGACCCTGATTTTATTAATAACAGACAATAGTTATTTAAAACGCTTAATCCTTTAAGACTTTGCGCTGTTGTCCAGATTTTATGGATTAAAGAATTAATCAGAATTACAACTTTTGATTTAATTGAAAATTTAGTACTATGCAGTTGAATTTTAACAGATAAAGGAACCAAATTAAATCAAGATCTTAACATTTTACACATATAATTAATATGAATGTTTTGTTTGTTTATCGGATTGGCAAACTTTGACCTTTACTTCCTGTTCTGTTCGCCAGGTGGACAGATGATAGTTTTTTTTTGTATTCTCTATTCTCTGTGCAACTAAATATAAAATACCAAGTGTATGTCATATAATATGATGTCCTTGTGTGATAAATGTAAATTCCTTACCCGTTATATATAAAAAAAGGCGAGCAAATACAGTCTGTGACCTATTTTCCGAAAGATCTTAACAAATGTTTGAAAGGAAACCAGTTGAAAAATATCTGATTAAACGTTGAAGAAATCCCAACTATAAAAACTCGTCATGTTGTGTTGTGTTGTGTTGCTATGTGAATTAGAGCGAACAAGATTTTACGGTGACAAATTGTAGAAAAAAAAAAACTTTAGTGTTTTGCATCTTTTCATTATTTATTCTCGCAAAGTTGAGGTTATGTTTTGTCCGTATTGACGACGACAGAAATGACAGTTATGAACGTAGACTTATCCTAGAGCCGTAAATATCGTCTTTGATGCTCAAATAAATTTCAGTTGCATTTTTTTTTGTGTGTGTGTGTATAGGATATTATTTGCTATAAAAAAAAAGATACCGTAAAAAATAAATAATGCCTATGCTAATGGCTAGCTTCTCGATTCGATGATAATTAGGTCGCTAACGATAAGCAAATTCTAGCAAGTATACGCTAATTAGAACAGTTAATTGTCAACAGCTTAATAAGGTAGGAAGTATCGGAGTGTAGGTGGGACTTTCTTGCAGATTTTTGTATATTTTTATTACGCTAAAAAAAGATCTATTCATACTTTTTAGGACACAGATGATGTTAATAATCTACAGGTATCCCACGTAAGCGGTTCCTTAAAAATTTATGATGTTCTATTATTTATTAATATTTGAGATTTTGGCACCATTATCTGTCCGATTGGAACTATAAATGTGAAATACTTCAACCAAAATATCACTTCCGGTTGACCGGAAATGGACGTCAACTTTGTTATTTTAAATAGAATGATATAATTTTTTGTTCATTTTTGGATTCTACCACCATAAATACGTCAGTTTTCATTAGCTATTCCTATAGCTACATGTTGCCGTTTTTGATTTATTTAAGTTTTTATTTATTTATTTAGTCGTAATCATTGCATCATTGAGAAAATAATATCTCGGTTAATACTGCAAGTAGAGACTCCAAATTGGCTATGTTATGAATGTAGATATAACTCTAAAGAAACGGTACACACACTTTGCATTCTAACATACAGGGTGTTCAAAACTGAGGAACAAAGTGACATATTTTCAAATGCGGAAAATTCATTTTTTTTTTTTTAAATAGTAAACGCTGTATTTTAATTCGAAATTAGAAAGTAAATACTATGAGATTCAAAAAGATTGTCAATTCCGCTCCTATAGATAGTAACAGGGTGTAAGTATATGCCGCGTGTTTGTAATAAAAGTTTGAACTAAGTCAGTGTTGGAACATAAGAAAGTAAACGGATCTGTCATAAATAAGGAAAACGTAACCTATATTTGAACTCGCATTGTATAAACGACTATGGATTGGTGTTGCTGCTTGTAAAAATGAAATGTAATTAATTTAACTTTACTAAATTATGATTTTACAATTTAGTACTAACTGGTGTTTAACTAAATTTATTTATTACTTTAAATTATAACATACAATTAGTATAATTATTAAGTGACAAAACTGCATCTCTCAGTTCTTCTGTGGTATGCATGCGGTTTCTATAGATCCTATTTTTTTAGATAGCCGAACATGAAGTAATCTAATAGGGTTAGATCAGGCGATCTTGGTGGCCATCTTTGTGCTCTAACGAACCTGTTAGCAAAAAACTGTTGAAGATATTGGCAGGTTTGTCGAGCAGTATGTGCTGGAGCATTATCGTGCTGAAAATAACCTGCTTCAAGCTCATTTTCTTGTAACTCTGCAATAAACAATTCCAACATCTGTTGGTAACGTTGGGCTGTTACAGTTTCCTCGAAGAAAATTGGCCCTATTATTCGTTGCCTGGACATAGCTAACCAAACTCCAACTTTTACGGGATGCAATTGCGTTTCTTGAAATTCGTGTGGATTTTCTGCAGACCAGATACGATAGTTTTGTGAATTGATATAGCCTGTTAGATAAAACCAGGCTTCATCCGAAAAAAATGATTTGTTTAGCAAGTCATCGTCCCTTAAATTGTTATTAAACCAATGACAATATTGCAATCGCCTATCGTGATCTAATGGTAATAATTCCTGTACCGTAGAAACTTTATAGGGATGAAAAATGTAACTTTCTTTTGACAACTCATTGCGCTGAAGTGTATGATAAGCCTATAAAATTATAAATGTAATAAACTATTTCACTTAATGTTAATATTGTTTTTTTACCTGTTTGTTGAGCTGATTACTACAGATAAATTCCCTTATTTTCTTATAGTATTCAGAAATACTATTGTTGGTGACATTAGATGTAAATATAAACGATTTGAAAAAAATTATAAGACAAATAATCGAAAGATATTACAACACGCACGCCAATGTCGCTAAATGTCAAGAAAATTCATTTAATGTATGAAATTTGCATGTAGCTAACTTCGCTCATTAAATTGGTAATAAATATAGATAATTTTTTTCCGGAAAACAGTTTTTTCTTACGACAATCATTTTGAATCACATGGTATTTGAGATTTTGGCACCATTATCTGTTCGATTGGAACTATAAATTTGAAATACTTTAACCAAAATACCACTTCCGGTTGACCGGAAATGGACGTCAACTTTGTTATTTTAAGTAAAATGATATAATTTTTTATTCATTTTTGGATTCTACAACTATAAATACGTCAGTTTTCATTAGCTATTCCTATAGCTACATGTTGCCGTTTTTGAGTTATTTAAGTTTTTCTTTTTTTTAGTCATAATCATTGCATCATTGAGAAAATAATATCTCGGTTAATACTGCAAGTAGAGACTCCAAATTTGCTATGTTATGAATGTAGATATTACTCTAAGAAGCGGCAAGCATACTTTACATTCTAACATACAGGGCGTTCAAAACTGAGGAACAAAGTGACATATTTTCAAATGCGGAAAATATTTTTTTTTTAAAGTAGAACACTGTATTAATTCGAAATAGAAAGTAAATATCATCCCCTATCGCTTTATACGAGCATTCCCTATACTTATCTTTAATAGATTTTGACATATGAGCGACTTTATTTTCTATGTTAATCAAGCTTACCTGGTATGTTTTTATGCTTTTAAATGTTTGTAGCTGGCTCTGAATGGAATTAACATCAAATTCTAGTCAGATTTCTCTAATTCTATTTGATGGATTTATGGGAGTAAGATGCTTCACATTCGTCGCTAATTCTTGGTATTTTGAAGGGTCAAGTAGGGGTAGAAAAGTATATACAGTGAGGTCGTAAATGGTCCCCCCCTCCTGATAACTTTTGAATGGTATGAGATAGAGCAATGAAACAAAAACCAAGTGACATTAGAGATAATTGGTGATTTTTTGCCTATAGAGATACGCACATGGCTTCTGATGTAAAATAGAGGGCGTAGCTATCTTTAAAATTTTAAATAGGAAGTAATTTCATTTAGAAGCTCATTTGGAAGATATTTCTATTACTTTTATGGCAATGCAAACAGTTTTTAACGATTTCGAAATTTTTACCAACTTATCCAGATTAATAATTGGAGTACTTACGTTACTTTTTCTATAGCCCTCGTATAAATATTGTGGTTTTATGTGACTTAGGAAGCGATTGCCTGTAAAATATGACATATTTTACAATATGACGTTTTTTTGCAAAATTTAGCAAAAGTGTCTTATCTGTCAGTGTATGTGTCATGTGTGTGGGTGTCTATGTTACAGATTACTGTAATTACAGGTTTCTGTACACTATATCCAAAAAGCGAATACGAGGGCTATCGAAAAAGTAACGTAAGTACTCCAATTATTAATCTTGGATAAGTTGGTAAAAATTTCGAAATCGTAAAACTGTTGCATTGCCATAAAAGTAATAGAAATATCTTCCAAATGAGGCTTCTAAATGAAATTACTTCCTATTTAAAATTTTTAAGATAGCTACGCCTCTATTTTTACATCAACGAGCATGTGCGTATATCTATAGGCAAAAAATCACCAATTATCTCTAATTTCACTTGGTTTTTGTTTCATTGCTCTATCTCATACCATTCAAAAGTTATCAGGAGGGGGGGACCATTTACGACCTCACTGTATATAAATGTTAGGATAGATAGATAGATAGGCCTAGTTAGCAGGCCTATCTTTAAATGTTTATAGCTGGCTCTGAATGGGATTAAATACCGTTATTATTATAGATAGACATATATCAGTTTATATAAAGTGGTGTTATTTTTCTTCATAGAATTTAAAAATGGAATTCACTTAAAATAACGGAGTAAGTATGCATTTTCCTACTTTTGAAACACACTGTATAGTCAAAAATATTTTCAGGTTATGCAGCATTGAATACTGTAAAGCTTTTGTATAAAAGACTTTTTCCTACAATCGAAAATAGAGCTGTAAAGAAAGACCCAGTCTTCGATGGGACACCTGTACATATTTCAGTTTTAGGTTAGAATTTCCGCGTGCAATTAGAATATCTTAATTAACTATTGTTTGCTGCTTTTCCTAAGAAACGAAAAGTCGTAAGCCGAATACATAAATCAGTGTTTTTTGTATTTTTGTTTGGTTTTAAAAATATGTGTTTACAAATAAGTCCCGTTATATTCGTTACAGTTCTTGCAAAACTATAAAACATGTACGTGCAAAATACAAAATATTTATACACCTATGTATATATATATTTAGGCGATAACATTCAAAAGCAGTGTAAAAGAATCTTGTACGTATTGAAATTTTAACGTCAAGTGTACATTGTTATGTTAGTTGCACATTTATATAAATAAAATGAAATAATAGCCATCACCTATTTCAAGGATCTAAGGCGGAATATTGTGCATTGCGTTGAATATTTGTACATATATCAGCGTTAAATTTAACGTACATGACTCACACTACCAACTTTATAAACATACATACATTCAAACATGTGGACATACGTACCTACGTACAACATGAATGAAATAAATGAATGGCTGATATTTTAAGATCAAATCATTCGTTAACTTCTGGCGGTGACGTAAAAAGGTCACTTGCTCGGGATATTTGCACTCGAAATATAGCCTAGCGTAATCCGTTTCGTAACAATGTTAACGTAAATTTTTGCTTAGGTAATCATCTTTGTATGTATAAGCGTTTAAATTTAATAGATTCTTTTTGGCGACTGTTAAAGGCTTTGTGTTCCGTAATTACTGTTAGTGATTGATGACGATTCAAGGAATTAACGCAATTGTCCTGGTTGGTTTTAAGTGTTAAATGTTGCTTGTTTGTACTTATGTCGGTTTGTACTAATAAGAATGTTTGCCGGATGCAATTGTTTTGGATATGTTGGTAGAGATGTATAGGTACTTGCAGTGAGTCACAGCCCAAATCATACGACTTTAATACAAATAATCTACTGTGATATTATTTGGTTTCTTAATGTTTAATTTATATAACGGTGATTCTCAATATATGCGACAAACTTTAAGCGCTAATTCCTGGGGTTATTTTGAGCATAAAAGTTCATAAGAACATATGTCCAAAATCGCTTAGTTCTAAAGTTGTACAATGTTTAATAATAACTTTATATAATTAATGTTTTTATTATAAATTAACAAAATAATTAGTAAAATAAAATTAACTTATACTAACTGTTGAAAATGATTGCCCCCAACTGCAATACAAGCTTCTATCCTCCGTCGTATTGACTGGCGAGTCCGTTCTAAAATACCAGGGGTATTTCGAATTGTTTGAAAAGCTGCGATAATACGATTTCTCAGTTCATCGACATTTTCAATGGGAGTCGTATAAACTGATGATTTAAGGTGACCCCAGAGAAAAAAGTCCAAAGGATTTAAGTCTGGAGACCGAGGAGGTCACGGTTGTGGACCTCCCCGTCCTATCCACCGATCTGGATACGTATTGTCCAAAAACTCGCGAGCAACTAAACTAAAATGCGCTCGAGTACCGTCATGCATAAAATACATTTTTTGTAATCTTAATGGCAACGGAAATTCTTCCAGTAGTAGTGGTAGCTCCTTTTCAAGAAAATTGCAGTATACCTCGCCATTTAACCGCATCCGTAAAAAATGTGGACCTATCAAGTGATCTCCAACAATTCCGGCCCACACATTGACAGAGAATTGATGTTGTCGATGACGGGCATTCACTGGTTCGTGCAGATTTTCTTCGATCCATATGTGATTATTATGAAAATTGATAATCGCGTTTTTAGAGAAACTAGCCTCGTCGGTGAAGAATATTGGAGCCAAATAGTTAGGATTTTGTACGATTGTGTGTTGCATCCATTGACCAAAAGCCACTCTTTGCGGAAAATCTGCCGGCAAAAGTGCCTGCACCCGTTGAATGTGATATGGATACAACAGTTGATCCTTCAATATTCTCCAAACTGTGGCCTGCCTAATGTTTAAAGCAAACGCATTTTTTTTTTGTGTTTGTAGTAGGATGTTCCTCAATTTCATTTAGTACCATTTCTTCAACTTGTGGAGTTTTCACTGTAGATGGGTGTCCGTTATCAGTCGTCCGTTTTTTTTAAATTTCTCATTCACTAAGACGTTGGTGAAGACGGGCAAATATTGAAGGATGCGGGATGATACGGTTCGGGTATCGTTCTTCATAAAGACGTCTAGCAGCACGCGAATTTCCATTGGCAAGACCGTAAGCGAAATGCATATCATACATCTCAGCATTCGTGTAATTCATTTTAGAAAACAGAAACTGGCAATAAACTGAATGAATACTCTGACAACTATTGACAAATAAACAATTCCCTCTCAACACAATAGTTTTTGAAGAACCAACTGTGATATATATCGTGTTAGTCATAGTTCATAATTTATTATTTAAACATTCAATAACTTTAAAATCAAACCGTTTTGGACATATACTCATATGAACTTTATGATTAAAATAACCTCAGGAATCAGCTCTTAAAGTTTGTCGCATATATTGAGAATCACCCTGTATATTATTACCTTTAATTTGGGGTGCATACACTGTTGAAAATATTACGGTGTTGGCGTTAATTTTGCGCTAGTCAAATATTTTAGTGTGGATTTTTACAAACTTTGTCAGACGAATTGACTACATGTGTTTAGTAGAACAGAAATTACTAGAATTTGGTGTGAATTCTTTGTTCAGATATGAGGATTTACTATTTTTTCTAGACATTCAGAAGCATCAACCAATCAGAATTTTTCCCTCGGACAAGAATATAGAAACCCACCTAATCTAATACAGTATTGCATTATACGCACCACCTGCATTGCACGTGTATCTGTTTTCGAGTTTGTTTCTGCGTATTAACATATCCAAACAAACCACCAGATGTGTCTGACCTGCAAAGTGTAACCTTGTGTTATTAAACGTTAATTCCCGTGGGCATAAAAAATTTCAACATCTTAAAGATGTATTGGGAACAACTATTTACGTAATTAGTTCAGATTTGAATCAAATAGCATAAACATTCATTTAATTTTATAATGGTTCTCAAAAAGTCATTTTAAAATTAGTACGTTTAGTTGAAACCAAAACTTTTGAATGAGTGGTTCTGTATATTTATAATTGAGAAAACGTCTTAAAGAGAGAATATTATAGCACTAAGAAATAGGAGTTGCATATTAAAAAGACGTTGTGTTTAGGAAGCGGTGTTAAATCATACAATAGATCGCATTCATTTAGTTAAACAGCTAGTAAATTTGTCTAGTCTAGATCAAATAAAATGTGACTAGAAGTATATCATAATTCCACGTGTTAGTTGGACAAAATAACCCCTTAGCAATAGACAATACTTGACTATCTTTGCTCGTTAAATCTAAACTTCTATAGTTATAGTATAGTAGCAAGGCTCGGATAATGTCCCGAAGCATACGAAATTTAATAACAAAGCCGCCAAGACCCTAACGACACTACGTCGGCAGATAAAAGGGAAAAGTTACCGCAAACTTGAACGAATCTAATTATTACTAAAAATAGGCTTCGCAGTTTATAAAATGAAAGATAGTAGCTTATTGACAAGTTGGCAGGAACTAAAATCTTGTCGAGGGTACCTGCGTTTCAAGGTTTTGGGTTGCTACCATGTCCAAAAAATACTGGAGTCCAGTCGTATTATGAGATGGTGATTTACCCACAGTGGAGCAAAAGAGTTATTGAGCTCCCGTATAAACTTCCATGCTAAGCGGTTGGTGGTGTCCGCAGTTGTTCTTAGGATTACTTGGTTACGGCCGCTTGTAGTGGATGGCTAATTACAGTGGGTGGTTACGAACAATAAACCGTATGGCAATGGAGGATACCTTCTATTCAAAATTATGTGAAGCATTTGTTGCAGTTCACATTCCTTTGTCTGAATGGCAAAATCCTGTTTCGCATAAATCTTTAAATAAATACAGCAATAGGCATATCCCTCATGAAACCAAGCTCTGCCAAATATATTTATCTCAGCGCCACATAAAGGCTACTATAAAATCGAATATTCAACTTTATTTAGATATCTGCAGATGAAACAATTGCTATTTTAGGCTGTTGCGTTATTGTTGCGTTATAAATATTTCTGTCGAAATATTATATAATTTCTGGATTTGCCTTTGCGCCAGTTACAACATGCGCATGGGCAAACGTGTAGATCCATAAGCAAAAAATAGCTAGTTCGAGTTCATAAGAACTTTGAGGGCAGAATAAACCGATGCATAGAAAGAAACGGCAGACATTTTGAATAATTTATTTTTATTTAGTTATTTTACATTAAGTTCAATAATTTTGTATGATTATTGTAATCTATTCTTTTAATGTAATAAGTGCCACCCTTTGATCTGGCGTCTCTAAATTATTGAGTATCATCTATTTTCTTCTACATAAGCAATAAATGTAAAATATCTTTTATAAAACACCTATCAACCACAACATTATAACCATGGATCAGTAATGGGAAAATTAGATATTAATGATGAAGTAAAGTTACATTGCTTTGATGATTGTCAAACCTACTTGTCATTTTCATAGCCCACTGCAAGAAATGTACTAAAATTTTCGTAGTCGGGTAAATAATAGTTGATATCTTGAAAACGACTAGAAATAGGTATATGCATCCTTTATACCTATCGATGGAGAATTTATTTCTGCATTAAATGGTATAATTAGGAATATAATGTTACATTTTAAAAAAGAAATAATTTTCTAAGGTTAAATGTATCCGAATCGATTTATGAACACTCTGTACACAATTTAGTGGTTCTTTTGACATAATTTGGTACGGACAACTATTTTTATTGGGTACTAGTGAAATGACATCATTATCTTTAATGGTTTGCAAAATATGGTACGTTTTCGAAAGAGATGAAAAAGTCAAAATTTTGACAAAATCGTAAATATCTCAAAAACGGTTGAATTTAGAGATAGAGAACTTTAGTGAAAATTGTATTCAAATAAACTGTAGAATTCATTGAGGTAAGAAAAAACATATGATTCCATTTAAAACAAGAAAATTGTTATCCACTTCCGGTGTAATCGAACGTTTCCGGAAGTTAAAAATATTTTCATGTAATTCTTTAGGTGGGGTTTTGTTGTTAAATTTTTTGTAGCATTAGTCTAACTGCAATAGATCGCGAGAAAAAGATAGTGGACGAGTGATCTGAAACACCTGTACAGTCGTTGTGATATCTTTATATAGAATATTGGATATTAATACTTTTTTCTTTTGTTCTAGGTGAGTACCCACTCCCGTTATTTGGAATTATGTCGCCTGTTGCATATGTCACTACCCTTAGGCATATGCAGGGTGAGTGAAAAAGGAATGAATATGTTCAATATCTACACCAGATATTAGCCAAAGTGTTTTATGTGCGCTTAAATTATTGAAAGTAACAAACACATCGAAGCCCCGCATTATCGCTGCGTCTCCTTAAAACAAACGGCTATCGCATTGCGAAGACGTAAAAATAAAATGCAATAACAACAGAAAATTCCTTTGGCATTACTACCTAGTAGATACTAGTTGATATACATAAGTACGTATTTGTCGATCCCTCTTTCTTATATGTGACGGCCGGTCGTTTGTCCGACGGTTCTTTCGTTTTTCTCCAGTTTCTCGGGTTCATCTTTCTTCTAGTCTCCGCTTTTTCTTTTTGCTCCCATCATCGGCAGCCCGCTTCGATCCGCGCTAAATATGGCGTACTCGTCCGTTCGTCTATAAATAAACACTGGGTTACATATAGATTAACGGATGAGACAGGACCGGTTTCAGTCGAGTTTAAATGCGTTTTTCCCGACGTTACCACGTGTGTTACATGATGGGGTTTGTGATTTTATATTTACGTATTTTGGAGCCCTCAAATAGTTGGTGACATTGGATTACGAGTTACTTTGAACTTTCAACTGCATTAATGAAACGTATTTATGATAATTTGACATTTAACACCAAATGTCATCACGTTACGACTAACTTATTTTTCTAGTTTTTCTTTATTGTACTAAATTTTTAATCTTGTTCCGTTTTCATGTTTATTTGAAGGTTTTAATACGATCCTGTAATATCTACGAGTGCTATAATTTCCTGCGACATATTAAAAATCCGCGCGCAACTGTTTATTAATCTATTTTAGCACGGTAACTGGCGTAATTACTCCCAGCTCTGCGGCATTTGTGATTGTCGCGTGTTGTTCGTATCACTTTTGCCACCGGCTGACAATTGGCGCCTGCATATGTGCATTCATTTCGAATTTACGTTGAAGTCTATAAAGATCCGATTCGTCAGAGATTGCCTGTTCTATATACAGTGTGTCCACATAATAAACCGTAGAACACCGTTTTATAATTGATAGAAAATGCCAATTTATATTTTTCTGTTCAAGAAACTATACTTTTTCATTTATTATTAATCAATTATTTATATTGGTAGATCATTATTAGTTGCGAAAATATGTATACAATACCTAGGTGTATATATATATGTAAATCAAATAGAGTCGTCCGCAATATAAATACATGTAGATATTAAGTGAATAGCGGTAACAGAAGACACTTTGGGGCGGTGTACAAAGTTGTAGAAACAGTTTATCTGTTTAACGTATACCGCTATTTAAGAAAAACTGCTACGAAAAGTAGCAGCTTTTTTAAACTGCTAACCAAAAGTAGTAGAAGCAGGTTGTAGCTGCCAACGTAAAGAAGCAGTTTTATATATTATTAGTACTAAGTTGAATCAAACTTTAGTAGTATTAACTAGATGGTGCGCATCTAGTCCGTGAGGACGGTGGTACTTGAGAAAGGTGGTTTTTTGAAGTCGGTCCATTCACTTGAAAATCATCTTTTATAATGTGCAGTACGTTTTAAGTAGTTTTCTTGTGTTTCTACTTTTGGAACAGCCTGTATAGTAGACTTTTTTGATCAGTACTTTATATCATTTCAGAATCAAAATCCCCGCTATTTCTTAACCTTTTATAGTAGTAGAAGCAGGTTGTAGCTGCCAACGTAAAGAAGCAGTTTTATACATCATTAGTACTAACAAGGGAACCTCGCGAACTGTAAATCGCAGCTTTTGATGAAACTTTGTCAATTTATAGACTCCATGGAGTGTTACTCAAGGACGCTTTCCGTTGCTGCGGAACCTCAACTTTAGGGGGTGCAATTCACCCTTGCAATTTGGCCCGAATTTGGTTTTTTCTGAATAACTTTTAAACGGTAAGAGATAGAAAAAAGTTTTAATGGCGGACTTATACCGTTTAGTCAGCCCTATTGATTGGTATAGATATTTATATACAGGGTGTTCCAATAAACGTGGAATGACGTATGTTGTGCTTATTTTATCGAATTTCAGAAATCGATTATAATGGTCTTTTTTGTGATCAGATAGTCTATAGAAAGGTAATTTAGAAAGTTATACAGGATGTCCTCAAAAATATAAATTTTAGCATATTTCCTTATATTAAGGAAATACTCTGTATACTGTTATGTGACTGCATTGTATGTCAAAAAAAATGTAAACTTATAGGTACTAGGCGCTAAATAATTATATGTGATGGTTTTCTAGTTATACGTGTTTGGATGTATGTAAGATTACATTATCCCCGACGGCAGGCAGATGAAAACAATAGGTCACATAGTACACTAATTGCTTGCTTCTACTATTTTTGGAGAGATGTGAGTAGCGAACGTCTCACTTGCAGATATTTTTATTTTATCCGGGACAATTGGCCAGAATAACTTGGCACACATATGCCTTTTATTTAAATTTGGTTCATATAGTTTTGCAGTGGCAGTAATTAACATGGTTCATATCAATCCAGCAAATATTATTCATCTGCTAATATTTTCATATAATGATAATGAAAACCAAATAACACAAAATAATCCCAGTGAAATAGAATTGCATGATGCGGTGAGAACAACTCTGATCGATATAAGTGTTCGCGGAACAATGTTCGCAGTAGAAACAACAGAAGCATTAGAATTTGAAGATATGGATCGTTCTCGAGTTATTAAAATAGCAGTTGAAGGCGAGCCTTCATCGTCCTACGATTTAGAACATGCTGAAGAAGAGTATGAGGAGACATGCGCTTTGGAAGATGATAATATTACTCCAGATTACAAAAGGAGAGCTGTTGAGTTTTGGACTGATTCGAAATCAAAGCGACCATCGTTAAGTTCTGTAAAAAGCAAATTTATGAAAGTAAGCAGCTTTACAGATGGGAAAAATACATAGGAAGGGGTGGAAGGAATAGGGATAAATGGCTGGACATTGCAAAACACGTAGTATGTAATTTTTCATCAGCTATGGATAAAAACGCCATAGTACACGATATAGACCTGCGGCAGTTATATATAATTATAATTAAATTGTACGTCGATTGTACATTGTAAGTTTTTCTTTTAATGGCTCTAGCTACCTGCACATTTGCAAAACAATATGAACTCAACCAATATCAATAAACTAATAAATCAATGTTATATAATTTTATTTGCGTACCTACTCACGAACAGTGCGAATATGAAAATTAAAGCCGTATTCTGTCGTTATTTTATATATACAGTGCAATGTTAAAAGTATCAGAAACAATCTGTCGAAGTAAGTACATTTTCTTTTGCCTGCTGTCGGGGATAATATAATCTTACATACATCCAAACGCGTATAACTAGAAAACTGTCGCATATAATCATTTAGCGCCTAGTATAAGTTTACATATTTTTTTGACATACAATGCAGTCACATAACAGTATACAGAGTATCTCCTTAATATAAGGAAATATGCTAAAATTTATATTTTTGAGGACATCTTGTATAACTTTCTAAATTACCTTTCTATAGACTATCTGATCACAAAAAAGGCCATTATAACCGATTTCTGAAATTCGATAAAATAAGTACAACATACGTCTTTCCACGATTATTGGAACACCCTGTATATAAATATCTATACCAATCGAAAAGGCTGACTAAACGGTACAAGTCCGCCATTGAAACTTTTTTTTCTATCTCTTACCGTTTAAAAGTTGTTCAGAAAAAAAAAACAAATTTGGGCCAAATTGTAAGGGTGAATTGTACCCCTTAAAGTTGAAGTTCCGCAGTAACGAAAGGCGTCCTTGAGTAACACTCCATGGTGTCTACAAATTGACAAAGTTTTAACAAAATCTGCGATTTACAGTTCGCGAGGTTCCCTTGTAAGTTGAATCAAACTTTAGTAGTATTAACTAGAAGCCGGACATTCTCCTAGAATGTGGTCCTTGAGGAAGGTGGTTTTTTTTTTAAGTCGGTCCATTCGAGAGAAGTTTTCACTGTTAGAATGTGCAGTACGCTTTAAAGAGTTTTCTTTTGTTTCTACTTTTGGAACACCCTATGTAGTAGACTTTTTTGATCAGTATTTTGTATCATTTCAGAATCAAAATCCCCGCTATTTCTTAAACCTTTTATAGTTATATAATAATATATAATAATTATAATAATCATGCTGACGCGTACAAATACTATGACATTTATCTTTAAAAAAATCGGACTAGTCTGGCAGACGTGTCACGTCAGTATTTAAGAGTTGAAACGAGAGATAAAAAGCGAAACACCTTGTTCTGTGGTGTCGGGACGGATTGTACCGCGATTCGGAGAGAATACGATTTCGTGGTGAATATCGTCCGCCGAGACACTAAAGATGCGAAACGGATAAGACGGACGGCAGCAGCAGCGCGGTATAGAGGGTATACATAAGCGCAGACACGCACAAGCTCGTCCGGTAAACTGTGCGCGAAGCCGCTCCGGGGCCCGTACTTGAAAGGTCGCAGAGTGAACGACCTGGACGACGGATTCGTCCTTGAACATCCGCACTGATCGCGGATTCGGAGACGACTCGCATCGGGAACGAATCCCAACGATAGCTATATAACGCATATACATATGTGCTGCTGGTACGAAAGAATTAGATCCGTAGTACTTACCTTAAAATCACAATAATGCTTGATACAAAGATAAATATTTATTTGTGGCAGATAAAAATGATTATTTGCCTGAAATAAATGCTTTTATACACTCATATCCATGTCACTTATATACTGGGGTTGTCAAACGTTGATTATCTACACAGAATACTGCCGATAGCAGTGTAACCAGCTGTTTGATGATTTGCATCTTGTAAACATAATTAAAATTATTTGTGTATTTGTAAGCAAATGTCAGTAGCATTGGTAATCAAGGCGGCATCTACAAAATTTTTGTGATTCTAATATATCATTCTAATGTCAGTTTAATTTTCTATACAACGTGTGTATAAATTGTCGCAAAAGCTACACATAGCGACATACTTCGTTCGTTTCTGAATCGAAAACCTAAATGGTAAAATATTGTACTATGCTTCATAAGTCTTCACGAGGTTCTTGAAGTTCGGTTTTTTAGTTCCTTAATAAGCGTTTGTGTTCGTTATTTGTCGGTATAGATAGCTGCAATGTTGAATTTAGACGATTTCATATTCCTGTTTTTTCGTAAACAGTATCTTTTTGATTTTAGAGCCTGGTTTCAAAATTTTTTCATAAGCATCCTATCATGAAAAACACATTTGGCAACATTGTAGGACAATGACTTTGTATTCTATTTTGATTTCAATCAAAACCATTACTGTCAAAATTTTGGCATTAATCTGAAGTGTTCAATTTTATGCAAGCTCTGCTCTTTTTCGTGATTACTCGTATTCTCTTGATTAGTTTTTCTGTTTCAGTGTTTTTATCGTTCTCGTATTATTGTTTTGTTTATTTACAATGGTTTTTACATTTAATGAATATGCGATATGTATATGGTATACGGTTTTTGTAATGGAAATGCTAACATGGCAGAACAGGAATATCGCGTACGTTTTCCAAACCGGAGACATCCTACTGGAAACGTATTTCGACGGCTGGACCAACGTCTACGTGAAACTGGTTCGTTTAGAAAAGAAATGCCAACGCTGGTCGACCTAGACAACGGCGTACATTACAACTGGAAGAGGAAATTCTAGACTCAGTACATGAAGATCCTCCGTCAGTACTCGACAGTTGGCGTCCACATTCAATATCCGCAGTAATAAGACCGTTCATTTGGTTCTACGTGAAAACCTTCTTTATAACTAAGGTGCAGCCGCTCTATGAAAACGATAACATACACCGTTTAAACTTTTGTCATACTATCTTAAATAGGATTCAAGAAGATGGCGACTTTTTAAGAGGTGTTCTTTGGACCGACGAGTCTATGTTTACCAGAGATGGTGTACTCAATACCCATAATTTTCACCATTGGCCAGATGAAAATCCTCATGCGTTTCGGGAATACGGTCACCAAAGAAAGTTTTCAGTTAATGTTTGGCTGGGTATAATAAATCACCGTGTCGTTGGGCCAATCTATCTGGCAAATCGACTTGATGCCAACGGGTATTTAAATGTATTAGAACAAGTTATTGACGAGATGCCATTGAATATACGCTGTAACATGTTTTACATGCATGATGGAGCTCCGGCACATTTTTTCTCGTAATGTGAGGAGTAGTTGGATGTAAACACTTCCCTAACAGGTGGATTGGTCGCGGTGGTCCTATCTTATGGCCTGCAAGGTCTCCCGACCTAAATCCTTTCGAATTTTTTGTTTGGGGTTTCATAAAGGTGAAAGTTTACGCAACACCTCCACAAGACGCTGACGAAGTTATAGGACGAATTAACGCGGCAGTATTAGAAATTACACCGGAAAGGCTTGAACAAGTAATACAGACAATACCTCGTAGATTGCAAATGTATTTACAAACAGACGGATATCAATTTGAACATATGCGTAGGTAATAGTGTCGCTAATTTATTAGAAGAGATGCGTTCGAAAAATCAAAACTACTAATTCTGTTTTATACTTCATTTACCATAACAGACGAGGTACGTCATTACTAGCAAATTCGGGCCATGCAATACCATATTATTAAAATAACCAACTAACATATAACTTATTCATGTTCAATTAAAGATACTATGTTGGTGCCTACTGCTTTTCAAATGCATGCTTGTCAATCTTCCCAATGTATTCCCACCAATTTAGTTATTGCTGTCAACTGTCAAAGGTTATATTCTGGATTTGCAGTAAAGTGTGGGAATTTTGCGTTTATACTTGGTACATTTATTTAAAATAAGTAGTTATTACAACTAAACCATACCGAAACCATTGTGTAAACAATTGAAGGAGTTAATAGTTTCGTTAATCGTGTATTTAGACGCAGAACGCGGGAACAACGGGCCATTACTCCCGTTAACTTTCGTGCGAGGAGTATAAAATCCATATATTTTTTAAATATCATATTCTTTACAGTATTTCGTTTTTAGAGAGTAACGAGTGCTCTAAACATTCATGTTGCAAACATAAGCAAAATTTCATCCATGAGAAAACAAGGAATTACATCCACTAACCCAAAACGAAAATGCATACGAAATAAATGTTGTAAAAATTGATTATTCTACCCATTGTCAATGTGCTATTGGAAACACAATTTATGACAAGTACGAAAACAGTGAGTATATACAAATATTGTTTACAGAAGTGGTTCTTTCACATACATTTTTCAGAGTAACATAACACATTAAACATTTTGGACAGTGTTCTTAAAGAAAAATACTTTTGTATGGTTGAAACACATTGTTGTGGTAGATATTATTTGTTCTTAAAGAAAAGGAAGTTTGTTACGAAACGATGGATGAAATATGGCAGATCGGAGGATGCATACAATAGTATAAAGCGGATTGAATTAAATTAGTCTGGAAATTTGACGTACTTGGTGTGCAACATATTGGAAACGAAATTCAGAAGTAGTAAATCAGGGAGACTGGTTTGGATAGAGAAGAAACTTGCATACTAATCGTTACTGTGAATACTTTAAGCGATAATGGTCCTGATTAAATTTATTGTACTCACTTGTGCATTTTTCTTATTTTTTTCCACTGCTATCATGATTAACATACTTTAAATCCTGATTTTCAAAAAGAATCATCACTAATATTAACGGTAAATGTTAAAAATAACATTTACCGTTTTACGAGTTTGTTTATTCACCTGTCAAAAGTGTTTGACAGTTAAATAACCTAACGGTTTGTTTACGTTTTGACGAACAGAAAATTTGCAACACGGTCGTGACGTCATAGCAAACTGACTCACGTAGTACCTCGTCTGCTATAATAAATGAACTATAATAAAGCTTTCTTATTGCTTTTCCCTATGTATCATTTGTGTTATCCAATTTGTCATTTGTAATTCTAGTCTGTCAATTTTGACAAGTATTGTAATTACCATTACGGTAGTATGCGACTACTACAGTGTTGCCAAATGTATGTTACTTTCAAGTGGCTCCTGAAGAGGCATGATGCATAGTACCCATATTTTACTATTCAGATTTTAGACTCAGAAACGAAGGAAGAATGTCGCTGCGTATAGCTTTTGCGACAATTTATACACACGTTGTATATCTTGATTATATTGTACTAAAAACTGCTTGAGCGTTATCTTGTCTTGATATATTATTGTACCGCAAGTAATTGATTATGGACAAGTATCTTCTCTTCCTATTTATCATTTTAATAACATCATAGCTTTTATGAACTATAATAACACTTTGACCCAAAACACTTTTCCAATTGTTTTAAAGCATAAAGTTTACCTTATGCATTTATGTATTGATACCATTTTAATTTGTCGAAATTTGCCGATCTACAAGATAAAATCTTTTTTTTTTGTTCAGAGGTACTGGTTATATATATATTTTTTTTAATTTCGGGGAGATTTTGAGGTGAATGATCCCTTAACAAAAGAAGGTACATTTTTTATTCTTATAACCTCGAGGTCATTCGACTCCCTATTCTGTTTGGGTGCGTTGGTGGCGCTAAAAGAGAAAACAAAAATCTGCTGCATCGGATACACGTCTGGGCGAACATCTTTTTTTTTTTTATTCTTTTCTCTCTCTCTCTTTGGGAACGAGAGAAAACTGCCCCATAAGAGCGCGTGGCTTGGTCGTGCGCGTCGAACGGAATTACTCACTTGATAGCTCGCCGTGGACCGATCAAAGAACAAAAAGGAAATCGCAAAAGATAGTTTTTTCGACAATCTCCCGCTGTCTTAAATTAACATAATAATACTCGCTGGGATTGTGAACACCACACGCATTCCCGAGCCCTTATTATATTTATTCTTGTCGAGGTGTTATTACGGTCGATAAATCGCAGACATAAATGATAAAATGTGCGTACGCAGGAGTTGTATTTATACTTAATCGTTTTTTTTTTTGACTTGTTAGCAGCGGCAATTGCGAGATTCTGTTTTACCATTTAATACATCTAGTAACACTACTTGCTAGTGAAGCTGGACAATGAAGAGTATTTAATTTTAGGGTAATGCAGATGATGTTTCTATTTTGAACAAGGTAAATTCGACAGCGTAGTACGATATAAAATGTAGAACGCTATATAAGGATTAAGGAGGGAGGGTTTGAATATCAGTCCATCCAAAACGACTCAATAGTATTCGTGAAGAGAAGAAACTTAGATGGTCTTGCACCCCTAAAACAATGAAGTGAAGAAATAAAGCTGTCAAGAGGAAGTGAAATATTTTGGTGTCATCCTAGACTACAAGTTTATTTGCAATCGACAGTTTCAAAGGATTAGAACCAGGACGGAAACGCTACTCATGTTGGCTAGAAGAGCCCAGAAAAAGGAAAAGTATTGGGGTTAATAATATGATGTGTTGGACATCCATCATGTAAATTTAAAAATTTAGAAATTTAAAAATATAAAAAATGTAAAAAATATAAAAATTTAAACATTTAAAAATTTGAAAATTTAAAAATACAAAAATATAAAAATTTAAAAATATAAAAAAATATGAAAATATAAAAAAATATGAAAATAAAAATAATAAAAATTTAAAAATGTAGAAATTTAGAAATATGAAAATGGGAATTTCAAAAATTTCAAATTTTTAGATTTCTCACTTAAAAACATTTTTTTATATTTTTATATTTTTTTTATATTTTAAAAATTTAAACATTTAAAAATTAAAAAATTTGAAAATTTAAAAATATAAAAACTTAAAAATATCAAAAAATAAAAATTTAAAGAAGTACAAAAATATAAAAAAAATCATTTAAAAAAATATAAAAATTTCAAAAATTAAAAATATAGGAAATTAAAAATATAAAAATATGAATTTTAAAAATTTCAAATTTTTAGATTCTCACTTAAAAACATTTTTTTATATTTTTATATGTTTTTTTATATTTTAAAAATACAAAAATTTAAACATTTAAAAATTAAAAAAATTGAAAATTTAAAAATATAAAAACTTAAATTTCGTTCAGAATCTAAATTTTTTGTGAAAACAATAGTCGAGAATGGTCGATGACATAATCGACTAGTAAGTGATTAACACATGGAAGGGCGCAGAACACCCAAAGGACGAGGTTATAGGAAGAACATCAATAGGTGATATAGTTTTTTCGACAATGTACTTGAATTGTAGTTGTCAATAAATTCTATTATTATTATTATTATTATTAAAAATATAAAAAAATAAAAATTTAAAGAAATACAAAAATATAAAAAAAAAATTAATTAATTTACAATAAATTAATTTACAATAATATAAAAATTTCAAAAATTAAAAATATAGGAATATAGAAATATAAAAATATGAATTTTAAAATTTTCAAATTTTTAGATTCTCACTTAAAACATTTTTTATATTTCTATATTTTTTTATATTTTAAAAATATGAATATATGAAATATGTTTCCGTATTTTTTAATTTTTCAAATTTTTCAGGCCAATGCATTTTCAGCAATACCAATGTTTATTCTAACTTTTGACACGATTAAGAAGCGTCAGAGTTCTTCATAATTAATAATAGGTGTCTCACAGAATTATAAACGTCTTGCATGTAAAGCAAAAAACTTGAACAGTGTCTAAATGAATGCGCCAGCAGTATACAAAGATATAGTATAAGTTTCTGAGTGTAAGAAGATACTCGATTTAACCCTCTACTACCTGAGTCGATTAAGAAGTACTAGATTTCGAAACATCATACTATAATAATAATACCTCAGCACTACAGGCCTTGAAGGTCCTTGGCTTAGGGTGCCGGAACACACCGAGCCACTGAGAAGTGTTGTCCGAATGGTGACCCAACCAACAACCGGTACCGCATATTGCTGCTTGACTTTCAACGATTGGCAATGATGCACCCTTCCTTCTCAGCCGTACTGCCGGCTAACAGCATCTATACTATGTTATTTATTGACAATATTACAAGCCTAATATATTGCCAAGAAGACTACATCACCGATGGGTGTTCTTCCTGTAGCCTTGTAAGTTGAATTCGTCTTCAATCTTCGTGGTCAACTTTGGATGTGAAGGCTTGAGAGGTTCTCATTATTAGAATTTAGGTTTTTGGATAAAAAAGCATTCTAAAATGGCATCATCTTTACCATTAAAAGACATAAATATATTTTTTTTAAATTTCTCGTTTCATTGAATCACCTTATATTTGTCATTTGGGACATAAGAATGTACTGTTACAGCAGAAATACCAACATTTCTTGACGAAAAGGTCAAGTTTATGATTACCTTATTTATCAAGGGCGCCCAAAAGGAAATAGGACAAACAGCAGTGTCGATATAATATTAACCCGCGACGCAATAAACAGATATACTGATATACTCGAACGTATGTAACAGTAATGCATCGTAAACCTGGCGCTTTTTATTGCGAACGGTGACATTTTTATACCGATCTTATCGTCTCTTTAGTATCAATAACACAGCAGCCGAGATAGTCGGGTAATACCGAAGCGCCGAGATTACTCGAGATATTTTCTGATACTGTACATACAACATACGTACATACATGCAAGTATGAAGCGCGCACAAAGCATCAGTACGGAGAGAGAGTATGTCCAGGGCTTAAAAATGCATTTATGCAACGCAGTAAAGACGAATGCGCCGTTTCGAGAGTCGTAAATGTGCGCGCGACCGGAATTTATCCGATGGTTTCTGCTTAAAACTCGGCGCCGCCGACTAGATGGATGAACTCGCCATCAGAACCAACGGAAACCGATGTCTGCTGGGAGAAAATACGTACAGAATGGGTTGGTAGATACTATGACAAAAAACAAGAGTATATATTGTGATATCACATTGAAAATTAAAATCAGTTTTCAATTATAGGTATATAATAAATTTAATTTTAAAATACTCAGAAAAACATCAAGAAATATTCATCAAATTTTGAATTAAAAATTTTAATTCATAAATTGAAGATTCAAAACCATCAAAATTCATCCAAATTTAATGAAAATAATAAATTAAATAATTATAGGAAAATAAATGTCAGATCTCTGAGAAAAAATTTAATAATTATAAATCAAAATACAATTATCGTAAGTAAAAAGTTCAGCTGGATAGGGGACAAATGCACAGATTACTTAGCACTAGTAAAAAGAGATCCTAAACATTGATACTAACAACAAGCAATCTAAGTTACTTACGGTCTGCTTCATACCGGTAACTTATGAAGTTACTTATGATAATTAAACTGAAGTAGTTAAGCCAAAGAATATATGTAGTCGCAGTAAGCAAAGATTTGCCCTTGTCAAATAGTAGATGTATTGCTGTGAGTGAACTGTTCTATAACAGCTATCACACCTTCATAATTAATACAAGCTATTTATATTACTTGTGATAAGGAAAGAGTATCATTAATGCACGTTCACTAAATGCCTGATATATAGAAGGTAATGGTTTGCTATAAATATACAATATACTTACCCTCAATTTGTTGTTCAACTATAGGTAGTGCAGGAAACGAGGAAGTTTAGTGAATATTTATTAAGTAGCTTACTGTGGACTCTGTGGGAATAACTGATAAAGTACAAAAAAAAAAGTTCTGCAAATCTTCGATTATTTATGCAACCGCAACTATAAGTACTGCGTACCGAGCAATGCGTAATTCAAAATTGTTTGCAAATAATTTTTAATTACTGTTCAGTGTGCTGTAGCTTCGACTGCATTAATAATTGAAGATTAAATTCGCATTTATTTTGCTAAAGATACTTACTTAATACTTATTACTTAAGAAAAAAAGCAGTATTATTAGTAATAGTTTTTATTTTGTATAATATGACAAACAAGTGACTACTGATATGAATGAAAGATATTGGTTTCACTTTAATAACAGTTTTTTTTAAACAATTTACAACGTAATGACTCATAAAAATATTCCTTAATAATGAAAAAATGAACAAAGCAATAATAAAGATAAGTGTAAATGGGCCTCCTTGAAACGTTATTTAGTTATTGAAATTATTGAAATTAAACAAAGGACAAAGAGAAATATGGCTTTGAAGTTACAACTAATAACAAACAAAGAAATATATACCTAGGCGGTAACTTGCGGTTTCTGTTGTTCTTTGCACTGGGCGTTGTCTCGGCGAGTTGATCCTCTGTCGGCGTACGTGGCGGTTATGTCCGGTGATCGCCTCGAAAACGGCTACTTCGTCGGGGTATCCCTAACTGCAGATGGCACTTGGACTGTCACTCAGCTAGCGACGGCATCCACACTTTAACTTCACCAGCGGGCGCAGATATTTATCACAATGATGGGGAATTCAAATATCCCACCATGTGGTTTAAAACTGCAATCTTGAAACATCCGATTGCTTATAAGCTCGGTACTTCTTCTTTTGCTGGGATTCTTTATATGGATGGGGCCGTGAGTTAACCCACCCGGTATTTTTAATATATTTGCGTTCCAACTGGCCTACAATGGCCGTACTCCTTGGCCACCCTTTTCCGACGACCTTTTCCCACGTCCGTAACTCTTACTTGACGTTGGCCCGCGCCTGCGCGCATAGATGTCTCTGGCACTATTTCATTACTCCGCCGCATTAGCTAATTAGGAATAGTAAAACAATCACGGGGTGGCAGCAAAACTCAAATAATCATAGTTGTGGCAAGTTGTTAGCTATTTAAGAAAATACATGAGTTTAATAGCGATCAGCATTGTTGTTACTTCTACTAACTATGTGCTGTAGTTAGATACAGTACCAGTGGTCATAAGTAATACGTTACTTACCACAAATTTGTCAGGTACGCTGTGTAATAGCCGTTAATAAAAGCACTATTTACAGTAACAACTTGCATTCAGGAAACTGGGTTTAGTTGCAGGTATTAATTAACGAGAATAGTTCCAAGTAAAACTTTATCTATTGTAAATAATTTTTTATCAAGTAAAACTTTACTTAGCCCATTTTTCTCAGTGATGAGTGCGCCATTTGTGAATAACAATTTACATTCACTTACCATAATGGGAGAAACTAAAATGTACACTATGTTAATTTAATGTAAAACTTAATCAATTTGTAATCACATTGTTGTAAAAAGGATATTAGCAATAGGTTCAACGGTTTTCAAAAAATGAAGGAAAAAATTCTTTGTTACGTCATTGGATCCCAAAGCCAAATTTTGTACGACACTGTATCTTTACCGACGCGAAGTGAGTTAGTTTGTCAAACCATGTGACGGGAATGTCGAGTCTCGATTTGCTGATTCAGATTATTTTTACAAAGAGTCGTAGAACGCGATGAAGCGTCGCTTAGTGAAAAACTTGAAGAGGGAAGCCAACAAACCATCGGAGAGGCTTAATTGCTCCTGAAATTTTATCTACAATCAGAAAATTATAAAGTCGAAGTGAACATCATTAATAAACCAAAATTAAAAGTAATAAAAATACCTTTTTGAACACGGAAAATAACCACCTGAACAAGAAATTACTTCAAAAGCATTGAATTAACATTCTATATCGATTAGTATTGAGGTTTAGTACATATACGTATTTCTTATAGTTTTTGAAATATTCACACTTATTTCATAAAACCGGCAATCTATTTTAATCGTTCCTTAAATGATAAAATTGATATCACCAAGTCGTATGCTGTGTTAAAGTTAAAAATATTTTATCAAAACAGACCACAATAGGACATGATTCCTCTCGAAGTTTCTGTTTTTCTACATATGTATGTATAGTTCCTGGTCATTAATCTCAGACTTTTAGCTTATTTTTTTTCCAGCACGTAATTATTTGTTTATTTCCTTGTGTAGTGTTGTAAAACGCATCTCATCCTAGTCTGTGCACCCGCCTTGTAAACATTCGTGACTAACGTGAGAACCGTGGAGGTTACTCCCCTTAGGAAAATATCTATAAGTACGTGTCATTATACCTGATGGATGGTAAAAAATCGTCCGCGAATTGTTTGCCCCACTAATAATCGTACCCAATTATCGTCCGCGCGATGGAAAACTAGATTTTGTAAGATGTTTAAACAAGAAACACCCATATTTCCATTCATCTCCGTGTGAAGCAGTTCTGCATTATCCGTTCAGTGGCGCTATATTGGGAAAACAGTTAGTCGCAGGTATAAAGGAGATGTGTGTGTTTGCTTTGAAGTCGTTAGAAATGCTATTTAACTGCTGCGGAGTGTCTGGCTATTAGTTTGCGTTAGAAATCTGTTATACGCCCACTGATGGCTTGTCAGAATATGTATGCATATACCGGGTGTCCAGCCTAAGATGCAACGGTCCATAGCCGATTTATTATTGTTTTTTTGAAAAAATGTTTCAAATAAATGTTGCCTCGAATCATATTCTACATATTTTAAAATTAGTTTCAGTAATGGCGGACTTCCGGTTGCACCGGAGGTAGATACTAACTTTATTATTTTAAGTATATTATTGTGCTTTTGGATTCCTTGTTAGATTTAAATAACAATACGTTAGGGATACATTGGGGCTAAGTTGTACCGTTTCCGAATTATATGACGTTTTTTGAAAAAAATGACATTTGCAATGTCTGCGGTGTTTGAAAATATCTCCGGAAATACGAAAGTTAGAAAAATGCGGTTTTCAGTTTTCGCTTAACCATGAAACAGCACACGTATTTTATTTTAAAATTGTTGCGTTTAAATTACAGTATTATTAAATAGGGCTCTGTAATTTTCGAACTCTAAATCATGGATAACTTGATTTTTTTAAATTGAAGGTTATAGCATTTTACATAAATGG
Source organism: Protaetia brevitarsis (assembly GCA_004143645.1). Classification (NCBI taxonomy): domain Eukaryota; kingdom Metazoa; phylum Arthropoda; class Insecta; order Coleoptera; family Scarabaeidae; genus Protaetia; species Protaetia brevitarsis. The sequence continues at coordinate 1,025,641 of RXPK01000149.1, read as the reverse complement.
ATGTAAAATTTAATTTTCTTTCGATTTATATGAGTGTCATTGTGTCTATCTCCAAGGTTTGGAGATATTCGCGATTTTTCACTTTTTCATGATAGATACGTTTGAGAAGCCGGCCTCCTTCCCCTCGCATTTCACCCAGGCTTGGGAACTGGCTGCAATAATACTGGCATGCTTAGAAAGTGGCAACAGAATACAATAAGACCACTGGAAACAAACAAAACTTGAAATTAAAAAAAAAATGTAGCATTTAGTGAAACGCGTTGGAAATGAACATAGCAATGGCGTACATACACATTGAGCGTCTTGCTAGCCACAGGTTACACTTTAAATGTTAGTGCCGTCGTTATTACAGAGAATTTGTACAACAATATTACATTAAATGTTTAAAATGCGATCCATTTTAGGCCGCTACATAGTTGAAATCGCTTTTGCCAAACACTTTTGAAATTTCTGAGCATTTCTGATGTGACTCTTGAAACGCTTAAAATACGATGGCGCATATCATCAGATGTTGTTGGTGGCGTTCATATACTCATTTTAATGAAACCCCATAAAAAGGAATCGCAGCTTGTAAGATCTGGCGATCTCGGAGGCCATCTTTCATCGGTCTCCACGCCCAATCCAGCGGTCTGAAAAGACACATCCAAAAATGACGAAATTCGACAATATGGGAGATGCAGCACCATCGTGTTGGACCACATCAGCTGACGAGTAGCTAGCGGATATTTTCTGACAGAACGCCCAATTATTCTGAGAATTCCATATAACCCTACCCACAGGCGGTTGGTTATGAAGAAACAACCTATGATATGTTGTCTAATATCTGCCCACACGTTCACTGACCTTCTGTACTGACTATGTGTTGCAATAAATCGATGGGATTTGTGTGTCATAAGAACGGACAATTGTGACGGTTCACAATCCATTTTGTGGAAGGTAGCTTCGTCTGAAAACATCATTTTCTCGAACGGTTCGACATGTTGTTTTCTTTTTTTTGTAATTTCAAGTTTTGTTTTTTCCAGTAGTCTTATTCTATTCTGTTGGCCACTTTCTAAACATGCCAGTATTACTGCTCCCAGTTGCAAGCCTGGTGAAATGCGGAGGGGAAGGTGGCCGGCGCTTCGCAATACGTATCTTCATGAAAAACTGAAAAATCGCGAATATCTCCAAAACCTTTGGAGATAGACACAATGACACTCGTATAAAATCGAAAGAAGATTAAATTTTACATCCATTTATGTAAAATTGCTATACCATTCAATTTAAAAAATCAAGTTATCCATGATTTTAGAGTTTCGAAAATTACAGGCCGTATTTAATAATTTTGTAATTTAAACGCAAACAATTTTGAATATAGAAAGACGTTCCTGCTTCATGATTAAGCGAAAACTGAAAACCGCATCTTTCTATATTTCGTTATTTCCGGAGATCTTCAAAATACCGCAGACATTGCCAATGTAATTTTTTTCGAAAACGTCAATGTAATTCGGAAACGGTACAACTTAGCCCGAATGTATACTCAACATATGTTATTTAAATTTAACAGGAATCCAAAAGTAGAATAATATACAGGGTGTTCCATTTAAAATAATAAAAGTTAGTTCTACTTCCGTACAACCGAAGTCCGCCATTCTGAAACTAATTTTAAAAATGTGTAGAATATGATCCAGGAATATTTCTTCGAACTTTTCCAAAAACATAATAAATCTGCTATGGACCGTTGCATCTTAGACTGGACACCCGGTATATGGAACTTTGTGATGACCTAGCGCGCAGACGAATGTTGACCACTGTAGTAATAACGCTATCTTTGGGCAAATCCCATATAATGCATAATAAGATGACAAATGTTTATTCAAACTGCTGCACCTTTTTGTAAACAGCCAATAAAAAGTTATTGAATTGAAAATTGGGAAAAATACCACTCTATAGATATTGCATTTTTATTCTACTTGGAATTTGATATATGTTTCCACGCATTTATGTATAGCAATAACAATGCAACTTTCGAAGAACTAAACGCGAAGGAAAACTTTTATTGTTACAATTTAAGGTAGGTAATGAATTTGTATCGACTCATAGGAATGCATAAATTACAAATAATTATATGCACGAAAAATCCCACCGTTTACCTTGGGCACAATAGATGTAAATAATCTACCTGGAATCGCCTCATACCACGAAATTTGTCTTCGAAAGATGTTATCGAGTTTTCAAATTGACCAGTTTAAGAAGTATTAGTCACTTGATTTTTGAATATACCAACAAAAAAAGAGGGTCTTTTATTTACTTATGTAAACAAGATCGTTTGAGATAAGCGATGTTTTATCTTAGCAAATTTAAGTTGAGGATTTAAATTAAAAGGAAAATTAAGTGTTACAATTTTATTACATATATAGAAGTTGTATGTTTATTGAGCCATGTTTACATGTTTGTTGTATTAGTGTCGCAGCTGCACTTAGGAACATCTGTGTTGTTTTGTTATATTGAATGTTCTAATGGGAAGCAATAAATAGCGTTCCATAAATAGCAGTTTTATTACACGCCATAAAGCTATTTTTGCCAATTGAATTTTAAGATTATCTTAAATAAATATATTTAAATTTAAGGAGGGGGTTGGTTTGACGCTCTGATACTTTTATAAAACATTTTAAAATATTTACTCTTCTATTAAAATTAGCTGGTTAATACCGTTAGTAACATGGTATAGTGCAAATGCAGTTTTTGTAATGTCTAAGCAAGCATCCTGTTCTAAAATAACGACGTTCTTTATAAGTTTGCCAGGAATATTAGAAAGATTGTTAAGGAAACCGGTGCAATACCATTTTTACGTGTACATGCGCATATGTAAAGATCTTTCAAATTGAACGCCTTTTTCAAAAAAATAAATAAATAAATAAATGAAACTAATTTGCATTAAATTTCAAAAACTTTTATTGGTAAAGTATCAATTCTGACATCTGTTATACGCCTTTCTTAGCAAATCGCCCCCAAAACGCAAAAAACTCTAATTTCCCTCCTAAGTCTGACTTATCGAGAACCTCGCTTATTGTTATCGTATACTAACTGCAGTGAAAACGACGTGGTTCGAAAAGATGGTAAGATGGCGCCATTGTGGTTTAAAAAGCACCTATGAGGTACTTCACATAAATCCAGAAACTGCGAGATGTTAAAGGGGGAAACCCACGAGAAATAAATGAAATTGAAACGCGATAAAGTTCGTTTAGGTGTTGCATAATCGTGAATATCGGCTATAAGGAACTACAAAACATATATTTACCACAATTCAGTACGATAAACTCGAAATGGCATACAAAGTTAAACATAAAATTGAAATTTGGAATAAAAATAAATGTCTAAGTATTTAAAAAAAAAAAGTATCTAAATTACCATATAACTTAAATTCTGATTAAAACACTACAAAAAAATTAATATAAATTGACCAATCTCTAATAAGAAGAAAATAAATTGAATTGGCCCAGCTCTAGTAATAAAAGTGTCAATAGTGCAGTCACCAAATCGGATGTTTTACTAAAATAACATAAGATATCGCAGCGGTACGTTCACACAAACAAATGTATTAAAAATTACAATAAATAAAACTGATACGCTTCCATTTATTACTTCGTAAAACTATCGTTATTTAATTTTTATAGAAGATAGACATTTGCACATCATTAATGTTAGGCAAATAGCGTATGGCATGAAAATTTAAAATACATACATGGCAAACATATACATCGGGAAAAAATACTTGTACAAATGACCGTAACAATTTTGTAGTATGTGAACTATACATTATCAACATAAATACATAAACAACATAAACTTTGATTTATCTATCGTAAAGAATGTTTAAATTGAAATAAGCTGCCAAGAATTAAAATTGACAAGGTTGTGAGCAGCACTATCCCAGTTAAACACTCTGTAACCTCACTAAAGGTTCTATAAATGAATTAAAATGATAAAGAATTCCAACCAAGAACTATTAGTATTGTTAAATATTGAAATTTAATGTAATAACTAAAGAAAATTATTAAATAAATAAAATTAAAAATACACCTACTTGAGTTATCGTTGGGTTTGATGGGGGTAAGCCGATACTAAGATTTTTACATTACAGCAATTTTCCAACGTAGAGATGTTTGATAAAGCTTGCCGATGCAATTGTATGTGGACTGCATCCAGGCCCAAGATGTAACAGGTATTAGCAATTTATTCGCAATTTCAATAAAGGCGGATATCTCCCTAAGTAAACGTTGGTCTCCAATAATTGACTGTTCTGAATTTCCAAGAAAAGCATGTAGACATCGAAAGAAATGTGTGTAGTATAATAATCTGAAGTACCACCATGACCGTATGTGTGTAAGGTTTAGTAAGGTAATAAACTACGGTTTTGTTCATTTATTTTATTATAATGATTATAGTTCATTACAATTTACCTTTTTGGCGTGTAAGTACACTTTTAATACATAATTTTTAAAATGTCATTTGTGATTGTTGACGTGTAATATTTTTTACATCTGCTAGTTTTAATTCTTCAGTTTATATTTTAAAATTTTTTAACACAATTATTTATGCTATCAATTATTCATTTGCATTTCCAGTGATTTGAAGATGGCTTTTAGACAACCGAAACTAGTTAATCAATAATAAATATTAAATGAACTAAGAACGATTTTTATTACTCTTATCTAACCTTCAAATGTGTGTAGCGTGTGGGTGCGCCAACAATCACGTGAAAGATCAATCTTCGTTGTATGTTTTGTTGTATATTCATTGTATGTATCCCGATGGGAGAGCCTAAGAATCAAAATCAAAAAATTGATAAATGTAGAAAGATAAAATTGGCATGGCGTTGCGAGTCCCGCCAAAAATCCCTTGAAAGAAGACGTATAACTTCGAAAATGCGTTGAATAAATACCAAACTCCAAACTAAAGCTTCTTCAAAACCCAAAAGTTGCACCTAAAACGCTTATAAACAACACCTATCGGAGATCAGCAACGGCCCACACACGATCAAATGTCGATCCTTCTGGAAAATTCTAGTAGAACCGCTCGATAGAAAGAGAGAGTACTACCCCGTTGGACGGGCAGTAACCTACTAAAAACAAACACTGATTATTTGAGAATTACATATAATTCGAGATATGACCAACACATGAAGCGAGTAGTACCGTTAGGAAGAAAGATAATACGAAATATTACGAATAAATATTTGAAAAATGAAACGTAACACAAATAATGTTTGGCAAGTGACCGCCCCTTGCTGCGTCACAGCTGTTCACTCTTTTGTTAAAATTTTCAATGACATTGGGACATAATTGAGACTATATTTCACCAATGACTTGAATAATTTCATCCTTTAGTTTAGGAATCAATTGTAGCTTGTTATTGTATACCTGGCTCCTTACGTAACCCCAAAGAAAATAATCCAACGGTGTTAGATCGCATCACCAACCATCACCATTTCTCGAAATAATTCTTCCCGGAATTTTTTGTCTCAATAGCGCAATTTATTGTTTCATTAACAAAACGAGGCGTTGCAACGTCCTGTTCCTCTAAATGAATATCATTAATATTAAAATTTCACTGAACAGAGCATCGCGTTTTAATCGCAATTCTTTACGTAACGATTCTATTGCATCGGCCTTTGCGTAACGCCCAGCCACCTTGTACTTGTGTGATCGTGCCGATAATCAATTCGCTTGACCGGAATGCATCTGATATACGTATTGTATGTATGTATGTTTCTGGAATTCTTCGGCGTTCGCTATATACTTTCCCTTTCTGCCGGTATTTCCAGAGAAGTGTTTATTATCTGTTCGCGCCGAGTGATGATGTCCGTCGTTCAGCGCACCACACCGACAAATATAATTAATAATTGGAAAGTTAGAAAACACGGCGCGGCGCCAAGCTCGACAGTGCATACCTTTTTTTTTTTCTTTCGTCCGTACTTTTGTTTCCGTTTCATTTTTCGAATGTACATAAATACATATACAGGGTGTATCAATATTGAGGTAATATAATACATGTGGCAGCTGTAATCATATACAGTTCAAAAAGTCTTAATGCACAGGGGTCTATCTGTAAGCATTAACGAGAAAAAAATATTTTATAAATGCGTGTGGCTAGAGCCGCACCTGTGCCAACCTAAATGCTGTCCCGAGTATACCCCACATACCACTATCATTCAGCCATTACCGCTGTTAGTTTTGTGTGGAGCGCCGCTTGGAGTACAAGCCACTTCGAACATTTTATTTAAATTCTTCCCGTCTCGAAAAAACGATTCTTTTCAGGACCATCATTATTTCATATAAAGAAAATCGAAGCTTGATGCATCGGCAAAAGCGCGGGAATGTATAGATTCATTTTCGCGCGATATCATAGTAAAAAGGCGTGTTTGCAAATTTTCTGTATCTACATTTATTTCTGTGTAATTCGATTCAATTATTTTGCGTTATTTTGATAAATAAATCCGAAGAAATAACTCAGATTCATGTGCACCGTTTATTAACAACTAAACTCTGGATTCGATAAAGGAAAAGAAAAATATATTTACGTTTTTTGTAACTACTGAAGTCGCATATCCGGTGAAACTCGAACGTCTTATCAGGATATTAAAAATAATACTTTGTAGACTTACGTAGAATGCTCTTAACAAAAAAGGAATGTTTATTTTATAAAAAGAAGAAATGTAAAATGCCTCAGTTTTGCTATTTTTACAAGGGCCTTTATTTATTCAGAATGACGTTAAATGAACTTGCGCATACCATTAGAATAATACTAATGAGTGCAATGTATTTAATACATAATACCACGTTAGCGGGTGCTTAACATGACGTTTCCTTGCATCAGGCCCGGATTAAAAATTTTTGCTCTAAATTTTCCTTTTTTTTTTTCTTTAATGATGAAATCCGTTTAGTGGGTTGTTCTTTGTATGTCGTGTATTAGACACGCAAGCAAAATTACTTTTTATTTTGATACATACCCTGTAATATACTTAGTCCTACCGCGTCTCATATGAGATGTTTAGTTCTATACGCAGAGAAAAAGAATTGTTAAATCAATAGTATTATTGAACTATTGGTGTGTTAATATATGGACAAACAAATATTTCATTTATTGTTTTCTATAGCAAATCTGGCAATTGTTTTACCGAAAAACAGTTGCACAATTTACTGATTCATTGGAAAATTTAGAAATAAAATTAATAACTTCAACATCCTATATGTCTTCAACGAGCAACATTTGTATAAGACATGTTGCGCTCAATCCTCAGTTTTAGATCCTTACTATTCCAGTTCCGGATATCCCATCTAAACGACTCACACTGTACTAAATAGCGTATACTAGTCGAAAAGGCTACAAAGTGGCTACACACAAAAAATCTTTATCAATCATGAATATATTTTAATTTAGCAGAAATCGAAACTTATTATATATTTAAATGAACTAATTCTCGTTGGTTAGAACATAAGAGTAAATTCTCTGAAAACATAGTATAATCTTAGAGCAAATAGTATAAATATTTGCATTGAAGTATACTTCCTCCAAATCAACATTGTTATTGTTGTACGGAATAAATCTATGCAATCATAGTGAGAAGTCTGTAGATTGAAAATAAATCCCTTTACGTTTGTATAATGAATTACTATATAATATTAATGTTTTTGTACTGAAAACATGAAATATCAAATTGAAATTACCATAATGTTGAAACATTTGAAACGAATTTTACCCCACCATTTATTGCATTAAACTTATCTGTCATTGGTTCCATCTTTTTTAGGAAAGTTTAGGGGGTTTTGCATATACATACGCTTTACTTGGCGTCACTTTTTGATTGACCAACGAACAGTGTTGTTGGTTCTGAGTGGAAGTAAATCTAAATGGATACCCCAGCTGTTTCGCAGCTACTTAGAGAATGTGGTGGAATGGGGCTGATGCACAAATGCTACCATTAAATATTCGAAGTAATACGTACGTGTCATCTAATATTGAAAGGATTACTGGTTTAAAAACTTTGAAATAATACTTAGAGTCAGCGCCATTGTGTCGACAAATATGAACATGGTAGTTGTGTACATTAAAAACATATGTAGATTTTCTTTATTAGTTTCAGTAGGTAATACCAGCAATTATTGTACTGATTAAATTATATCATAGCCAACGCCGAGTAGATACCAGGCTCAGGCATTGAGTGGGAAATATCCCGAGAACCGGTCGCAACGACATCTATACTTCTACGCATCAATATCCCGTGCGTACTCCTAGAGTACCCCGATACACTAGCTTCTCCCAAACATTGTAAACTATAAAGTATGATAGTAGATTATTTAATTACATAATATTCTTATTTATTAATTTTCCCTTACCGAAGTTTTTGTGTACAGACACAAATTAGTAGGTAATTATTACCTTGAATAGTAGAATCTTAGATTAAGCAGGTAAATATTATCAGTTCAATATACTTATATTTTGAAGCAAATAATGCATACTTCAAATATACTTTTATATACTTCTATCAATGTACATAATTATTAAGGTATAAATATGATAGTTTCAGTTGAGAAAATCTTTTACTCAAATCTAAATAATTATTTTTTGTAGTGAAATATTATATGTTCATAATGATTTAGATATTGATTACATTTGAACTATAAAAAATGTTTGTCTAACAAATTCGCGGTTTGAAAACTGAACAAATTTTATTCTCAATATAAATACATCTCTTCTTGCTTATATATAGGAAGTTATGTTATATTCAATGTGATGCATTTATATTCAAATTGAATAAATATTTTTTTGTGTGTAGAAGTTCTGCAAAAATCTGCAACTCATTGTTTTATGGACATAATCTTTATAGAGACAAGTATTACAAGATACAAATACCTTGTCATACACCACAGACTAAAACAATTACTTGTTCCTCCCTTGTATTATTAAATTTTCGAGAGAAATGATAGTGATATTAGAAAAAGCCATCCTCAGAGCCATTTTTAACGTCAGTAGCTTTAGTTTTATTAAAAATAAGCCAGATCCAATTACATCCTCTACGTTAATAAAATAGGTATATTAGAAATCGTTATTACAAAATAAAATCAAATCAACGACACAAATCATCGCGTCCACATTCTCTACACATACAGCATCGGCAAATAATTAAAAACGGTGTACGTTTCTTACAGTAATTTATTTCATATCTGGACACATCTGAAACATGCACATTAATAGCCCAAGTATAGGCGGGTACTTACGTCGTAAATTATCCTCAGTTTCGTAATGCGCGCCCGTTCGGCCTAGCGCCAGCCGTTAACGGGTAATCTTCGCGTATAATACCGTAAAAAAAAAATCTCCCATTAATTCGGACATCAGAAGGATGTTGTTCTGAATCGTGCATGGCGTCGTTTTTCCGCGCGGTATTTGGAACGGTCTCAAATTTACCGGTCTACTTCTCGAAACAAATTATTACTTACCGTGTATATATATATACATATATATTGTAGATGAGCACATACCTAGTATTTATTTATTTAACGTAAATGTTCGTTCGAGACTTGTGTATTCGACGGTAGAATAACGATTGGTTGTATAGTATTAATCTTATGGCTAATGAATGTGTAATTAAATAACGTTAGCATTCGAAGATGGAATAATTAATGCAATAAATATCAACGTCGAAAAAAAAATTAATTTCCTTGGCTTAAAGATTTTCCTTTCTTATTAGACAGATAGAAAGGATTCTTTAAACTAAAAATAAATTTAGTTCTTAAGCATATATACAGGACAAGTTTTTTATACGACAAAGTTCATTTATTAAATAACTGTTAGCTGAATTAAATTTTTGATAATTGGAAAACATATATGCATACAGCGTATTCCACGAAAGTGGTTCATTAAAAGTTTATGACGTTCTATTATTTACTTATATTTGAGATTTTGAAACTATTATCTGTTCGATTGGAACTATAAATACAAAATACCTTAACCAAAATATCACTTCCGGTTGACGGAAATGGATGTCAACTTTTATTTTAAATAGAATGATATAATTTTTTATTCATTTTGGATTCTACAACCATAAATACGTCAATATTCATTAGCTATCCTTTACTACATGTTCCGTTTTGAGTTATTTAAGTTTTTCTTTTTTTTTATTTAGTCATAATCATTGCATAATTGAAAAATTAATATCACGGTTAATACTGCAAGTAGAGACTCCAAATTTGCTATGTTATGAATGTAGATATTACTCTAAGAAACGGTAAGCACACTTTACATTCTAACATACAGGGTGTTCAAAATGAGGACAAAGTGACATATTTCAAATGCAGAAAACTCAATTTTTAAATAGAAACCCTGTATTTTAATTCGAATTAGGAAATAAAGATTCCCCTATCATTTTATATCAGCATTCCCTATACCTATCTTTAATAGATTTTGAGATATGAACGACTTTTTGTTAAACAGACTAACTAACCCTATCTTTGCGTGTTTGTAGCTGGCCCTGAATGGGATTAATGTCAAATTCATTGACTAACCAAAAGTGTTTATGTATATCATTGTAATTACACTTTCGTACAACGCAATATTAATAGAAATGACTATTCGAACAGACATTCTTGTATGGTTATTCAAAAATAATACATGAATTTGACGTGAATACATTTCAGAGCCAGCCACAAACATTTAAAGATAGGGCTACTAAGTCTGTTTAACTGAAAGTCCCTCATATCTCAAAATCTATTAAAGACAGGTATAGGGAATGCTCATATAAAGTGATAGAGGATGATATTTACTTCCTAATTCCGCATTAAAATAAAGGATGTTCTATTTAAAAAAATTGAGTTTTCTGCATTTGAAAATATGTCACTTTGTTCCTCAGTTTTGAACATCCTGTATGTTTGAATGTAAAGTGTGCTTACCGTTTCTTAGAGTAATATCTACATTCATAACATAGCAAATTTGGAGTCTCTGCTTGCAGTATTAACCGAGATATTAATTTCAGAATGAGGCAATGATTATGACTAAAAAAAAAAGAAAAACTTAAATAACTCAAAAACGGCAACATGTAGCTATAGGAATAGCTAATGAAAACTGACGTATTTATAGTTGTAGAATCCAAAAATGAATCAAAAATTATATCATTCTGTTTAAAATAACAAAGTTGACATCATTCCGGTCAACCGGAAGTGATATTTTGGTTAAGGTATTTTGCATTTATAGTTTCAATCGAACAGATACTGGTGCCAAAATCTCAAATATAAGTAAATAATAATATCATAAACTTTTAATGAACCAGTTACGTGGAATACCCTGTATTTTTGCAACGTCTTCATAATTTTGAAATTTTAGTAGCATTAGTTGTTAAGATGAGAGCCGTTATAAAAAAACATGATGAGTAGAGACCGGATTATATGCAAGAAAATGGAATCTATGCGCATATAATGCCTGGTATTTTAAAATAGCATAAACCTGTATATATCAAGAAAATTCGACAATAGCAAATTTTACATAATATAGTAAGAGCAGAAAATTTAAACATTAACTTTATTGCACTCAAAATTTTTCACAACATATTCTAAAACAATTTATTAATTATGTTTTTTCAAAATGTTGTTAAAAGAAAGTTTTGTCTTCTATCAGAATACATATGTTTCGAAATAGAAACGTTCTTTCAACATCCACAATTGAATTGGGCATTTTTTTACTTATTTGCAATACATTCTAAACTAAAATTAAAGTCGAAATCGTTTACTGTTTCACCTCCAAATTTTCATAACTTCTCAATTTCAAATACCCCGTATTTTTATTTTATCAGTTTTCTAGTTTATCGTATATAGAATACCTATTGTACCATTACCTTCTTACATAGCATATCAAATGTTCTTACATTCGACGTTCCGGAGAGCGGCATCCCTTGCGTTTTCTAGTTTACGAATGGAACTTGAAAAAAGCTATATTTGACTTTAATATACACAAGGTTTATGTAACAATTCTGTGATGTTACTCATCTTACATGTTTTTGAAGTAATGCAGTCAGCATGATTACAAGAATTACATTTTATTCCTTCAAAATTATCGGCGAAAAAAATGCAGCCTCTAACCCATGTACCCCATTCGTAATAATCGGTTCAGAGGCAACTTAACACCGGAAAGTCGCTCATATAAATTTGAATTCGTAAATGTGCTTTTAAAACTACTTTTTGACATTGGTTATTTAAATCATTAATCACAGAGAATGATTCCTAATGTCTTTGGCACATGAATTGAACCCATGAGCCTAAACAAGTGTATAATAATGTTACTATAAAAAAAAATTAAATTTTTGCGCGGCTTTTATCATGTATGGTACAGCGTCGGACAACATTAGTAAAATTTTTTCACAAGGTATACTTCCAGGAAAAAGAAATTTGATAAACTTCTGAACGAATTGGGCAATTGTCACACTATTTGTTTTTTGAGTTCTTTACAATAAATTAAATATGATTTAACTACAATATCTTCATGAAGAATTCCTATTACAAATGACAATATAACGGCACACTTATCCGTACTTTATCTACACCATGATATAAAAAAATTATTCCCTACCAATTGTTGAAATTCTGCTATTGTTTGCTGGTAACAAAGATTGTGACATAATTTTTTCGTAAGGTACTTTCGTCAGTATATTATGTTTTGCAATATTTTTGCGAATGATTTCAAATTAACATTGTTTAATCTTGCTAATGGTATGTTAGACGAATTAATGCGTTACACAGAGCATATTATATTCTTCTTTGTCTAAGTTTCGTGAAGTCGATGCTACACATTGACGTGTATAGATTGCTGCACACATGCGGATCGCTTTAGTTTTTCACATTTTCCAATATGTGATGGAGATTTAGCGCGTTGATCAATCAGGTATTTTCTCTCAGAAGACACCTACAACAACAATTGTCATTTTATATCAAAAGTTAAAGAATTTAAAAAATCGATTGTAAAGCTTTTAGTAAAAATTAAACTTACCATCAGTTACTGCAGGCTCGATAAAAATATTTTGTCGTCCATCCTTTACCAGTTTCAGGATATGGCTTAATCCATAAAAAATTTTTGTTCGCTATACTCATTTATGTACGCACCATATTTAAACGTAACCACAATTACATTGCTGTTTCGCTCAAAATATTCAATGAATGAATAGTTTATTTGGAATTAATAATAAAACGTATTTACCACATCCTCTCTTGCTTAGGCGAAATTAAACACGTGCAGTTCTGGAAAAAATAATTAGAGAAACCAATGTAAGGATTTATCGTTCTGAGAATTGTCGGTTGTCGATCTACATAGATTACTAGGAATTTTTACTAATAGAAAGGATAAGAAAAGCTTAAATATGCAATATATGCAACTTTTGTAAGAATGTGCTTATAAATGCCTAAATATGCAATAATATGCAATCACTAATTAGCGCTAATTATACTTCAATTAGTGTTAATACGTCTACATATAGACTATAATTAAAGATATGCAAAGAAATAAATATATGTTCTTTGCAATATATCCAGTCCTCCAATAATAACAAATATATATGTAATGTTTAAGCAGAATTTATACAGACATTATAGAATATTAATCAAAACTAAGGTGCATTCCATTTAATTACGGTACTTTTCGTCGAAAATCATGTATTTAAGAAGAAAATAGTTCTTCGGCAAACAGCACGCTACTTTCAATTAAAATAAACACTTTTCTGAGAAGTATTCTTTCCGTTGAACATGATACGACCAAAAGTTATAAAACTTTTCATTTATGCAATCTGTTTTCTCAGTGCAAAACGTGCCTTACTTTATTTCCTCAGCACTTGAAAATGACTATATTTATGCATTGTAAATTTTCCAAATTGTAAGAATTTTAAATAGAGAGTATTATAATATTTTTCTCCATAATATTTAGAATGTTAGTTTTTTTTCTCCTAAGAAACAGAAATGTCCTATAATGTTCACGTTGTAAAATATTGTGTATTGTGGGAAAATTTCTAACATTTTTGTGACATTTACTCCATTCAGTACGAAAAATTATCAAAAGAAAGGTTTTTTACTAAAAAAAAAATTACCTAAAATGTTCAGTGTGTCGTCAAAATATTGAAACAGGCATATTTAAACTAATTTAATTTCGTTATTAAATTCTTTCTATACTTTCTCATCGTCAATAATAATAAGCACTAATATAATCATCGCGCACATAAAAGACTGTAGTAAGCTAAATTACGGTCGATTAAAGTCATTATATTCTATAGTTATATGGCTCTGATCAAAAAAAATCGACGTTGTTATATCGTAGCTGTTGATTGAAACGGTGCAACCAGTCTCGATTGGAAAAATACGCGATTGAAAAACGCGATCACACACCCATATTATTTATAATGGCACCGCGACCGATTGGGTTTGCAAATTTTAAACTTTCGTTTCGACAGACGGACGAACGAACAGCACGGGCGGACGCGGGCAGGCAGGCCTCCGACATCTTACGTAACCTACGGTGAGCGTGTGCGAGTTGCCGATTAGAATATTTGGGTGAATACAAATCGCATAATGGCCCGTGAGAGGTCGACCGAGAATGCGAATAAATTAAAAATATTATACATATTAAGAAACGGTTACTTTCAAACGCCGCCTCGCCTTTTTTTATCTATGTTTATTTATGAATATTTTTTTATCATTTTTTTTTTCTTCTTCTACTGTTGTGCATATCATAAAATGGGATATAATGATGAAATTCGAATAATTAGGGAATTTAAATTTCAAAGCTAAACTTATATTATGAATGGTTTTCGTTAATTTAATGTAATTTAGTGTTAAAAATACTATGTTTCGCTGCAAGAATGAATTGACCTTCCTATGACCTCAAAATACTATTTTTAACGATTAAAGTTTGACAAAATTTAAGTGGTTCGTAAGAGGTTTTTATTAAAAAAAAAAAACGTAGCTAGCTATACTTTACATAAAATAACAGTATCTATCTGTAGAACACTATTTTTTTGGCATTTTTTTCTTTTATATTCTACAAAAAAAAAATACCAGGATTGTATAGTATTTATTTTAACACAGAAGGCAATCTCGGTTAGTTGCGACCAGAGGATACCCATAGCGGAGAGTTACATTCCCCACTTCCTAGAGCCTACTCGTAGACGAACTCTTATGCGGGCTGACTGATCCTAGGTATATTGATGTCAAGTATGCTGATGATATTGTCATATACGCAAGAGACAAATTGGGAGAAATACATTCAGAAGCCTGGCGAAGGGCTAAAGTCACCTTCATACCAAAAGCAGGGAAAAAGGACATTACGCACCCTAAATCCCACAGACCTATCGGCCTCACATCATTCTTTTTGAACACGGTGGAAAAGGCTGTAGATAGCTATATCAGAACAGACATCTTGGAGCGGGTGCCATTGCACCCCTGTCAGCACGCCTATCAAACAGGCAAATCCACTGAGACACTGCATTAGTGAGCTGACGGACCAAATCCAAGATGCCCTGACGAATAAAGAAACCGTAGTTGTGCGCCTTTCTAGACATAGAGGGTGCTTTGCACAACACTTCACACGAGTCTGTCAAAAAAGTATTAATTAATACGTGGGTAGACGGCGTGACTTCTAGATGGATTATCGCAGCTACTGGTCTACCAGGTCGGTGGAGGCGGAGGTTTGACATAAGACCATCTCGGTTATTCTACCAGAGGATGCCCGCAGGGGGAGTTACATCCCCACTTATGTAGAGCCTAATAGTAGACGAACTCTTATGCGGACTGACGGATCTAGGCATATCTTGTCAAGGTATGTTGATGATATTGTCATATACGCAAGAGGCAAATTTTGAGAATACCCTCTGTGACAATAGTTCAAAGAGGATTGAACTTTACGAGAAGATGGTGTCAATCGATGGGACTCAATGTCAACCCCACTAAGGACAACCCTAGTAGCATTTACCAGGAAAAGAAAATCCAATCTTAGAATCATAAAACTGGATGGGCAAAATATAGAATGGAGAGCAGAAGTTAAATATCTAGGCCTTACCTAGACAATAAACTTCTATGGAACAAACATGAATTTGAAGTAACCAACAAGGCCAAAAGGCTCTGATGGTGTGCAGAAACTTTGCAGGGAAAAAATTGGGGAACAACCCAAAAATACTGCTTTGGATGGATACAGCGATAGTGAGACCGATCATCACCTATGCATCAGTAACATGGACTAAAGAACTAATCTGGCCACCGCGAGAATTAACCTCTCGAATGTGCAAGATTAGCATGTGTATGCGTAACGGAGCTATGAGAACCTGCCCAACAGCAGCTATTGACGTAGTATTGGATCTTACCCCACTCCACATTGTAGTAGAGGGCGTGGCGAAAAGAACCGCACTAAGAATGGCCAAGGAAGGAATAATTAGGCATATGCCTCAATCTCTTGACGGTGATCAAACCTGGGACATGCCCCGGGATGATATGTTAAAAAATTCAGCTTTGTGAAGGAATTCATTCATAAAGGTCAGTAACAGAAGCGAGTGGGATCAGAACACCATCTTAAACTTGAATAGAAATGCCATCAAATGGTATACTGATGGCTCCAAAACGGCAGAGGGAACTGGAATAGGAATATATGGGCCTAGAACCACATATTTCGAAAGTTTGGGAAAAATCCAAGTATATTTCAGGCGTAAATACATACTATTGAAAGATGTGTTCAGTTCATATGGATAGAAACTATCGAAACCAGGAGATTATCATCATGTCTGATAGTCCAAGCAGGCCATCAAGCGCTGAGCTCATATGAAATCAGTTCCAAGATGGTCTGGGAATGCTTAGGGAGATTAAACGAGTTAGGCAAAAGGAATAAAGTAAGCCTGCTGTGGGTTCTGGGTCACACAGGGGCGGAAGGAAACGAAATAGCGGATAATCTCGCAAAAAATGGGCTGGAATACCTTTTGTAAGGCCATAAACCCTTTTTGCCGGTTAAGTAGCAGTAACAATACTGAAAAAACTAAAAATAGAAATGGAGCAGAGAAAATCCAGTTATTGGGTAAATCTCCAGGAATGAGGCAAAGTAAAATTCTTCTGGCAACTTATCACCAGAAGAGGTTTACAGGATGCATTAACCTGAGTAAGAACAATGTCGCATATTAAGAGGAATACTATCAGGCCATTGTAGACTGAAAGACACCTGAGTAAGCTTGGATTGGAGAAGAATCTGAATGCAGATTTTGTGGGGAACAGGACGAAACATCCATCTACCTCCTCTCAAACTGCGTAGCACTTGTGCAACTCGAGGGCATTGTACCTGGAGCATGTGAAAATCGAAGAGGGAGACTTACCTAGACTGGGCCCTCTGACATCCTACACTTTCTAAAAGGAATAGGATTGGAAGGCCAGCTGTAAAGCAGCAAGAAATAGGGGACACAATAGATCTTTTAGTCGCCAGTGTAACACCACCCTTCTATTTACATACATACATACATACAATGTTGTATGTTATAAGTGTATTTTAAGTTTTGTTTCTTATTCTTATGTTGACTTGCCCAATCTGTATGTTTTGTATAGTAAAATGGGTTAATAAAGATATGATATGATATGATATATGATGATTATTATTATCAGCAGCTAAAAAAATACGGGTGGATTATTTTTCACTGCTCGGATGCGCCTGCAAGATTTTATCAAAATCGAAGGCGATCACTTAGGTGACTTAGTTTATTAGACATGTCAAATCTAACATATGTACACAGTACGCACATATACAATAACAATTATAGAAGAAGAAGAAGTAAGGAGCGACCGAGCAGCGCAACAGACAGATCAAACTTCCCATCACAGAGCGCGACTCACGATAATATTTAATACCAGTCAGTAATAGTATATCATCGAGAGAGAAACCTTCATATATATTACCTTTTATATAGTATATGTACTCCGTGTACGTTGTTATACGAATGTGAGCTCTGGCCGTGTGTTGCTTGCCGGGCTATTTCTGCTAATGCAAAAATGTTCTAGTTTTAAGTTACCGTTAGTTCGATGATGTAAGTTACAATTCGAACGCGGCCATATGTAATTGTTAACTGGTTCGGTAAATTTGGTCGCGTTTTTCGTCCGAGTACTATCAACATTACACTGGACAGTGCCGGATCTAGAAAAGACCGTGATCTTCTTTTTATTTATAAAACATCGAGTTTGACTGGCTGCAACTCCATACAAAAAAATACGACAGTAAAAGGTTCTCAGACGAAAAAAAAAATAATAATAATAAATTATTCCATGTTAAAACGAGGCGATTTTAAGAACACAACTTGTTGTATATACAATACAGGAATAACAAAGAAATTAAAATCGGTGTTCTTATATCTATCTACTCTATAGGCATCAGTGTATTTCTTTCTTCACTTCGATTCTACTACTCGAATGTCCTCATTAAATGCCAACGTTATCGTAAAATAATTTTTTCCTTTTCGAAAACATCCACAGCATTCGCTGATGTGTGTTTTTTTTTTTTCGCTTTTTTATTATTATTATTATTCCTTTCTGTTCTTCTATTTGACGCTGCGCGAACAAATGTCAAGACTTACAACGCCAAGGCTCTCTCACCTGCGAATGCAAATTTTACTGCCACCACTTAAAGAGACGAATATATTTTATGCCTCGTAAAATCTGCTCGCGCGTATAGAATCCGTTTTATATACGTGTCGCTATAATGAGAGTAATAAATGCTCAATTGTAGGCGTGAGGGTTGATTTATTTCGTAACTCTTCGTTCGTGTATATGTATAAACGATATATCTTCTTTTGTGGATGAGCGTAGTTTTAGTCGAAAACAACTCCGTGTCGATGTTATTCCTTCGAAGAATACCTGAGGAAGATGAAAAATTTATATAGGGGAAGGTGGGGCAAGATGGGAACATTAAGCTTTAGAACACTGCATCGGGATTGCAAATTGATATACAAGGTTCTAAGTAGGCTTGTTGTAATCTTTAAACATTTATCTGCTGATGGATGAATTTACAATTTTTCGATGGGTACTCTTGATGTTGTAAGAAAATTTTGAAAAGAAATGTGTAAATACAGTACATGGGTTCCAATTAAGAATGGGCCGTACCATAAATCTAGGTAATAGGTAAAAAAAATAGATTCTTAAAATATTCTTAAAAACATGCAGGAACAAAGCTTAAACTCTTTAAAGCGGAACTACTTAAAATAAAAAAAAACACAATAACGATAAGAATATTAAACTTAATCTTCACAATTGACACAATAGAAGACGAACTCATCCACGTTATTCGCACAGCCTCCATGTACCCAACCTCGCCATCAATGGCATTGTATCAATACTTCCCCTTACAATACTAACATTGAGCGTCATCTTCCTCAACAGAAGAACTTATTTCCTTGACGTTTTCTAAAAATCTATCTCTTTGCTTTCCTTACAAAATTTGGCTTCTTCATCTCTTCTGTTTTCTTCTTTGCCTTTTTTTCCTTTAACTCTTCTTCAGCATTTCTAGTTGCCTTAGGGATTCTCCAGACTTCTATTTTCTTGTAGTAGATTTTTATACGTAATGCTTGTAAGGATTGTTGTCTTTCCCTTGTTACGCTTTGATTGAACCTGTGCTTTATTCCTAACATAAGAAATAGGCATTATGTCTTCGAGAAAGCATAATGGCATATCCAGGCATAACGAATCAGACTGAAGAGTGAGATAGAGATGTTCCCATGTTGCACCATACCAATAGCCCCATCTTGCCTCTTTGGGACATTTTCTGGTTATGTTATAATAACATATTAAATATTTGAAATAAACAAATAACGCACTATAGAAAATATATCATCATAAGAATAAAAGAACACGAGAGGGACGCAATATTAAGAAGGACCGAGCAATCAGCGGTGGCAGAACACATGCACGACACCGGACACAAAATGGATTTCAAGAATGTAAAAGTAATAACTACCACCAAGAACTACGGGAAAAGACTCATCAGGGAAGCCATAGAAATAGAGAAGAATAAAACCGTTAACAGAGAAGAAGGGTACCACCTTAGCAACACGTGGAAGAACCTACTAGGAACCGTCACGGTTAATGGAGCGGAAACTACACGGTTGGATGCACCCGGGGCGTATATAAGAAGAATGTCGGACCATGGAGAATCAGTTCAGTTATCCTGAAGAAGCTGTTAGTATGAACAGCGAAACGTCGAGCGAAAGTTTTGACACACGGCGAAACCCGCAAGAAGCTGTTAGTTAAAATACACATATAACATACAACATTACACATTGTTAACACACAAGCAGGTTTCAAATTCTGTAGAATCCTCCATTCGTTAAAAAGTGTTTATTTTTAAAGATGCTTACTGAACTGGACTGGGCAATCTCTCTGGGTAGCCTATTAAATTGATTCAAGCCAACAACAGGTGGAGATTTGAAATGAAAAGAATGATTAGGTTTAATGTAGGTTATATTATGTTTATTTCTAGTTTTATATTTATGATTATCTGCATGAGTTGAAAATTTATGTTTGTTACAATAAATATATGTTAATAATTTGTACAGAAAAATAGAAGGCGTGGTAAGAACATGATGAACAATGAATGCATCCCTGCAAGAAGCCCTGTGCTGTAAGTTAAAAATTAATCTTATAATACGTTTTTGTAATACAAAAACCCGATGAAGGTCTCTAGCCTGACCCCAAGCAATTATATTATAGGAAATTATTGGGTAAACGTATGCATAATAAGCGCTTAAAAGAGCCTCAGTATATAAAACTTCCCTCAAGGTATGCATCATATAGTAAGCCTTTTGAAGTCTACAACAAACATTTTCCACTTGAGTCTCCCAAGTCAATTGGCAATCAAGGTAGGTACCAAGGAGATTGCACACTGGGACAACAGGGATCACCGTATTATTATAATATATGTCCTTTAGACTAGATTTTCTATATTTATTGAAAAATTCAGTAATAACGATTTTTTCGTTATTAACCATAAGTTTATTACATAGTTCTACACCATGTATTAAATTCCTTTATAACAGTTTTGATTTTATAAATAAGATTATCCTTATTATAATCAGATATTACTATGCAAGAATCATCTCCATATAAGAACACCTTTCCAACCGATATATGATTTGGGCGATCATTTATAAAAAATAAGAATAATAGCGGGCCAACGCTGCTACTCTGGAAGGTGCCAATATTCATGCCGAATTCATCCGACTTTACCTCACCACTTCTAGAGGAAATACAGATCCCTAAAGTTACACCTTAAAAAAATGGGGTAAAAGAAGGGGCAACTGAGCTACCTCCTATTTTTGGGGTAATTTTACCCCATTTTTTTGTAATAGTCCTAATATATGTATATGCGTAAAATGCATTCATTGTAAGGCAAATCTATAATAGTTAGTTAACTATATGAAAATACTCTTCCGAGCATATAAACATCAAAGCATTTTTATTTATTATTCCTTGGCACAATAGGCACTCAGCAATTACGGAGCTAGCATTAGCTCGCTACGCGATGCACTTTGAATAATATACATATGTAACTGTGCTGTGGCCAGCGCCTAAGACGAGTCCTTCTACAACCGCTCTCCAACCGAACGGCACGTCCACTCACTTTGGACGCTGGATAACGACTTCACTTTGTTCGCTTGCGTACCTACGCACTCCCACGTGCTTCCCTCGGCTGTTCACTGATCAGGGACGTTGCACTGTCTTCATGACCGCGGGCACTATCTTTATTTGTTCATTCCTTTTTTGACGTCGCTTACGTCAGCACACACTAATACACATCGATTAAATAGAACTAAAGATACGTTAAAATTTTTATATTTTTTTATATAATAGAGTGAAATCAAACATGTTTTATTAAGGTAATAAATGATAAATCAAATTTAAAATAAAATGCATTCTAGACGTTCCATTACAGTGTCGAGAAACATCCTTTTAATACATACGACGTACGTCAAAAAAAAATAATTCAGCTTATCGATGAAAAAATATTAAAAGAAACACTGGCACTAACAATATAAGCTTCTGCAGTTTTTACTTCTCTTAATGGACTAGATAAACTCAAAATCTATACAGAAGGAACCACCTCTAGGTACGAACAGTACACCTCACATAACTAACGCTGTATATAACAGTTTGTAGTTGGAATGATTTGTGCAGCATAATTTTTTTTCCTGCAATCATTCCAAGAACTAGCCACTCGACATTCAGCAAAAATTGATGCAATTACCTACATATATATATATATAGCTAATACCTATACAAACGTTCTATTTGTGTCCATCATAATAACTATACGCTATATAGATTATGTTACGTCAACATCACGTTTATAAGATTTATTTCATTCCCTCGCACATACCATTAACGCTATGGCATCGAAAACAACACCACGGAAAAAAGAGGAAGCCATTAACGGTAATAAACGCCGATGATATGTTGTGTGTATCAGATTTCTCCGAACAACGCAGTTCACAACGAAGGACTACAAGAAGGCGTCGATAAGGCGAGGCATCCCATTCCGACAAGCTACTGATGACAAAACGGATGTTTCGGTGGTACGATGGTAATAATAATACATAATTGGAACGTTGCGCCCGAGGCAAATATTTCACTAAATTGTGGAGTAATTGTCGATGCTCGGCTGTTCAAAATGTATTTCTCCCCGAGATCCGATGACTATACCAGTGTTATCCGTCGTATAAGGAGTATATTCGGAATTTCGAAGATATTTGCAAAAGATAGTGAACGGTTAGGACTGCAAATGTGTATTCATCTATTTCGGTTGACGCGGCGTGCGTCATGAATTAAAATATTACCACTTAAATTTCGACTATGTTTGTGGGGTTGTAAAACTTTTTTGGACTAGAGCTCACGTGGGTACAAGTGGTAATGAAAGGGCGGATCAATATTTAATTAGCGTAGAAACATTTCAACTGTTCTGGAATCCATATAGTATTTAGGGCAGGTAGCCTCGTGTTCTAGCAATTCATAAATAAAGTTTCATCGATTGAAACCTATATGTCGGGTTAACATGTTTGTTTTAAATTCACAATATTTAATGTTGATTTACGTGTGAACACTTTAAATATGTTGGTTATAACAGCAGCAAACAGTTCTCTGAGGGAATGGCAGAGATTAAATTAATAAAACAGATTTAGTTAATTAAATATCCAGTCTAGGAAGTCAGTGAGGGGTCTAGGAGAAGTTTGCAGCATTATCAGTACCACAGTTTGGAATATTTTTGTCATAATTAAATATTGTGAGCAAACCAAGATTTTATAGTTAGTAATATAACAAGAAAAACTTGGTAAAGGTAATCCTATTATTTTATTGCTTCTATTTTATTAATTCAAGAAGCCCGAAGTGAGCTGCAGTTAATTTGATCCAATAATGGTGTTGAAATTACTTTTCCCAAATCTAGGTCCGAGTTTTTTAAACAGTGACTTCCCCCATTATTATAATCACTTATTATAACAAAGTTTTCTACCCACAAAGTAGTACATACATTAAGTATATGTATTACAAAATTTGTCCTAAAGATGGCGCTCCTTTTTTTTAACACAACTAATGGTGGTCAAAAAAGTATAACATTTATATCAGTCGATACAAATCTGCTGGTCTATTTACCATCAGGTAGGGGAGGGTGGGGCAAGATGGGGCCACGAGGCATGATCGTCTTATCTACAAAACGCCAGTGAGCATCTGTCAAATAATAGCAGACCTAATATTCACAAGTGCTGTTTTACGTTTGTTGTAATGTAGGAAACTTTACTAGTCGTAATAACAAAGTTATTGCTGTTTGTGCGTGAACTTTGCAATTTCCAGAATTTCGTTATTATTTTGATGATGAGTGCAACGGCCAGTATCGGAAGTATAAGTAAATTATTTACAATTACACTTTTTTGTGCTTATTAATTGACATGTATTGCATGTATTTTCTATAGTGTGTTATTTGTTTATTTCAAATATTTAATATGTTATTATAACATAACCAGAAACTGTCCCAAAGAGGCAAGATGGGACTATTGGTATGGGGCAACATGGGGACATCATTATCTCACTCTTCAGTCTGGTCCGTTATGCCTGGATATGCCATTATGCTTTCTCGAAGACATAATGCCTATTTCTCATGTTAGGAATAAAGTACAGGTTCAATCAAAGCATAAGAAGGGAAAGACAACAATCCTTACAAGCATTATGTATAAAAATCTACTACAAGAAAATAGAAGTCTGGGAAATCCCTAAGGCAACTAGAAGTGCTGAGGAAGAGTTAAAGGAAAACAAGGCAAAGAAGAAAACAGAAGAGATCAAGAAGCCAAATTTTGTAAGGAAAGCAAAGAGGATAGATTTTTAGAAAACGTCAAGAAAATAATCAAGTTCTTCTGTTGCGGAAGATGACGCTCAATGTTAGTGTTGTAAGGGGAAGTATTAATACAATGCCATGGATGGCGAGGTTGGGTACATGGAGGCTGTGCGAATAACGTGGATGAGTTCGTCTTCTATTGCCTCAATTGTGAAGAATAAGTTTAATATTCTTATCGGAATTGTATTTTTTTTATTTTAAGTAGTTCCGCTTTAAAGAGTTTAAGCTTTGTTCCTGCATGTTTTTTAGAATATTTTAAGAATCAATTTTTTTTACCTATTACCTAGATTTATGGTACGACCCATTCTTAATTGGAACCCATGTACTGTATTTACACATTTCTTTTCAAAATTTTCTCACAACATCAAGAGTACCTATCGAAAAATTGTAAATTCATCCATCAGCAGATAAATGTTTAAAGATTACAACAAGCCTACTTAGAACCTTGTATATCAATTTGCAATCCTGATGCAGTGTTCTAAAGCTTAATGTTCCCATCTTGCCCCACCTTCCCCTACATGTTTAATAGAAGCTGTGATCATTAGCAGTGATGTGGATATATTAATATTGCTTCTGATAAGTATATAATCACTGAGATGATGAACGCATAATATTATGACGCCTTGCAAAACTTAATTTGCAGAAACAATAGAAATAATTCGGTGAAAAGCCATTATCCCGTATTTAATTGCACATATTTTTGCCATTTAACGCAACAAAGACAGTTATCTCGAATAACAGATAATGATATTTGATCCGGCGATTTCTGAATGTCTGAATTTTCTCGCATTTTCGCAACGTAATTTAGTGTCTAACAAACAGTATCATAGAAACATTGTATTTTTACGGAAACAGATAGAAACTGTATGGGAGGGGATCAGAACGTTACAGTGAGAATCAGCGTTAAGATGGAATGAAAAATCGAATTGATAGTCTCGTCAGAGAACAAAGTGCACACAATTAATTGCTTGTAACGGTTGAGCACGGTAGACAATTTTATAACAGCTATAATTCTCAGTCTAAGGGCCTCATTTTCATGCAGTTTGCGCCAATAGTGGAGCCGTGTCGCTATGCGAACGTCTGCAAATACGTCACCATCATGAAAAAAATTATTTAAGTAAATCCCAGTGGCGTGCATAAGGCGCCAACAGTCTCCTGAGATTTAGGAGGGTTTATAATTATCAACGCTGGCGTCTATCTTTAATTTATAAGTGATTTTTACGTACATTTTTTTAGTGTGTGGGTGCACTGAGAAAAAAGATTAATAATCATGAATAAAAATACAATTATCGTAAATAAAAAGTTCAGCTGGATAGGGGACAAAAGCACAGATTACTTAGCACTAGTAAAACGAGAGATCTTAAATACTGATACTAACAAGAAGCAATCTAAGTTACTTACGGTCTGCTTCACACCAGTAACTTATGAAGTTACTTATGATAATTAATCTGAAGTAGTTAAGCCAAAGAATATATGTAGTTGGAGTAAGCAAAGATTTGCCCTTGTCAAGTAGTAGGTGTATTGCTGTGAGTGAACTATTCTATAACAGCTATCACACCTTCATTAATTAATACAAGCTATTTAGATTACTTGTGATAAGGAAAGAGTATCATTAATGCACGTTCACTAAATACCTGATATATAGAAGGTTTGCTATAAATATACAATATACTTACCTCAAATTTGTTGTTCAGCTATAGGTAGCGTAGGAAACGAGGAAGTTTAGTGAATATTTATTAAGTAGCTTACTGTGTACTCTGTGTGAATAACTGATAAAGTACAAAAAAGAGTTCTACAAATCTTCGATTATTTATGCAACCGCAACTATAAGTACTGCGTACCGAGCAATGCGTAATTCAAAATTGTTTACGAATAACTTTTAATTACTATTCAGTGTGCTGTAGCTTCGATTGCATTAATAATTGAAGATTAAATTCGCATTTATTTCGCTAAAGATGGTACATAATACTTATTACTTAAGAAAATAAAAGCAGTTTTATTAGTAATAGTTTTATTTTGTATAGAACAAACACAGTAACTACCTGATATGAATGAAAGATATTGGTTTCACTTTAACAGTTTTTTTTTAAACAATTTACAACGTAATGACTCCTAAAATATATTCCTTAATAATGAAAAAAATGAACAAAGCAATAATAAAAGATAAGGTAAATGGGGCCTCCTGGAAACGTTATTTAGTTATTGAAATTATTGAAATCTATACAAAGGACAAAGAGAAATATGGCTTTGAAGTTACAACTAATAACAAACAAAGAAATAATATACCTAGGCGGTAAACTTGCGGTTTCTATTGGTTCTTTGCACTGGGCGTTGTCTCAGCGAATTGATCCTCTGTTGGCGTACGAGGCGGTTATGTCCGGTGATCGCCTCGAAAATGGCTACTTCGTCGGGGTATCCCTAACTGTAGGTGGCACTTGGACTGTCACTCACCTAGCGACGACATCCACACTTTAACTTCACCAGCGGGCGCAGATATCATCGCAATGATGGGGAATTCAAATATTCCACCAAGTGGTTTAAAACTGCAATCTTGAAACATCCGATTGCTTATAGGCTCGATACTTCTTCTTTCGCTGGGATTCTTTATACGGATGGGGAATTGAGTTAACCCACCCGGTATTTTTAATATATTTGCGTTCCAACTGACTTGCAATGGCCGTACTCCTTGGCCATCCTTTTTCGACGACCTTTTCCCACGTCCGTAACTCTTACTTGACGCTAGCCCGCGCTTGCGCGCGTAGCCGTCTCGGGGACTATTTCATTAATCCGCTGCATTAGTCAATCAGGAATAGTAAAACAATCACGGGGTGGCAGCAAAACTCAAATAATCATAGTTGTGGCAAGTTGTTATCTATTTAAGAAAATACATGAGTTTAATAGCGATCAGCATTGTTGTTACTTCTACTAACCATGTGCTGTAGTTAGATACAGTACCAGTAGTCATAAGTAATACGCTGTGTAATAGCCGTTAATAAAAGCACTATTTACAGTAACAACTTGCATTCAGGAAACTGGGTTTAGTTGCAGGTATTAATTAACGAGAATAGTTCCAAGTAAAACTTTATCTATTGTAAATAATTTTTTATCAAGTAAACACTTTACTTGGCCCATTTTTCTCAGTGAGACGTAACTTATCATACATGAAATTGTATAAATACGCACTGTTGAATATTCGCACATACCTCCAGTGTTTTGTTAATAATATATAGGTACCCAAGTCGTTAATTTACACGAATTAAGCATGCGAAACCCATACAAAGTTGCAGACAATTCCTTAACGATTTTCTCACACACGATCACGCTGCAATAGAAAATAAATTATCCGGCTACAGGCGAGACAGAATGCTTGAAAACGGTTTACCCGACATACTAGTACAAATCAATTAAGACGACTGACGTTGATTCGAAAAAAAAATCGCCACAGAAAAACAAACGCGACATTTTGCCTGTCTTTGACCTATAATTATACAGGCTGTCCCACCGAACTGGGACATTCGATTTTTTTTGAACTTCCAGTAGAAATTTGATTTTGAAACTTGCAGTGTAGACATGGCCTACTGTGGTCTATTTAAGGAAAATATTTTCAACTTTATAGCACTTTCGGTATACAGGGTGTTGATATCAACTTTGTTATTTTAAATGGAATGGTGTAATTTTTATCGATCTAATGAATTTGGCGAATCATTTACAACTAGTTTATATGAAGGATCCTTATCCCTAAACGCGACCGTTTTTGAGATATTTTCATTTTCGTTGATTTTTTGACATTTGCACTCTTACAAACAAAATCAAATATTTCATGAGATAGCAGATATTTAGTGGTTCTACTAAAGTCGATGTAAATACAAGGATGTAGCTATAAGGTGTTATAGCAATAATCACTGAATCATATACAGGCTGTTCAAAAACGTGCCTCCAATGTGGATACCTTTAAGCTAACAAAACTTTTTTCTTTCAAATGGAACATGGTATTTTTTACTACAGCACTGAATGCAGCGCAAAATTCTACATCGATTGATATTAGGGTTTGGTATACCTATTCTTAATAGTTTTTGAAGTATTAGCATTTCTTACAAAAAATTGTAGAAAATATGCTTAAATTCCAAGTTTCAAACAAATAAAATGAGTTTTTTTCCTACAAAACACTCTGTACATTATTTGCCTAACCTATCTAAATATTTATGTTTCAGATATCTAACATTTACTAGTTTCTTACTAATAGTACCTTTTAGTCATAGAGAACGTACATTAATTATTAGATATTAGTAGGCGATAAGATGTGATAACAAACAAGTGATATACATTGTTGGTAATTTACCAAATTGTGCAGTGATAAACTTATGTAGTATTAACAATTCATATCTTTTATAGTAAGTCCTAATGCTGTCAACTCCTTCACACATTTTCTTCTAACAATTAAAATATTGTAAATCGAAAGAAATAAGAAAAACATTGAAAGTTACATATACAGATAACATTTTAGACTTATTCTACATTCATGAAGAATGTAACAATGTTTAGATACTCACACTTATTTGTAATGAATAAAAACCTCAAAAAAATAAAATACAAAGGGAAATTAAAGAAGATATCCTAAATACACCCATAATATTTCAAATATTGTTCACTTACTAGACCAGATATTTTCTTTGTAGAGGAGCCGTCTGACATAGAGTCTCCGAAAACAATGCAGCCTCTTGGCTTTTTGTATTAAACTAGGTATTAAGCGATACAGACAGATAACATAAATCAGGAACAAACTATTAAAAGTCTTTGAAAATGTCAAATATAAATGTTCTTTCAGAATAATAGTTTTTTAGTTTTGATTTTAATTTGACTTATTTTCGATGTATTTAATAAGCAGGCAAAAATATTAACATTTATTTTGCTAGCGCATAATAATTATGGCTTATTGATATTTTATAATTACAATTACATAAAATTTGCTAATAATTGGAAAACTTCCGATGAATATCTCAGGTAGGGAAACCAAACAATGCAAAAAAAGATAACGCATCATTCGAAAATAAAATATACAGAGTGTTTTGGAAATTAGTCATATTTTAGGCAATAAATGCTGATATCTCAAAAACTATCAAAAATAGGTATACCAAACCCTAATGTCAATCGATGTAGAATTTTATGCTGCATTCAATGCTGTAGTAAAAAATACTATGTTCCATTTGAAATAAAAAAAGTTTTGTTGGTTTAAAGGTATCCACATTGAGGATGGGTTTTCGAACAGCCTGTATGTGATTTGGTCATTATTGACATAACACTTTCTACCTACGTCTTTGTA
Source organism: Protaetia brevitarsis (assembly GCA_004143645.1). Taxonomy (NCBI): domain Eukaryota; kingdom Metazoa; phylum Arthropoda; class Insecta; order Coleoptera; family Scarabaeidae; genus Protaetia; species Protaetia brevitarsis. Next base: position 995,919 of record RXPK01000149.1, on the reverse strand, counting down.
CTTACATCGACATTAGTAGTACCACTAAATATCTAATACCTCATCAGCTATTTAATTTCACTTGAAACAGTGCTAACGTCAAAAAATCAACAAAATTGCAAATATCTCAAAAACTGTTAGGTTCAGGGATAGGGAACCCTCATGTAAACTAATTGCAAATGACTCGATACATTCATTGTTTCGATAAAAATTGTACCATTCCATTTAAAATAAAAAAGTTAATATCAACACCCTGTATACCGAATGTGCTATAAAGTAGAAAATATTTTGCTTAAATAGACCATAGTGGGCCATGACTACACTGCAAGTTTCAAAATCAAATTCCTGCTAGAAGTTCAAAAAAAATCTAATGACCCAGTTCGGTGGGACACCCTGTATAAATGCATCTGAAACATTATACACGAGCAGCTGATGATGTTTACTTGAAGGCGGGAATGAATATTGCAAGAGTTGCAAACGTTAAAATAAAATTTAACTTAAAAAGATTTCACCAGTGTCTCCTGCTGACGGTGGTGTAAGCTTTTAATAACTGCATCACGATGAGACATGCACGAATCAGATATAAAATCGCGATTCGCGTCCGTAGGAAAAACACCGGGCAAGCATCAGGAGCAACGAGCAAATATGAGACGGGCAAGAACAAAAAGGAGATCGACTTTTTCTGCGTAATTTGGCGCCAGCGAAGAACAGACAACCGCTATAATGCCTCCTCGCCTCTTTAGACGCGTTATCCGCGATGTATAATTACATATTACCCGTGGAGCGAACAGACTCCTCGTAGTCCAAGTCTAAATTTCACTTATAATTACTAGAAAGCACCATTATTTTTATTTGTGTATATGTTTGTGATCTATATATTTTCTCTGATAAGTTTTTTTTTTTTTCCAACATCAATCAATCGATATTTGTGCCCATCCTATAAAAAAAGTTGTCTCTTTCACAACATTGAGAAAAATATGATTGAGTTCTAAATTATAATGCAACACTGTCATTCCACGATTTTTTATAGAGAAGACAACAAATTCAATCGGTCTAAAATCACTGTACTATGAGATTCAAAATGATTGTCGTAAGAAAAAAACTGTTTCCGGAAAAAATTTATCTATACTTATTACCAATTTAATGAGCGAAGTTAGCTACATACAAATTTCATACATTAAATGAATTTTCTTGACATGTAGCGACATTGGCGTTCGTGTTGTAGTATCTTTCGATTATTTATCTTATAATTTTTTTCAAACCGTTTATATTTACATCTAATATCACTAACAATAGTATTTCTGAATACTGCAAGAAAATAAGGGAATTTATCTGTGGTACTTAGCTTAACAAATAGGTAAAAAAAACAATATTAACATTAAGTGAAATAGTTTATTACATTTTATAATTTTATAGGCTTATCATACACTTCAGCGCAACGAGCTGTCAAAAGAAAGTTACATTTTCATCCCTATAAAGTTTCTACGGTACAGGAATTATTACCATTAGATCACGATAGGCGATTGGAATATTGTCATTGATTTAATAACAATTTAAGGGGCAATGCTTGCTAAATAAATCATTTTTCTCAGGATGAAGCCTGGTTTTATCTAACAAGCTATATCAATTCACAAAACTATCGTACCTGCAGAAAATCCACATGAATTTCGAGAAACGCAATTGCATCCCGTAAAAGTTGGAGTTTGGTTAGCTATGTCCAGGCAACGAATAATAGGGCCAATTTTCTTCGAGGAAACTGTAACAGCCCAACGTTACCACAGATGTTGGAATTGTTTAATGCAGAGTTAAAAGAAATGAGCTTGAAGCAGGTTATTTTCAGCACGATAATGCTCCAGCACATACTGCTCGACAAACCTGCCAATATCTTCAACAGTTTTGCTGACAGGTTCGTTAGAGCACAAAGATGGCCACCAAGATCGCCTGATCTAACCCCATTAGATTACTTATAATGTTCGGCTATCTAAAAAATAGGATCTATAGAAACCGCATGCATACCATAGAAGAACTGACAGATGCAGTTTTGTCACTTAACAATTATACTAATTGTATGTTATAATTTAAAGTAATAAATAAATTTAGTTAAACACCAGTTAGTACTGAATTGTAAAATCATAATTTAGTAAAGTTAAATTAATTACATTTCATTTTTACAAGCAGAAACACCAATCCATAGTCGTTTATATAATGCGAGTTCAAATATAGGTTACGTTTTCCTTATTTATGACAGATCCGTTTACTTTCTTATGTTCCAACACTGACTTAGTTCAAACCTTCATTACAAAACAGCGGCATATACCTACACCCTGTTACTATCTATAGGAGCGGAATTGACAATCATTTTGAATCTCTGTGTATATATTATACTTAAAAAGAGATTAAAATTTTTTTTCATCAGAAATGTTCTTCAAGATTTTACTTTTTCAATATTTACTTTATTAAAAAAAAACTACTTTGTCCAAAACTTTAACATCTTTGTTTTTGTGCAATGATGAAAAAAATGTTTTTGTTTTATCATGACAGGGTCATGATTGTCATACTATTTTCTTACATATTGTTGATGATATTCTTCCCATTTCGGATAACCTTAGATTAAGGTTTTCTTATTTTACTAGATTTTTCAAAAACATCAGTTACATTAGGGATTTACGAAAATTGGATCGTGTATATACCGATGTACCGAAAGCGAAAGGAAATCATAGCATTTACAATATGTTAAAACAGGATAGAAGGTCGGTAGATACCTTATAATTCAATTTTCATAAACGCCTATTATCATACCATACTTCTGTAAATCCTAAAATTATTTTGGACTTTCCCCTACGACGGCTTCATTAATGAAAAGCTATTTACTTTAATTATATTATATTTTCGCTTAAAAATAATAATTCCTCTGCACTCCTTGTAACGTGTGGAATCCTCCAGAAATCAATTTTGGATCAATCTCTGCTTTTTTTGCTCGTTGTATTTGTGATAAATCTGTGAAATTTCCAAGTGTTATAATTACACAGAAGATTATTTTATGAATTTCATACTGATAATGTTCTGGAGCGCGCACCATTGCATTACATGTTGCGTCTATGGAGTGCACAAAGCCTTACTTAGGTATCTTCATCAATTTCGTATAAATAAATACCTCTCGTTGTTTTTATTGTTAGTGCAATAAGGCAAAAAATTTCACCAATGGAAAGATACTGGTTTGGGTTGATTATTCCGCGAAACGCTTTTGTACCGCATGGCAACTGTGAAATTCTAAGTTTCCTGTTATACTATTGTTGTAATTATAGATAAACAACTGCCTAATTACATCATTGTCAGCAGTGAATCATTTTTATGATCCATTGGATGTAAAGATGTTGCGAACTGATTCGCCACAATATAGCTTTCTATTGTCTTTTGTATAAACAAGGTTTCAACTTATGTAATTGGAGATATTATACATCAGGTGGCATTCATGCATGGTTTGGTATTTTTAAACGAATTAATAGTTTCAAAATAAAAATGTGTGTGTTATGTAGGTGTCAATCATATGATTTTGTGAATTATACTGTTGGGTATGTTAAGTTTTTATTAATTTGCAGATACGATATATGTATTAGGTATAAAAGCGAAAAGAATTGTTTGATTGCAATGTCGGCAAAAAAAAATGCATGAGATGATAGGAGTTTTAGGAGTCTGCGCTGAGATAAGCAGAACGCAATGTGTGAACTCCAAAAATGAAATAATTCAAAACCTGATACAAGAAATGAATAGTGTGAATTATTATAACTAACAGTTTCTTGCGGGTTTCGCCGTGTGTCAAAACTTTCGCTCGACGTTTCGCTGTTCATACTGACAGCTTCTTCAGGATAACTGAACTGATTCTCCATGGTCCGATATTCTTCTTATATACGCCCCTGGTGCATCCAACCGTGTAGTTTCCGCTCCATTGACCGTGACGGTTCGTAGTAGGCTCTTCCACGTGTTGCTAAGGTGGTACCCTTCTTCTCTGTTAACGGTTTTTATTCTTCTCTATTTCTATGGCTTCCCTGATGAGTCTTTTCCCGTAGTTCTCGTGGTAGTTATTACTTTTACATTCTGGAAATCCATTTTGTGTCCGGTTCGTGCATGTTTCTGCCACCGCTGATTGCTCGGTCCTTCTTAATCTTGCGTTCCTCTCGTTTCTTTTATTCTTATGTCGATGGCTCTGCTGTTTGTCCGACGTAGCACTGTCCGCATTGGATGTTATCTTATAGATACCTTCTGTGCACCCCTTGGGTATCTTATCCTTTGCGGTCGGTAGATACTGCTGGATCGACGTTGCAGTCCGAAGCGTACTTGTACGTTACGTTTCTTCAAAATTCGGCCTACTTTTTCGGTGACTCCTGCTATGTAAGGTAAACACGCCATCCCTCTTCGTGGTTCTGTAGTTGTCTCCAGTGTCGTCTTCTTCTTAGTGGCTCTCCTTATGTCGATGTCAGTGTAACCATTCTTCTTTAGTGCTTTCTCCAAATGTATCTTTTCACTGGTAAGATGTTGTTCGTCACTGATGGTTTCGGCTCTGGATAGCAATGTTTGTATTAATGTCTTCTTCTGCATCGGATGATGGTGAGATCTTGCATGCAGATATCTATCGGTGTGTGTCTTCTTTCTAAATACTGCGTGCTGTAGCATTCCCTCTTTTGTTTTCTTAACCATAACATCCAGGAAAGGGAGATTTCCATTTTGTTCTTTCTCCATGGTAAACTTGATGGCTGGGTGCTGTAAGTTTATGTGTTCCAAGAACTGTTGCAGTTTTTCTTCTCCGTGTTGCCATATTACAAAAGTATCGTCGACATATCGCAGCCAACACTTGGGTTTCATATCATAGTATGAATTATTATATAACCAACGAAAATCAATATGTGTACCTATAGTGCGTGCACTGATAAAGTTGGCAGTAGGTATGATGAACGAAAAATGTTTGGAATTGGAATTTAATATTTGGGAAATAAGTCCTGCTTGATTTGAAACTTTTTTATCGCCTGCTTTCGATTTTTTTTAAATCCAATAGGCCTTTACAACTGATGGGCAAAATAATCCAACTGGTGACCTCCGATTTTGCTAAAATTTTGCAGGCAATGAAAAATAATCGGGCAATATTTTTTTTAATTGCTGATATTCACTTGTAAGGGAGATATAGACCCTTAATGTTACATCCTAACACACATTTTCAACGATATCTTTGGAACTAGAATATCGATCTAAACTAAAAATTTGGCAACAACTTCCCGACAGTAAACAGTAACATCTAAGGCCTCATCGCTACCTATCGGTTCCTTAGCCAAACAATCGACCCTTTCATTAGGGGAGAATACCCACATATGCTTCCCCCGTAAAAACTTAATGTGTTACCTTGCCCCTGCAATTCAGCGCACACACAGGACATCCAACACTTTGGTATACCATTTCCTTTTACGATATATAGCTTGTAAAAAACTAAGGGAGTCTGTCATAATGGCAAGCCCTCTCAAAGTTACGGTGTACATATTTTAAGGCCTCTACGATCAAGCAGGACTTATTTTCTAAGTATTGAATTTTTTTTTGTTTCTTATATATATTGTCCACTTCATCCGTGGATACACTGTACATTATATATAGTCAAAAGGAAATTAACAAGAAACGGAAATCAGTGAGAAATATGTCCAGCGGATTCTAAAACCAAAGCATGAATATCATTACGAACTCTTTGAAGGGAATTACGAAAAAAATGCGCGGAATTTTGTAACTGAACGCAAAGGAAAAAACAATCGACAAGTGACAAGGACGACCGGGATTTGTCGTCAGAACCGCAGAGAACAATTGCACGCATTCCTCTTGAATCGAAAGCAATTTTAAATAAAGGCACGTTCGTATATATAATATACTCTGCATTACTCACCGTATGGTTATTCCGAACCTTCTTACTTGGATGCTAATATGTACAGTGTGTGACGATGAGCTTCAATTTTAAATGATTATACTGCGACAGTTCTTATGAAATATTTCCTAAAGTATTTATTTCGGCTAAACGGTTTTTAATATTTATACCCATTTTTTTCACGGACAATCGATTGCGGCAAAGAAAATTAGGGATTGTATTTAAGGAAAAAAAAACGAGTTACCACAAATTGAAGATCTTTCGGTTTGCTTCCCTCTGTTCCTGCAGTCAGTTTAATATTTCTTAATTTCATCGTTGGAAATGTAGATACCCTATTTGATGCATATTATTTGCAAATGAAAATGAAAAAATTCCACTGCACGACTTTCAAGCGACATCAAAGTTCGTTGAATTACCTGCATAACACAGAATTATTGAAAAAAAAGTGAATATCTTGTAAAGCATAAAGATTAAGTGTGTGGTATGTTGGATACTTAACTTGACATAGAAATTCAGAGTAGAATCCAAATTTGCAATAAAAATACTACTTTTCCTTTTGAAATAACAAAGTTGACAACCACTTCCGGTATAAAGGGAGTATTTTTTTCCCCATTGGCGGGTGTAATCTGAAGGAGGCAACTCGGCCAGAAAGACCTATTGTGCCCCTGTGTCAATTTTAGCCCGCTGAGTCAGGATCCACTTCATCAAAAAAGTTCGCAATCTGGCTGAGAATTAACTTATCGACTCTGGGTTGGTCCAGCCGATCGACCCCAATCGTCCACTGTTGGGCAATCGATAAGGAGGTGAGCAGGAGTTTCCTACGCGCTCCCACACTTCCCTGCACAGGGGAGAGTTCACTAGCCCACATGCGATACAAGTGTTGATTTGGTGCGCAGTACCCAGTTAAGATTCCTGTAAGTAATCTCAATGTGTCCCTGCTCATAAAAACTGCTTTAGGGAGTCTTTCCTCATTCGGATGAAGTCTTAGAGATTTACAGTGTCTTGCGCCGGCAAGTCCATTCCCAAAGGAGCTGCGTCTATTAGAAAGTTGGGACCTGACAAACGTTTTGATGGTGTCATATCAGCTACCATACGTCGATTCTGGACCTAAGAACGCACAGTGGTTCAGAACGCGAAAAACGCGATGGAAAATCATATTTTCAACTTCTTCGTACAAAGTTAAAATTGCAGTAATTTAATCTTGAATAGTTGCTCTATTTCATGATGTAAATAATATGCATCTTATTTACATAAGTTTTTCTATATTTGCTTTCAAAGTTCAGTAAAATTGAGACGTTTTTGCGTAATGAAATTAGGGTGTAATTAAAAAGATTGTACCACAAGCAAATGCGCTTATTTATTGATGTCATTATAATATTGTTATACATTGCTAAGTGTATTATTAAGTCGCATTATTTATTATTGGATAATGTTTACCTGGTACAAGAAAATGAATTGTTTGCAACAGGTAATCGGATTATAAAAATTTGCCTTAAGTAGAGGATTAAGTTTAGTTCTACACAACCCTACACGGTAATTACCTCATTTGGCTAAAATTAGCTGCCAATATTTGCTATTCAGAACTTATAAAAGAAAACTCCATTTAGTATCCGATCAGTTGAAACTCAACTTTGAGTCGAAACTTTATGCAGATTATTCTGTGCGCTATTTTCGAAATTTCTAACGTTAGAGTGGTTGTAAAAGATTGTGTTTTTGTTGCAATAGTTTTTTTTTGAAAAGTTGTAACATAATGGATGTGAAGAAAATAAGTCGATTGGTATTATACGAACTCGCTATGAAGAATGATGATAAATCGACTGAAAGTAAAAAACGAGCAATGTATCGGTTTATACTTGATACATACGGGCTTGCCGAAGAAGACAAATCAAATAAAAATATTTTGTATTGCCTTGAACACATGTTTTTTCCAAGATATTTTCAATATTGGAAATCGTCCAATAGAACATCAAGTGTTTTTATTGAAAAGCATAATGTTTGGCTACAAGAAGAAATTATTTTTCCTGAATCTGTTTACTGCGATCGACCATCAACTTCGGGTATTCGAGGTCGTCCTTCAAAGAGTTTTGTCGAAAGTTCTGTTGTTATAAAAAGGCGTAAAACCGAGGAGCTCCGAAAAAAAATACTTCCCTGGAAGAACTTGTGCATGCTACTGCAATGAAAGTACGAGAAAGTCAAAATAAAAGTACTGCCGATTTGGTAATTAAAAGTACTTCAACACTACATAATAAGCAAAAAACGTAGATGTGAAAAAATTTCGTACACATGTTACGCGAAAATCATCAAGGGCGCATACAAATGAGGACTTGTTTTGTCGATTAATATTAAGTTTTGATCCATATTAACTGATTCTAGAAAACGGCAATTTGATTCGGATATTTTAGAGTTAGTAAATGTTATTGGGGAAGATGATACTGCATTGGATATATCATCTGAATTGTTTTTCGATTCTGATTAATTATTCACAAAATATAAAATGTAATTGTTTCTTTCCAATTTTTGTTTTGACTAAGGGTGTTGCTGTTCATTCTGTATAAAAACATTTTACTGAAGCAATTTTGTATTTTGGACAAACATTTCTACAATATAATTTGAGGATGTTTTAAGGGTTGTTTTTTTTTATTAACCAAGTACAAATTACTAAACATGTCAAATTTAATGCATTAAGGGGTGCTTTTGACAAACAAATACTTGGAATTTGCAAACTAAACTGTATGATTTTTATAAAAAATATTCTTCGTACTTATATTAAGTGATATCAATTTTTCGCATTTAAGGGTTGTATTTTGTGATAGGTTTTACAAATACGGGTTTTTTTATGGATAATTTCAGATTCAGCATACCCAAAAACATAAACTTACTCAACTTTTAATGTAAAATGTGTTAAAACTAAAGAGTAAATAATTTCGATGGCGTTTTTCGCGTTCTGAACCACTCTGGCGTCCCTTGCTAATGATTTGTACAGCGGTTTAGCCATACAAGTCGAAAATATTTTAACTAAACTAACCTACATCTTCAGACTTACTGCAAAAAATTAAATCTCGCATTTATTTATTTTCTCCCATAAACTTTTAATTGAAGCTCGTCCTGAGACACTCTGTATAGATACATTACATACCACCTAACACTTATATAGTTGCATGCATGCATACAACTTCGCAACAAAAGACATTCGCATGCATGTAGGTACCATTAATGCCACGAATATGCTACACGGTAAAATTTAATCGAACAATTCCGACTTGATATGTGTAGTACGGCCTACTGTTTTGTAGGTGATCTAGTAAATGCGAAACTGCCCAGTTGTTCTGACTAATAGTGTGGGATGCAAATAATGTCTCGCAATCTTTCGGATTTATTCATTTTGTTCGAGTTTCTCTCTTTTTCGTATTGGACGTTTGTTCTAGTCACAGTACAAATCACACAATTGTAATAAAAGCAAAACTTTAGAGTATAAGACTGATAAGTATTTAAATCAAATTAATTAAAAACTAATTATGGATATGGAAATGCAATCAGTAACACAGCGTTTTAGTAAAAATTATTAAAGATATAAACATGAAAAAATGTCACATATTTTTTTACCTTGCATATTTTAGGCATATCGCTTATTACATTGACGTTTAAAAATAAAAGCCAAAAAACGATTATATGCAATGTAATGTTATCTTTTTTTTACGTCACATTTACAAAGCAAAGTCGCCCAACTGGTCACCCCAGATCTATTTTGTTTATTGATTGTATTCAATTAAACAAACTAACGAGCCCGCATTACGTCTGTTAAAGGAAAATTCAATAAGTTGAGTTTTTCCATAATTGATCTTTCATTACTTATTACCAAGACTCGCACTTCAACCGCCTGTACTAACTTGTTTGACGAAGTCTCGGCATTCGGCACACTTCACCAGTTGTTATAAATTTCAGTAAATCATTAATAAATAATAAAAACAGCAAAGGCCCCAAAATGCTGCCTTGAGGCACGCCCAGCGAAATATCAAAGCCGTCTGATAAAACGTTATTAACTTTAACCATGATATTAGGACTATCTATGTACGATTCAAACCAATTTAGTAGCAAGAAATATACCGGTCGATTATTTTTTCGCTGCTCTATATGTCTGCAAAATTTTATCAAAATCAGAGGTGACCCAGTTGGGTGACTTTGCTTGTTAGCATGTTTATACTTTATAATCCGTTTTTATGTTACTCAGAATTGGTATAATGCGTGAAAAAAATGCAACATACCCCACGTATTATCGTTTGTTAACTTATCGTAAATATTCCTAGATTTAACGCAATTTTTATTGTAATGACTTCATTTCATATTCATTTATTTAGTCATCAATGTTTGCATGACATATGAATAAAAAATAAACAATACAGTTGTTGTATATAGTAATAAAATAATAACAAAACAAACATTAAACATTAAAATACTTATGAATAATTAAATTCTACACCACTACACCAAGAGCTGTTACAATACTTGCTACCTTTTTGACACATCTGTGACCGAAATAGTGGAAATAGTTAAACAAACGAAAAACAAGAACTTTTACGGTATGACAGTGGCTGTACTGAAAGAAATAGTAACAGTATTGGCGCAACCTTTAACATGTATAATAAATACATGTTTTAAAGAAGGAGTATTTCAACATGAGCTGAAACTGGCTAAAGTTGTTCCGGCGCATAAAAAGAGCAATACTAAGGACGTAAAGAACCACAGGCCGGCCTATAGCTGTACTTTCTGTTATTTCGAAGATCTTTGAGAAAATAATTAAAAATAGGATAGTAGATTTCCTTGAAAAACACAACTTACTAACAGAGTCACAGCATGGGTATAGAAAAGAATGATCCACAGTTACGGCCCTATTGGAGTTTTGGTGGAGAACATCTTCGTGGCGAGATGGATAACAATGAGTCTGCAGAAATAATGGCATGTGACTTAAGTAAAGCTTTCGACTGCGTCTCCCACGATATATTACTGCAAAAACTTATGGCACTATGAAATCAGAGGAAGAGCATATGATATTCTAAAATCGTATATTATGGATCATAGAGAACAAAGAGTTTGGTGGCAGAATACTGTATCTGACTCAAGATCTATCAATGTTGGAGTACCGCAAGGATCCATATTAGGTCCTCTGTTATTTGCTGTTTACGTAAACGATATGCCAAATAAGATCTTATGCAGCAAAACTATCATCTATGCTGACGACACCATTATACCTACAATAGGCACGAAGTATGATATGGAAAACATGAGGAAGGACGCACTAATATCTGCTAAAATATGGTTTAACACTAACAAACTAAAGTTAAACACAACCAAAACTCAAATCAAATAACATGGAAAAATCATGTCGATTTCTTATGTGAAAAATTAAGCAGAGCCATATATACTATACGAGCCATTAAATATCCCTCAACCAGACATGCAGCGAGACTCACCTACTTCGCGAACTTTCATAGCGTGCTATCTTACGGCATTGCGGCCTGAGGTGTCTCGACGCACAGTGGGCGAGTGCTGATCCTGCAAAAGAAGGCAATTAGAATATTGTGTGACTTCAACTATAGACAGTCATGCCGTGATGTCTTCAAAAACGAAAAAAATACTTACCATCATCAGCATCTATATCTTGGCCTGTGTAAAGTTTGTTTGTTTTGTTATTATTTTATTACTATATACAACAACTATATTGTTTATTGTTTATTGACATGTCATGCAAGCATTGATGACTAAATAAATGAATATGAAATGAAGTCATTATAATAAAAGTTGCGTTAAATCTACGGATATATTTACGATAAGTTAACAAACGATAATACGTGGGGTATGTTGCATTTTTTCACGCCTTATGCCAATTCTGAGTAACATAAAAATGGATTATAAAGTGTGAACATGCTAACAAGCAAAGTCACCCAACTGTGTCACCTCCGATTTTGATAAAATTTTGCAGACATATAGAGCAGTGAAAAATAATCGACCGGTATTTTTTTTTTTTGCTGCTAAATTGGTTTGAATCGTACATGGATAGTCCTAATATCATGGTTAAAGTTAATAACGTTTTGTCAGACGGCTTTGATATTTCGCTGGGCGTGCCTCAAGGCAGCGTTTTGGGGTCTTTGCTGTTTTTATTATTTATTAACGATTTACTGAAATTTATAACGACTGGTGAAGTGTGCCGAATGCCGAGACTTCGTCAAACAAGTTAGTACAGGCGGTTATGAACGGCGAGTCTTGGTATTCTAATAACTAATTAAAGATCAATTATGGAAAAACACAACTCATTGAATTTTCTTTTAACAGACGCAATGCGGGCTCGTTAGATTGTATTGAATTAAACAAAATAGATATTCCCAGTGGAACAGTGGCAGGATTTCTTGGATTGAAGGTCGAAGCTCACCTTCTGTGGTTTGATCATTGGTAGCTGATCGTAGCGTCTAAATTGAACAGATTATGTAATTCAAAATTTAAAGCCAATATTAGGTTCAAATTCTCTATTAACTGTTGTTGCCGTGGGATTGCGATCGTTTCATTTATGGATTTTAGTTAAAGATTATCGTTTAATTAAATTAAGAATTAGACCCTGCAACGCCATCTGGCAGCTAAGTTTCGTACTTCTTGCTGGTTCCAACGCATCTTAGTCACGTGATAGTCAGAGTAATGTCCCATTTTTCGTTATTTATTTCCAAATTATTAGTAATTCATTGTCCGTTAAAATAGCTTTTCATTGTTCAATTGTTAGTTCAAGTTTCATTTATTAAAACCTTTTCTTTTGTGCAAATTATTCCGCATTGTTAGTTTGTCAGTGACTGATTTGATTAACGTTACGCATTTTTCCCGTTTCCGTCCGCTTCTATCTATCTATCTATCTATGATTCCTTAGCTCTATCAGTTCGCTCCGTGAAAGTTTTATTTAAGAACCACGTTTGTTGTGTGATATTGTCACGTGAGGAACATCCAGTATCGAGTGCATTTTCTGTTTTACTTGGGGCTGCCAGGAGAAGTGTTTGTTGCATCGATATTTTCCTGAAAAGGGGTTTATAAGCAGTAGCGTAAGCCGCCATCTATTTAGTTTAATGGCATCATCTTTAGGTCACTGGTAAGCTGACTTTTCTTTCGGTTGTTAACTTTATTAGTTTTGGTAATCCGGTCCTGTCGTTTAGGACCTATTTTGTTTTGGTTTGAACTTAGGGGGTGAAAGAAGTACCTAGTTTGAGAGCGAACGAACCCTATAACACTGTTTACTATGGATTAGTGTTTCCAGTATTAACAATTATCATATATGATAGTGGTTTGGGGTCAGGCATGTAGCGCGATAAAAATCCGCTGTAGACCACTACAGCGAATTTTTATAATTCAAACAGAATTATCTCATCGATTATTTTTCACTGCTCTATATATGCTCTATGATAAAATTTTATTAAAATCTAGGGTGACCAGTCGAGTGACCTTGCTTGTAAAAGTAACGTAAAAAAAAAGATAACATTACATTGCATTTAATCGTTTTTTGACTTACGTTTTTCGTATAAACGTATTGTTTTTATTAATTTTATTTGCGACCGTATTATGTAAAGCTGTACTGACTGACTCTCCATTTTTCATTATACAACACTGATGTACAACAGCGGAAAGTCATGTTTACGTATGCAAATCTCTTCTTCTCAAAAATATACGAATGCTGCTGCATACCTGTTCTCTCGTATAAGCGATTGCAGTGATTAATTAACGGTCTATAACCGTCTTTCACTCGCAGTTGTACGGTATACATGCATATACATAAGGGAATAAGGAAAGAAGCACTGGGCTTAGGTGTTCTCGATCATCCGAATCTCTGGTTATTTTTCGCAGCGCCACAGTCGTGCCAAAATGGTTGATGCCCTCCTGGCTACGGCTTCTTCGTTTTGCTCGGTTTTCGGTGGATGTCGCTTGCAGAATTCGAGGGCCAACGTCATGCGGTGCTCTTGGCGCCAAAAATCGACCACCAAATAGGTGCGGGAATGCGTTTTGCATATTCGCACGTCTACAGGTGCTCCACAGGAGACTGGACGAGACTCGGATTACAAATCTATTTCCCATATACGTAAATAAAAAGAGCTTCATAGAATCTAACGTTGTATAATCTGAAATTAGTTTTAAAGTTATCTAACTTGGAAAGGGATTGATGGTGGAGTCATTTAATGTTAGTGTTGCTGGGCTTAGGAATTTCTTCCTAGATCTTAGAGATTTTGTTTCGCATGGAAGGTGAGAGGACTATACTTCGATTTTATTATATACAGGGTGTTAGATAAACATGCGGAAAAAATTCAAGGGGTTATTCCTTGGCTTATTCTAAGAATATTTTGTCCTATGATGATTTTTGAAATACTCCTTTGTTTGGAAGATACAGGGCGAACAAGATTTGCAACAACCATATTCGATATTCGTTGAAATTGTTAATGTAAATAAAAGTATGGTGTACGTCAATGAGTTTATCAAGTATAAAAAATGTTTATAATGCGTTGTTGTTTTTTTCGATCTCGATCACATGAACGCTGTTTTTTTCTATTAGTGGATTTCATTTGAATACGTCTCATCGGTCGCTTTGTTTAGATTGAGTGACGTTTGGCTGTTTGACGTATCTTTAATAGTTAGTGAAATCCTCTATCATGATGTATACGAACGCCGAGATGACTGACATGCATTTCATGTATGGACTTGCTGATGGCAACGCATTAGAAGTTAGACGATTGTAGATTGAATGATTTCCTGTCCCCGACTGAAAAATCTTCGAAAACATTCGTCGACGTCTTCGTGAAACGAAGTGGAGGGCCAGGAAGATCAATGACTGCAAGAATGGTACAATTGGAGCAGAAAGTGTGCGGAGATGATAGAGGAAGATCTGGTAGTTTAACGCAAAAATTTGCAAATACTTTGATGTAATCATTGACATTTGAAAATTCTTAAGGACAATTTGTCGTATCCATACCACATTCATCAACGCGTTCAGACACTACTACCTGCTGATTTTCCTCCACGTATTGCATTATGTCAATGGATATTGCAAACATTAGTTCGTATCCCTCTATTACTGGCACAATTCTTTTTACGATGAAGGCAGTTTCTCAAGAAATGCAATAAGGAATTTTCATAATATACATGTGCAGGATGGAAAATCCGCTGAGCTATTTGAAGCTCGTTTTCAACATCAATTCTGGTTGAATTTTGGGTTGGAATTGTGAGTGACTATCTAATTCTTTACCAGGAAGACTTACTGGCGTGGGTGTACCGGGAACTTTTTGGAAGCAACGCTGCTTGAGTTTTCTGAAGTATGTCTATCCGGACAAAATTGCAATGTTGGTTTCTGCACGATGGTGCACCACAATTTCAGTTTTGTCGCTTCGTAATTTTTTTAACAGCAACATCGGAGATCGTGGATTGGTCAAGGTGGGCCACATCACATGGCTTGCTCGATCCCCAGCTTAAACCCCGTAGATTATTTCTTCTGGGATCTGTGAAGTCAATAGTTTACGCTACTCCAATGGAGAATTTTGGATATTTTGCGAAATCGATAATTGCTGGTGTACTCAATAGAACGACCTGGTGTGTTTGAAAGGAGTTCGACAGTCAATGACGAGAAGATTAAATGCTTGTATGCAGCTGGGGAAGCATTTCGAAGATTTATTGTATAGATTGAGCCAACTTTACATGCACTTTTTGATAATAGAATGTTGTTACGTGCATATTCTTGTTCCCCTGTATTCGAACAAGGGGTTTTCAAAACTCTCAAGACAAATATTTTAGAATAGACCCGGGAATAACCCTGATTTTTGCCGCATGTTTACCTAACACCCTGTATAATTAATATTATTAATAATTTATTTATTGTATCATTATTTATTAAGTCCTTACTTTTTTTCAATAAAATTTTACGACATTGTAGTTAAGGGCGAGTACAATTGTTAAAAAAATGTTAAATATATCTTTCTTTAACGGAAATAAAAAATTATGAATTTATTATATATATATTTAAATATTATATTTAGACAGACCGATTACCCGTATAATTGTCTGATTGTTTATATATTTTAATATTACAAATGCGTACTCTTGGAAAGCCAACAGTACGCATTGTAAAAGCTAAGTATATAAGAGGGATGTTAAAACTATACCTAACATAACGCCAATGATAAACGTCACCGCTCTGGTATATGAGATTTTTGTGTCTAATTTTAACCTATGATTGTAGGCGATCACATGCCTTGTTTACCACTACACATTATGTTAATAGTTATTACTGGTAATTGCCTAATTTCACTATTTCTGGTAGATATGCCCAAATCACACATTCCTTTTTTTTCTGGATTTACGTGACATGCATTTGAAAACAATTGCATCAATCTGAAATCGCTTTACTCCTAGACGTCCTCTAGCTTTAAATACAATTATTTTAAAACAACTTAAGATGTCTATAATGAAGTTCATTAATTTTGTCTATTATAAAATCTAAGTTATTTAGGGTAATAACCTCTAATTTTAACAAAACACTATAATCATCAACCGTTTACATTATCGTTAAAAATAACTGTAATTATTCTGTTTATCATTCGCGCAACCAGTTTCCAGAAATTATTTTCATATCTGCGTCTATGGTGTGTTCCAAGAAGTGACACGCACATGTATTATACCAGAATTCTTCTCGACATTGTCAGCAGAGTGAATTACAAAATTAAATATTTTTATTATTAATACATCCTCGCCGTGTGCATGGCATGGTTTATCACACGAGAAAGTATTCCGTAGAAAAAGAGAAAATAATGGGGCCTCCTTGTATTTCTTGTTCAACCTTGTTCAACCTTGTACAAAATTATTGGCATACTATTGCCATCTCAGTTATTTCTGGAGCTACTACTAGGAATACCTCCATGACTTGCTTAGAAATAAATTTGATGTTAACCAATTTTTTAAAGCGTTAAACGTTTTTTTTGTCATTTATTTATTTTTTCACATTCTTTGTTTAAAATTTTCTATTTTTTCCCAAACTAATCAAAAATGTACTGGGTGTATTCATTAGCAATAATTAATTAAAAAAAAAATTGGAACATTATTTTTCCTAAGATTCTTCTAGTTATGTCGATCAACTGCATCTTTCTCATCAATCACTTGCACTGTAAAAAAATACAGTAATTTTGCCATGGTAAATCAGCAATATTACATGTAATAACGTTGTGAATTTACCACAATAAATCATGTAAATTTTGTTTTACATGTTTTTTCTAGGATATTAACATGGAAAAAGAAATTCGGTAAATTTTATAGCTTTTTCATGTAAGTTTAAGATGTAACAAAAATTCAAAAGGAAAATACAGGAAAAAACATGTACAATTTTGTATTTATTCTCAAAATTTACTTAAAAGTGTAAAATTGACATTTTTTGGGGTATTTAGTGCACTTTAAAAGTAATTTTACTAGTGAACTATTAATTTTGCTGTAAAAATATGAGGATCTTTATATTTATTTGTTTTGCTGAATTTTCGGATTAAAACTAATATATCATGGAAAATACGAAATTCGTACGCCCGCAATGTGATTGGTTATTGCGATTATTTACTGTGCGCGTAGTGATTCTATTCGTTTGGTGGAACTTATTGTTGGCTCAATGATATCATTTCATGTACGTCACAAACAATCGTAGGTTTCGCGTAAGCGTGTTCATTCTTGATCCCTGGTTGAGCGATTCAGTATGACCTATTAGGTGCTTATAAAAGAATTAGGTAAGTTGCTTGCTCTTTTATTAAAATATACACATAAAATTACTTGAGTGTTCGGTAAATTAGAAGTTCATGTAAATATTACATACGAATTTAGAGTACAATCTTGAAAAACACATTCAGCATGCACTGTAGAAAATTTTAACACTCTTTTTACTAATTAATAGTCAGGAGAGGTCCACACTCTTTTCGTTTTATTTTGTCCGAGAACTATAGAAATTTTAAATTTGACGAGCAAAGATAGGTCAAGTATTGTCTATTGCTAAGAGGTTTATTTGTCCAACTGACACGTGGAATTATAAAATACTTTTCGAGTCAACATTTTATTTAATCCACACAGGACAAATTGACTAGCTGTTTAACAAATGAATGCGATCTATTGGGTGATTTAACACCGTTTTCTAAACACAACGTCTTTTTAATATGCAACTCCTATTTCTGAGTGCTATAATATTCTCTCTTTAAGACGTTTTCTCAATTATAAAATATGCAAAACCACTCATTCACAAGTTTTGGTTTCAACTAAAAGCGTACCAATTTTAAATGATTTTTTGAGAACCATATAAAATTAAGTGAATGTTTTGCTATTTGATTCAAGTCTAAACTAATTGCCTAAATAGATGTTCCCAATACATCTTTAAGATGTTGAATTTTTTTATGGCCACTGGAATTAACGTTTAATAACACAAGGTTACACTTTGCAAGTCAGTCACATTTGGTGGTTTGTTTGGATATGTTAATACGGAGAATCAAACACGAAAACAGATACACGTGCAATGCAGGTGGTGCGGTATATGCAATACTGTATTAGAATAGGTGGGGTTTCTATATTCTATCCGAGGGAAAAATTCTGATTGGTTGACGCTTCTGGATGTCTAGAAAAATAGTCAATCCTATTATCTGAACAAGAATTCACACGAAATTCTAGTAATTTCTGTTCTATTAAATACGCGTAGTCAACTCGTCTGGCAAAGTTTGTAAAAATCAACACTAAAATATTTGACTAGCGCAAAATTAACGCCAACACCGTAATATTTTCAACAGTGTGTGAAATTTACTAGATGGTAGAAATTTTACCTCTCCCTTACAAAGTTCGCCCACTTTACCCCAAAATGGCACAAAATAAATCTAAAATTTTGTTGACCAGTGTAATTAGCAATTAACCACATCATCATTATTAGTTGCTATATAGACGTTCCTCGGATAGGAATTTATGATATTCTTTCCGCAACAATTTCGACCTTTCAATCGACAATATAAATATATGAACGTATTATACACATCGTAATCTCACCGTGTTTCAGACGAAGGTCGATAGAAATTCTACTGGCCTGCTTCTGATGTAGACGCTCTCCGTTATGGCATAATAAAAAACAAAGGACTACCACACTATTACCGAGAAATTTACATGCGTTTGGGTCGACCTCATCGATTTAGCAATTGAATATCTCCTTATTCTTTTAGATCGGAAGCTTTTAACCTGCTATGAGTTTTTCTGAATAACATTTTATAATTAACATTATTTGATGTACACCTAATAGAATCATTTTTAGGGAATTCACACACTAAACCCTGTACAAGATACCAACGCAATCTATAAAAAGCTTCTCAGAAAGATCTCAAATTCATTTAATATTTTTCAATCGTCAACAGGATTAACGGCGAGAAAGCTTTTCGAGTTTGAAGGACGAAACGAACGTTAACTTATCGTTCCAGGAATAATACATCCTTCAGAGAAGTAACCGCATACAATTAAGGTGTATTGGTTTCGAAGAAGATTCTCTATAAATCTATATTGGCAGCAATTTAGTGTCGTAAAATTAAAAAGAAAGAATAACATTCAATGCATGTAGTATATATATATTTTTATGTTGCTGAGAACAATAGTACCACTTAGAGTTGTTACGACCTTGAAAATAATTTTGAAATGTACAGAGAATTAGGTAAGCAAAACTCATCTGCATTTTATTACTGATATAGGTTGTCCATCAGAGCTACTTTATCGAGATAAAAAAAAAAATGGTGAAATCAAATTTTAGATTTATCTTACCGTTTTCAAGATATTGAAAAAAAATAGTATATTTCAAACCAAGGAAGGAAAGTGCCCTCGGGCAATTACATACCTCGTCTTCGGCCTATTTTATAATATTTCCCCGCGGCCTGCAATAGCACTTTCCTCACGTAGTTTGAATACGATTTTTTCGCAGCCAGTCCAATTTTAACTAATCAAATGTCTAAAAATAATAAAGGGTTTAATTCGTAAAGGTCGTAACACTATTTCTGCAATTAACAAGTTTTTGAATATGCTATATGATAACATTGATCATGGTAATGCGTGTGTTGGAATATTTTTAGATTTGAGTAAGGCTTTTGATCTTGTGAATCATGAAATTTTGTTAGAAAAGATGTATAATTATGGTATTAGAGGAATAGCCTGGAATTGGTTTAAAGACTACTTGAATGAATGATTACTTTACGTGGAGGTAGATGGAGCACACTTACATTGTTTATGTACTAAAACAGGTGTACCTCAAGGTAGTGTTCTGGGACCTCTCCTGTACCTTGTATGTAAATGATTTAGTAAGACCAGATACCATTTGTTTGCCGATGATACGTAGTTCTTGTTTGTACAGAAAATGTTAAAAATTTGGGCGCTGCAGCTAGTGATTCTGTAACGAGTCTATCTACGTATTTTAAAAATAATGATCTACATTTAAATTTAACAAAAACTGTATGCGTAGAATTTAAACCTGCAAAAAGGGATAGAATTGCTTCTCATTTAGTAAAAATAGAAAACTAGCATTGCTCAGGTTTGAGAATACAAAATTTTTAGGATAATAATTGACAGCAATCTAAACTTTAATGAACACATAAATTTATTATGTAAAAAATTTGCTCCAATCTGTTTTGTATTGAGTAGGTTGAAGGGTGTAATAGATGCCTTTATATTAAAAATGTACTATTTTTCTCATTTTCATGCAATAATTTCATATGCAATAACTGTCAGTAGTAATTCTATAAGGGTTTTTCGCTTACAGAAAAGAGCAACTCGTATGATGAAAGGTGTTATTCCTATAACTAGTTGCAGAGACATTTTTATAGAAATGGGTATAATGACTGTACCATGTATAGTTATTTGGAATTTACTGGTTTATGCAAAACAGAATGTAAAAAATTGGAACAGACTTGATAAATACACAGTTTTATGATACACGTAATGGCGCATATATTTGAATTCCAAAACACGTCTTAAGTTTAGTGAAAATGGCCAAAAGTATCTAGCAATACAAGCATATAACAAATTACCATTACATATAAAAACACTTAAATTCACTACATTTAAGGAGCAAACAAAACATATGTTGAATCGGAAGTGCTACTACTCACTGGTTGAATATTTTAACGAGAAAGATATTTAGTTGGCTTATATTCATTTGTGACGAGTATTTTAATACCATTTTTTTTATGTGATGTACTGTCCCATTTACATTTTTTACATTTTTACATTGTTTATTTTAATCTTTTAATATATTGTATATACAGTGCTAACTACTCACTAGATAAGAATAATATTTTAATGACAAAGATATTTAGTTGGCTTAAATTCATTCATTCATTTGTGACGAGTATTTTAATACCATTTTCTTGTGTGATGTATTGATTGTCCCATTTACATTTTTTACATTTTTACATTGTTTATTTTAATCTATTAATATATTATATATAATTGAAATATTTATACTTAATATATAAGTTTATACATGTATTCATGAATGACAATGTCGATACCAATTGTAATTGGTCATGACAATAAACTATTATTATTATTATTATTATTATTATTATTATAATAAAGATATACTTGTGAGTGACATGATAGATAGTAGGCTTAATCTGTCAAATATGTTTTGAGAACTGTCAAGTTAGCATCGTTTTCAAAAAGTATTCAATAATAGTTTAATTGAAATTTAATACCTCATAATTTGGCACTTATCTCATAAATTGACTCAGACTGGGTCGAATGTACTAATGTCATCTATCAACATTGTTCATCATGTCAATGTCACTTACTTTCCGCCCTAGGGAGGAAAAGTACAACTTTCCTCCCTCAAATGAGGGAAGAGTATGACCACCAAGTTGATTGGTTCACGTGATCCAGAACCGTACGAAAACTGCATGTTGGAACAGACCTTATACTTTCTCTGCTCTGATGCTAATAAAATAGCAGTGGGCTATGATAGATAAATGTATGAAAACTATTCCCTATATAGAGTGCCATGCCCTTACAAATTGAAACAATTAATGTTTTTTTTTTATCTGTCAAGCTGTGAGTGCATCTCGGTGTCAGTTACATTATTTTATTCAATATCGTTATAATCTTCTCTTGAACAAAGTTATTTCGAATTTTCCACCTTTTAAACAAACTTTGAAGTGTACTTCCAACGATCAGAAGAATTACCAGGAGGCATAACCTTACTTACTTTTCACTCTTGATAACCAGAATATGAGAGCACCATTTGAACAAAAAAAAAAAACCTCGTTACTTTGAACATTGCAACAGACAGGAAAATGAACTCAATTTCATATGAAATAAAGGTATATATTTTTTATATATACATATGTATATATAATTTTGTGAGAAAATTAGTTAGGTACCATTTATTTAAAATGACAAACAGAAACGACACACAGATAATTAAACATTATTTATGTAAACACCGAAGAAATTAACAAGGCAATTTGCTATTATATTAATGGCCGTCGTTTGGATGCAAATATGTGCTGTTTGAAAAAAGCTTTGAAGTGGACGTAAAAAAGCGATTGGCACAGGTGTGGAATCATTCAGTCCTCCTTTTTAGGTTCAAGGTTGCCTTTATATGCATAACCCGCTGTTGTGAGCAAACAATATATCTAATATGTATAGCCTATAGGATTTTTACGATTATTGTACGATTACTGGAGCATTGTAAAGTGGTTGCAGTTGTTGCGAAACCTCAATTATTCTGATCAATTATTTTAACAATGTTTAAACCTATCGGTGCACTTTTAGCGAAGTATTTATTAGTAATTCATGACGCAAAATTCTTGAGGATGGATTGCTAGAACGTAAGTTGGTGTTCGGACTATTTCCATTGTCTACTGGATTGTTTAGACCCGACGTTTCGGCAGTGTTGCGGCTGCCGTCATCAGGGTAGCCCCCTAGATTTAGTTGTGACGAACAAATTTGACCTTATTCAACACAACTATTCGTTTACATAGTGGCAAACAAATTTTTACTTCAGACCACAAAATAATCTATAGCAACTGATAATGATGATGTGATTAATTGCTAATTACACTGGTCAACAAAATTTTAGATTTATTTTGTGCCATTTTGGGGTAAAGTGAGCGAACCTTGTAGTACCTCTTACACTTATTTCATATCTGTTTTCAGAATTTTTCTATCAGGCAGGGATTCAGAGTGACAAAGCAATGGAATTTTGTCAAAGTATAATGTGTATATCAAATTAAATTGTTTGAAAATGAATCCGAAAGGGGATTTTTGGACTTCAAGAAATGCGAAAATCAATTTAATAATAATAATAATATAACTTTATTGCCCCAATAGGTCACAACCTAATACAGGACAAAATTTCAGTTTCGATTATTTCCATTAAAAGTTATACTTCATCTTTATTCTGTTTTTTTTTTTTCTTCGCGAAAATCGCGGCCCGCGATTTAGTACACAAAGGTTAATATGGCCTTCAATGGTTAACGAGTTTGACATACTTGCCAGATAACTTTGAGAAAAAAAGTGCATAGACAAATAGAAGCTTATACCATACGCAGCAAAAATGTGAATTTCAAAGATAATCGTTAGAGCCGTTTTCGAGAAAATATCAAAAAACCAAGAAATGGGAAGGGTAGACTCATCGAACCCGTAGGATCTTTTTAATCAATACTTTGCTGTCGCGTCTTCTAAGGTTACCTAACGCAAATATCAAATATGAATGCTCTCTCGAATATTTTGTTCTTGAGATGGAAAAGAAAAAAGAAGGCATAACATAAGGGTATGTATTTCCCCTACAAGTGAATAGTATTAAAAAAAAAAAAAAGGGATAATTGCGGTATACTGCAAGGCTCGGTTCTTAACCCCTTGCTGTTTTTACTATATATAAATGACTAACCGCTGTTTATTTCAAATGCTCATGTAGTATTATTTGCTGATGATACCACAGTTGCCGTGTCATCTGATTCCATTGAGAATCTAGAGCACGAAATTTGTCGCGTTACATGTGAGTTTGAGAGCTGGTGCGGTGCGAATAGACTGATTCTAAACACAGACAAAAAAAACCACATATATACATTTTCACCAGAGAAGGTATGCTGCTGACTTTACGATACCGTTGTCAAAATCGGTAAAGTTTCTTGGTATCATAGTTGACAACAACCTGAATTTTGTCGAACATACATCACATGTGTGTAAGCAGCTTAATCAAGTTTATTTTGCTCTTTTCCAGCTAAAATCAGTGTTAGATAGTGACTCCCTGCTGTGTATATATTACTCATTGGTATACTCTGCCATCTCTTACCACATCTTGATGTGGGGACGAGGCACAGGTTACAGGCGTATATTCGTTGCACAGAAAAGACTCTTACGCTTGATGTTCGGATTGGGGCCTCGTGATAGCTGTAGGCAGTTCTTTCGTGCCTACAAGCTGTTAACGTTGCCAAGTATATACCTATACAAGGCAGTAGTGATACATGTTAAAAAAAAATAGTCACCTATATCTTAGAGGAACTACCAAACTAGACAATGTAATATTTGTGTACTGCCCAGACGCCTTACGGCTCTTTTCGAGAAGTCTCCAAAGTATAGTTTTGCCAGATATACAATAACTTGCCTCTGCATATGAGAAACATTAATAACTTAAATGATTTTAAACGTAATTGTAAATTTTTTTTAATTGATAAGTGCTGCTGCTCTTATGAGGAATTTTTATCATTATAATGTATTTTTGTCTGTATATTTTGTGTTCTTGACTTAATACTAATTATTATCATTATTATTATTTTTCACTGCTCTACATCATGCCTGCAAAGGTTTTATCAAAATCAGAGGTGACCAGTTGGGTGGGTTTGCTTGTTAGTAATTCTTTAGCATAGTGCAAATATGTTCAATTGTAAAAGCCTGCTTGATTTTAAAAAATCTAAAGTAAGCTAAAAATAGGTTTCAGACCAAGCAAGGTTTATCTCCAACATATTAAATTCCAATTCGAAAATCTTCTGTCAATTATACCTATCGTGAATTTCATACAGGGACAGCCTGTATGCGTTTGTCGTAAATTAAACTATACGTATGCGGTAACTGAGTTAAATTATGCATAAGATGTAAATAAGAAGACAAGGTATCTACATACAAGAATTGATTTACGAGCTCTGAAGAGAACGAGAGCAAAGGCAAGCCACAGCATTTACTGATGGTAGGTACACACATATATAACGTAGTAGTCTATTACTCCATTCCGTATTCAAACACCACCACTGTGAATGAATTGATTCATAGTTCACGTCCAGCGCGGCTACACGCGACGAACGTGTGTGTGTAGGTCAAGAAAGAGAAATTAACTTTCATGAATACATATACTAGTAGATCCATCCACCACGTAATGAATATTCCTGCGTTATAAATACACCACATATAAACAACACGGGCGTTATTGGGTACCTACTGTCTTTACTGTCGGGATTTCGATAAGTTTTATCAAGACCATTAGATGATGGGTGGAGGTTATTTACCTGTTTTTAGACAATCGCAATAATTATGGCTTACGGGTATATTGGAATTAATTGTTTTTGCGATAAGAATCGACAGGTGTCATTTACCTTCCTTCCTTAACAACACGGACGAGTTTTGAATACCTTTTTAAGCATTAAAATATATTAACAGATGTAAGATGTTCCATAGACTCAAAAAAATGTATTTTAAAATTTGTATTGTTAAGAAAATGTCTTTATTCTCACTAGAAAGAATATCATGTACAAATAGCAAACCAGTTTACCAGTCATAAACATATTTTTATTGTAGACATAGTGAGGAGAAACTATGGTTAATATTACAAATTACTGTTGAAAATATAAAGGCATGTGAAGTAATCTATGTCGCAACTATTAAACTCTGTTATCTTTAATCTGTGATGACGTGATTACTGCATCCATGCGTTAATATATACTGGGTATTTTATCTTGAAACAACGGAATATGTTAATAATGTTTTTATTATAAATTAACAAAATAATTAGTAAAACAAAATTAACTATATTATGCTAACTGTTGAAAATGACCGTCCTCAACTGCAATATAAGCTTCTATCCTCCGTCGTATTGACTGGCGATTCCGTTCTAAAATACCAGGGGTATTTCGAATTGTTTGAAAAGCTGCGTTAATACGATTTCTCAGTTCATCGACATTTCAATGGGAGTCGTAATAAAACTAATGATTTAAGGTGACCCCAGAGAAAAAAGTCCAAAGGATTTAAGTCTGGAGACCGAGGAGGCCACGGTTGTGGACTTCCCCGTCCTATCCACCGATCTGGATACGTATTGTCCAAAAACTCGCGAGCAACTAAACTAAAATGCGCTGGAGCACCGTCATGCATAAAAATACATTGTTAATCTTAATTGCAACGGAACTTTTCCAGCAGTAGTGGTAGCTCCTCTTCAAGAAAATTGCGGTATACCCTCGCCATTTAACCGCATCGGTAAAAAATGTGGACCTATCAAGTGATCTCCAACAAGTCCGGCTGACACATAGACAGAGGATTGGTGTTGATGACGGACATTCCCTAGTTCGTGCGGATTTTCTTCGGCCCATATGTGATTATTATGAAAATTAATAATCGCGTTTCTAGAGAAAGTAGCCTCGTCGGTGAAGAATATTTGAGCCAAATAGTCAGGATTTTGTGCGATTTTGTGTTGCATCCATTAACAAATAGCCACTCTTTTGCGGAAAATCTGCCGGCAAAAGTGCCTGCACCCGTTGAATATGATATGGATACAACAGTTGATCTTTCAATATTCTCCAAACTGTGGCCTGACTAATGTTTAAAGCAAACGCAATTTTTCTGGTGCTTGTAGTATAGGATGTTTCTCAATTTCATTTCGTACCATTTCTTCAACTTGTGGAGTTCTCACTGTAGATGGGTGCCCCTTATCGGTCGTCCTTTTTTTAAAATTTCCCGTTTCACTAAGACGTTGGTGAAGACGGGCAAATATTGAATGCTGCGGGATGATACGGTTCGGGTATCGTTCTTCATAAGGACGTCTAGCAGCACGCGAATTTCCATTGGCAAGACCGTAAACGAAATGCATATCACACATCTCAGCATTCGTGTAATTAATTTTAGAAAACAGAAACTGGCAATAAACTGAATGAATACTCTGACAACTATTGACAAATATAAACAATTCCTTCTCAACACAATAGTTTTTGAAAAACCAACTGTGATATTATATGGTGTTAATCATAGTTCATAATTTATTATTAAACATTAAATAACTTTAAAACCAAACCGTTTTCGACATATACTCATATGAACTTTTATGATCAAACTAACCTCAGGAATCAGGTCTTGTTTGTCGTATATATTGAGAATCAGCCTGTATACCGATGTAAATATACATGTATTTTCCACAACATTCGCACTTGTCTATTATATCAGGAAACTGCTACAAAAAGTAGCAGCTTCTTTTGATGTTGAATAGCTGCTACAAACTGCTAACTGTTATTAGCTGCTACAAAATAGCAGTTTGCTTCGTATTATAGAAAATCCCATCACTACTCGGACCAAAGAACTTCTTGCTCTGCTTATAATCTAATTACGACGTAAAACTAATATTTCATGAAATATTCCGTGTAGTGTAATTGAAAATCTTTTGATTGTCAATTATCTTTTATAAAAAAAGTTTTAGGAAAAGTTCTTTGTTAAATATCTTTTATCAATTATCAAAAAAAAACTTTTATGGGATAATATCCGGGCCTGTACACAGAGATTCAAAATGGTTGTCAAATCCGCTCCTATAAATAGTGACAGGGTATAGATATATGCCGCGTGTTTGTAATGAAGGTTTGAACTAAGTCAGTGTTGGAACATAAGAAAGTAAACGGATCTGTCATAAATAAGGAAACGGTAACCTATATTTGAACTCGCATTATATAAACGACTATGGATTGGTGTTTCTGCTTGTAAAAATGAAATGTAATTAATTTAACTTTATTAAATTATGATTTTACAATTCAGTACTAACTGGTGTTTAACTAAATTTATTTATTGCTTTAAATTATAACATACAATTAGTATAATTATTAAGTGACAAAACTGCATCTCTCAGTTCTTCTATGGTATGCATGCGGTTTCTATAGATCCTATCTTTTAGATAGCCGAACATGAAGTAATCTAATGTGGTTAGATCAGGCGATCTTGGTGGCCATCTTTGTGCTCTAACGAACCTGTCAGCAAAAAACTGTTGAAGATATTGGCAGGTTTGTCGAGCAGTATGTGCTGGAGCATTATCGTGCTGAAAATAACCTGCTTCAAGCTCATTTTCTTGTAACTCTGCAAATAAACAATCCAACATCTGTTGGTAACGTTCGGCTGTTACAGTTTCCTCGAAGAAAATTGGCCCTATTATTCGTTGCCTGGACATAGCAAACCAAACTCCAACTTTTACGAGATGCAATTGCGTTTCTCGAAATTCGTGTGGATTTTCTGCAGACCAGATACAATAGTTTTGTAAATTGATATAGTCTGTTAGATAAAACCAGGCCTCATCCGAGAAAAATGATTTTGTTTAGCAAGTCATCGTCCCTTAAATTGTTATTAAACCAATGTTAATATTTCAATCGACTATCGTGAGCTAATGGTAATAATTCCTGTAACGTAGAAACTTTATAGGAATGAAAATGTGAAACTTTTTTTGACAGCTCATTGCGCTGAAGTGTATGATAAGCCTATAAAATTATAAAATGTAATAAACTATTTCACTTAATGTTAATATTGATTTTTTACCTGTTTGTTGTATTTTCTTACAGTATTCAGAAATACTATTGTTGCTGATATTAGATGTAAATATAAACGATTTGAAAAAAAATTATAAGATAAATAATCGAAAGATACTACAACACGCACGCCAATGTCGCTAAATGTCAAGAAAATTCATTTAATGTATGAAATTTGTATGTAGCTAACTTCGCTCATTAAATTGGTAATAAGTATAGATAAATTTTTCCGGAAAACAGTTTTTTTCTTACGACAATCATTTTGAATCACATGGTATTCGATATTTTCGGTATTAAATTTCTATACGGATAATCCAATCCGAAATAAACGTTCTCACCAAGTGTATATACGGCCCCGCGCGCACAGAACACGCCGAAGAAACCGAATTATCATCTCGTCCGCATGCATCATCCCCCCCCACCACTCTAGCCGGTTGTCGGCCAGCAGCCGGCCTCTGCTGTGCACCTCCGCGTGCTCCTGGTCAAGCGCCTCGCGCGATCCAACACCCAGTGACCAGACCAATCAGTTTCTTGTTGCTTTCGAACGCATCGAAACGATCGTATTGCGTGCATCGTACTTTCTGATGCGTATACGAACACACCGAAGTTGTACCGCTCTTGATGCACACGAAAATCATTCGGCTGTTTAACCTGTAAAATAAAATTAAAAAGAAAAACGTGCTTTTATTTATAATTCGGTTATTATTTACACTATAAAAATAATAAATCGAGATAGATAAATAGACAATCGGTGCGCGACTTCGATACAATAAGTGTATTTTTTCTATCGTTCTGCGAAAAAGTGATAATGTTCCGTTTTAACGTGTCTTATTAAAAAGTGCGTCGATTTGTGGATTTTTATTGCGAAGTAATAAAAAAAAAAATTGCTGATGTAGCAGGTATTAGATTATTTATATATATATAGATCGCTTAAAATTAATAGAGCGAGTTCCACTTTTATTTTACAGTCGAATCGTGGATTTTAAACAAGGCTTCTCACGATTTTCTAAACTCCTAAATCCCCATTTGAATTGCTAAACAGTCAAAGAAAGTTATATCACTTAACCTGTTTGAAACAGATGTCAGTAAGTCGGCGAGAAAAAGCATTTTTATCCTTTTATCTTCTTAAAATGCTTCTTTTTACCTTAATTAAAATCCGCGATTCCTCATTGTTTCAGTTTCACCCCATCAAAAAAAAAGGCGACAAAAGTCAGATATATATAATCAATCTAAAATACGTAACATACAGTACCACAACACCGGAAATTATTTCTTTTTTTTTTAATACATTCCACCTCTTGTTACGCAATCTAAGATCCACTATGTGACTGGAACAATTGAAGCTAGAATTAACAACTATGGTTGAAAAAAAAAAGTGAAAATCGCGCACCGCCGATTTATAACCTAGTCGCCGATTCGAAGAAATTTCACCGGCAAACTTTTTATTTGCCTTTTCGTTTAGTCAAAATTTTTATAAGTCAGTCCTGTCACCTGTATATATACAGTGACCGACATAAATATTTGCAACATGTGGGAAATTTTTTTATTATTAAAATATACTAAAACTTTTTTGGGGGAATAGGTTGTGCGTGTCTAGAAACCCCAAAATTTATTTTGACACGTCACGTGATCACTAGTATGGCGGTAAATTTAAAAAATATGCCGTAAATCTGCAAAAAGTGGGGTTAGATGACGTGATATCCAAAAAAAGTTATTTGAAAAAGTTGCTTAGAATTCAATTATGAGGCCGCATGCAAATTTTTGTAAACATCTTTAAAAAAAATAAAAATCACAATTTTTCCAATTATTGTTTCATTGAATTACATATTTCCATTTTTTTCGCTCTTAGCAGCTCAACTGCAGTAGTATTTCCAAATTTGGTTGATACTCTCAATTTTTGCATAATTAACATAGTGAAAACTGAAAAGTACGATTTCAGTGTGACAATTGTTGTTGCAAGGGACTGTATCTACTAGTAATAAATAAAATTTTACAAACATTTTCTCTCTAAACCACTTAGCAAACATTACTTTTATTGAAGATTATCATATTTTCTTTTTGTTTTCTGCGTTAAAGTGAAATCGATAGTCTGAAACCCATAAGACTAAACATCTAAGCCCTCATAATGTTATTGCACGCACCGAAGGTATTTATGTAGGTTTCAAAATTACAAAACTCAGTAGAAATAAATAACCAGTATTTTTAGCTAATGATAGGAATACTTAATAAGCAAAAAACATTTAAACAATAACTAGTAGTAATGAACAACTAAAAAATGAAACTCTAAAAATGCATTCGTACTTGTTAGATATACATATCTTTCTGTTTCTCATAAGTAAGGTATAGGCTTTGAAATTAGAAACAACAAAATAATGTAGTAAACTATTTTAATTTTTTGGCAAATAAGCAATTACTTACTACCATTTTTATTTTACCTATTGTTTATTATTCGTTGTTCTCCAATTTCAAAATCTACTTTAAAACCTTCAGTGCGTGCATGTAGTATTATCAGTTTTTGACTAACAGTTTCCGCGTCAATGCCGTAAACAAACAAGAAATATAATAATTCTCAATAAAAGTAATGTCTGCTAAGTGGCTTAGAGAGAAAATATTTGTAAAATTTTATTTATTACTAGTAGATACAGTCCCTTGCAACAACAATTCTCACATTGAAAACGTATTCTTCAGTTTTCGCTATCTTAATTATGCAAAAATTGACAAAACTGTTTGAGTATCAACCAAATTTGGAAGTAGCACTGCAGTTGAGTTCCTAAGAGCGAAAAAAATTGAAATATGTAATTCAATGAAACAATATTTGGAAAAATTGTGATTTTTATTTTTTTTTAAATATGTTTACAAAAATTTACATACGGCCTCAAAATTGAATTCTAAGCAACTTTTTCAAATAACTTTTTTCGATATCATGTCATATAACCTCACTTTTTGTAGATTCACGGCATATTTTTTAAATTTACCGCCATACTAGTGATCACGTGATGTGTGTCAAAATAAATTTTGGGGTTTCTAGACATGCACAACCTATCCCCCAAAAAAAGTTTTAGTATATTTTAACAATAAAAAAATTTCCCATATGTTGCAATATTTATGCCGGTCACTGTATATACACATATATGGGAAGAAAGTTTGAACAATTTACCGATATTCTGACAGGTATTCAAAGAATTAATATTGGTTTAAATGAAATAAGAAACCTGGAAATACCTTATATCTACATACATAATTACAGTTTGAAATATTTAATTAAGTTCCCATCAGCAATATAATCGCTTTGTATTCGTTTCGCTATTGTTTATTTATACACATGTAATTCGAGTAAGCCTGAGTCACATTTTCAACAATTAATTCTGTAAATACGCGATAGGTTTTCTATTATTTGTTGTATATGCATGCGAGTGCTGTTCGATTAGCACAATTCATTTCCATGTTTTATTAGCGTATCCAAATAAAAATCCATACGTAAATTTGATTTATTTAGATCGTTCAAGGGATCCCAGAATTATACATACTCATATTCATATGTTTGTGGATTAGGTTAGCATGTTGTAGTTCAGAATCAGATTCCAAACCATGCCTCCCTAAAATATCATTTCTTTCTATTATTATTATTATAAATATATTGTTATATTCTCTGTGTTTGCTTAAAATGTGGCTCTTGTTTCATCAAGCGCTCAAGTTTTCGTAGAATGTCGCCTCAAATGTGTTTACGTTTACATTAGATGTATTAGATTCGATCACTAAGAAATATTAGGGAGACATTAATTTTGTATTTCAGTGTGCAGGTTATTCCCACTGAACACTGCGTTTTTAAGTACAACCCTATTTTTGATTTTAGTAAAAAGTGTCTTATGTAAAAGTTTTACAGAATTTAACGCTGCAAAACTTAAAAATATTTTGGACTATACAAGGTGTTCCAAAAGTAGGAAACGCATACTTACTGTGTTATTTTAAATGGAACACCCTATATGTTATTGTTTCTGCTAATCCTATAGAGGAATGACAGTAAATTTCTTTCTATTTCCAAAAAAACCTATTATTAGTTTTGTATTTTATTATCGGATACTGATTGACGCTTACTAATTTGCGCCTTCATTTTAGATTCGTAACAGATTGCGCTGTAATCGCAAAAAAAAAAAACAAATTGTGAACGTCTATTAAAAATACACAAAAAAGAGAAGCAAGCAAACATGATTTTGTGTTTTTTTTATTTTAACATAAACTAACAAGCGTAGGAAATATCATCCATTTAGAGTTTCCATGCATCAAGAACTTCATGACGATGATTTTCAAAATCGAGTGCGATTTTGTCAATAGGCGCTTCTTCAACGGATACAAGATAATCCCAATTTTTTTGCTCTCGAGTATTATTTTCTGACGACGCGATATTCACAAATCACGATACGATAAATCGGCTCAACATGCATTATGTAATGGAGTATCGAAAATCCCCATTCGTTGCGCCAAGTTGAACATCAACATCCTTGGAACGTAAATGTTTATTGGTGTGGAATAATCGGCAATAAGCTTATCGGTCCATATTTCGTCGATAGAAACTTAAATGGTGAAAAATATCGAAACATCTTGCAGAACGAACTTCCAGTGTTACTTGAAGACCTTCTCTTTTGGACGTACGACAAACAATGTGGTTCCAACATGACGGTTGTCCAGCACATTATTCAAGAATAGCACGAGAAGTATTAGATCGAGCCTACAATCGTC
The DNA here is from genome assembly GCA_004143645.1 of Protaetia brevitarsis. Lineage (NCBI taxonomy): Eukaryota > Metazoa > Arthropoda > Insecta > Coleoptera > Scarabaeidae > Protaetia > Protaetia brevitarsis. The sequence goes on along the minus strand of RXPK01000149.1, from coordinate 962,499 downwards.
GATGGATCGGAAGAGGTGGTCCAGTGTCTTGGCCTGCAAGATCGCCGGATCTTACTTCCCCTGATTTCTTTTTGCGGGGCCACTTAAAGGCTGAAGTTTATACAGAAGTGCCAACCACGAGGGAAAACATAATTGAGCGAATCATCAACGCTTGTTCAAAGATTACGCCGGAAATACTTTTCAGTTGTGTGCAATCATTCCAATTGCGAATAAATAAATGTATTGAAGTGGAAGGGCACATTTTCTAAAATGGGTATGATAAAGTAAAGTTCATCGTTGTTGAATGGCTTTTTGAGATGTTAGTTTTTGTTAAAACAAAAAAAAAAACACAAAATCATGTTTGTTTGCTTCTCTTTTTTTGTGTATTTTTTCAAGACGTTCACAATCACGTTTTTTTTTGCGATTACAGCATAATCTGTTACGAATCTAAAAAAAGTTTCAAACAAAAACTACATAACTTGATGACGTAGAATCCGAATCTGCAATACAAAATGTGGGTTCCCATTTAAGATTTCAAAGTTGTCCCCCTCCCACTCTAAGGAGGTAAGGTGGGGGATCGAGTTCGGCACCATTCAGTGAGCCCCCTACGTTATAACAAATCTTATTAAGATTTTTTGTTGGATTTGGTTCAGTGTTTTAGAGATATTCCGTTGTCTCAAAATAAAAAAAAACACCGTGTATATTAAACTTGAAAATTTATTGGATTTATTTAAAAATAATTATCTACAATATCATGCATGAGTCGTTACAAAATGTTTAGTATTGAAAGAGGTTTGCTTAAGGGCTAATTTAACATAAGCAAAGATATAAGGCTGCTATTTAAAAACAATCAAGTTACCTCGGGCTAAAATTAAGCTAATGTTCAAGACTATAGCGGACATCTGTATATAGTTATATCGGTTTATTTTCACTGTTGTATGAAGTCAAGTTTGTATGTATTTGTAGTATTTAAAATATGGATATCTAAAACAAATGCATACACAAACTACGCCTCCTTAACGGAAAGCTTGCAGCAGTGCCTTTTTTTATAAAAGCGTAAATAACACCGTTTTTATTACGCATAAACATATAGCAGCTTATATAAAATAATATTATTTTTCTTCGTAGAATTTAAAAATGAATTAATATATAGGGTGTTTCGTTTAAAATAACAGCGTTTTCCTTACGCTGTATAGTCAAAAATATTTTGAAATTATGCAGCATTGAATTCTGCAAGACTTTTGTATAAGCGACTTTTTTCTAAAATCAAAAATAAAGTTGTAATCAAAGATCCAGTCTTTGATGGGAAATAGACCGTTCCATCAAAGGCTGGGTCTAGGTATAGCGAACCCAAAATGAGAAGTATATATGTCGTCATATCCGTTTTGAGCGCTGGAATAGTCGGAAGAGTCTATTATACTAGCTTTAGGGGTGTTCCTGTCACTTTTACAAAAATATTTAATGTAATTTCTATCGTAAAAACAAAATCACCTCCACCATTAATGACTTTAGTTCCTCTATTCTACATCGGCATTACGATGAGGACATATGTACTTCTCATTTTGGGGATTCACTCTACACAATAGTATACATGCGGAGTTTCAAATATTATCAAACATACCTGCAATACTTGGTCAAGGTTGTTATGTTGTATTGTTTATATGCAGTGTATGTTTGGAATATTTAAGCTGTCCAGAATGATATTAGACATTACTATATAGGTAGTTAATAGGTAGTACCTTATAAAGAATTGATTGCGGAATGAATGTTGTTATATTAAGACTAAAATAATCTGATTGTATCATGGTTATATAGCAACCATGGAAAAGTCATGCTGATTGTTCCAATACGACATTAAAAGAATCATTAATATTTTATCTTATTTAAAAAAAACCTCTAAAATACGGCAGAATTTGGTGTAGGTTTTTCAGCTGCTTCACTTGCTAACCGGAAATAAGAAAGACCAAATACAATTTATATATTCAAGGATGCTGTTAGTTTTATATACAGTGCAGTTTTTTTTTTTTTAACCTGACATAAGCTAGCTTTCTAATTTGAAAGAGGTACGCTAATACATCCAAAAGTAATATTAGGAGAATTACTTAACTAAGAAAAATTAATTTCATTGCAGTGTTGCCAAATATCGCGGTAGCTACTAAAAAAAAGTGTTTTTTTTTGTAAATGGCAACACTGCATAATTTGAGAGATCTCAAAATTCTTAATAAAAAATGTTCTACATTCTTTTTTTGTTGGAGTAGCAGTTTTAGATCAATTAGTAAAAATAGGCTAAAATAGTTTTTTTTAATCTGACATAGGCCAACTTTCTTATTTGAAGAGGCAGATAAGTACATCCAAAAGCAATGTATTAAAAAAAGAATTACTTAACTAAGAAAAAAATGACAAATAACTTCATTGTAATGCTGCCAGATATCCCAGTGGTTAGTAGAAAGGTGTTTTTGTAAATGGCAAATGGCTGTATTCTTTAAACATAATTCTCAATAAAAAATGTTATATACGTTTTTTTTTTTGTTGGAGTAGCAGTTTTAGAACAATCAGCAAAAGCGGCTAAAATAATCAGTAGAAAATGAAATAGGCTAACATAGAAATAGCAGGCTTTGAAATTAAACCAAAAAAAGAGTTGTTTGAAAGAAACTGTCATTATTGTTCTGTCATTGTGTCATTTGCAAGCTGTTGTGTGTATTCGACTGTGTATAAAAATAACGTATAAGAGTTATTTTTTATTGTTATTTTAAAATAACATAGTTTCTTTTAGCATAAAAAGTTGTATTGTTATTGAATAATTAACTGTTTTTTTTTAATTTCCAAGCCTTGCTATTTTTACGTTAGCTTTTTTTTTATTTCCTGTCAATTATTTTAGTTGCTTTTGTGATTGTTCTCAAACTCCCACTCCAACAAAAAAAATGTATGATATTTTTTATTGACAATTTAGAGATCTCTTAAATTATTTTTTTTTTTTTTAATACAGTGTTGCCATTTACGAAAACACCTTTTTAGTAACTACTAGGATATTTGACAACACTGCAATGTAATTATTTATTAATTTTTCTTAATTAAGTAATTCTCTACAATATTGCTTTTGGGTGTACTATAGCCTACCTCTTCAAATAAAACAGTTAGCCTATGTCAGGTTTTAAGAAAACTTGGTTTAAATGCTAATATATGCTCCATTGATTTGTTTACTTAAAACATATATGCTATTCATTTTATTTATAGCTTTTATAACTGTTTGTGTTACTGGTTTTTTCTATGTAATTGGCTCTTGTTGACAATTTCGCCTCATGAATTTTCATTTTTTGCTAAAATTACCTTTAAAAGGACTTAATTAATTTTAAGACGACACACGGGGTCACAGTAATAGATTTATAGCTACATCGAGAAGTCAGAAATAAATAAATTATTTTTTTGTAATTTATGAAATGTGTTCTAAAGTGTTAGTTGTTATCACTGTCACACTTGTAAGTGTTTATTGTTGATCAAATTTGAAGATATTTAAAAAAAAAACATAAATATTTTTAGACAATACTTTTTTTTTTTGATAGATGACAGTTTTTTTTTGTCTTATTGTAACTCAATTGAGATAAAATTATATATAATAAATTGAATATTCATTTGCTTCGTACTTAAATATTTTTATCTGTAGATCAGCTAAATTCTAAGATTTGGAGAACTAATGATATTATCTTTTCTAATACCATAAAAAAAATCAGGATCAAAAATCCTGCTACCAAAATCACTTTTACCTATAAATAAACTGTGGTAACCTTTTTCTTCAAACAAGCCCAACACTGCATGGGATTATTTACTACAAGGATAACACTGAAATACAGAAAACATGAATGTTTTGAAGAATCAATATTAAAAAAATAAACCTTCTCTAAACCAATTTAATGGAAAAAAAACTTATTGAATGACGTTGTTTATTAAACACACCTGTCAATTGCCGTACCTACACGAGTTATTAGAACCACAACTTTGAGTCAAAACACAAAAAAAACCTAACAGTAGTCACTGCTGGCACTCGTTATAATAATGATAATCAAAAAAAGATTTTTCAATTATGCGCTTCATTAAACGAGACTCACTCAGCTTCTAGATTGATGGATTTATTTTTTTTTCTCATCTAGTCGCCACGTCGTCAATCACACACAACGCAGATCTGTACAAAATTGCGTGGATTGCTTTCTTTCCAGCAGAAAAATTGCTTTTAAATTGGTGAAAGTGCTACTGGCATACCTGCCTATATTATGCTCTTACAAAAATAGCCTTTGTGTCTTGTTTGTTATATATACAGGGTGGGAATAAAGTATGGAGCTCGGTAAATATCTTATCATAAAGGAGCTGGTGAATTGGTGACATTTTTTTAAATAGCGTAATCATGCATAATACACTTTATTTTTTTTTTATTGTATTGGAATATTTCCGAGTCAATCTTTTCCTGGTTTTATACTTAAGTGGAACACTTGTATATTTTTACAGATTTTAATCGGTATGATGTTTTGATTAAAAAAAATCATCTTTAGGTGAAAACTATCAATATGGCTTGTTAAAATCACCAATCTTCGTGACTTTACACATCATTATAAATCATAATTGTTAAAGGAAAGGAAATTTTAGTTTAACTCACAAGAAATCCCTATAGTTATTGCAAACCATATTGTTGTACTAATTTAACAAACCCAATGATATACTTAACATATAGCAGCAATATACATGTATGTATATGTAATACAGAAACCGCCGTAAAGATGGCGCTTTTTCTATTTCACACTAGTAATAATGCATATTGGTTACAAAAAGCGCATGACAATGATTTCAATAAATTGCTATTTTTTTGTTTTTTGATATGTAAATAGTCCGCTTTGGAGATATTTTACACTTCATGTTTTAAATATTAGGTGATAAATGTCTCTTGCAAAACGAGTTGAAAGATGGCCGTATGGTTTGTTGTAAACAAAATAATAACATAACTTTGTTATTTAACGCCGCAAGGATAGTTACTTTAAGGAAAGCAGCAGATAACGCTTGTTAATTTTAAATTAAAATGTTTTTTTTTCAACCTAAAAACTTCTGCTTTCATTTTAATCAATTCTTTTGATAGAGTTAACATGAAATAACTTGTTTAGTTTACCTAGGACACGTAGTGCCCTAATAATATCCAAGGTTTAAAATAAAATTACCTTGATTGCTAAAACAGTGCTTAGGAATATCTATAACGAATCTATAAATAATTATTTCAACGTTTACATTCTGTTACTTTAACAAGCACTTTTGTTTAATTGTATTTAATCAATTTTTTTACAATAAAAGACTTCGGTATTTTAAGCTAACTTTTATTTAAATTTGTTGGGCATTCTCCTAAAACGTGCCCTTGAAGAGTGTGGTTTTTGAAGTCGGTCTCTTTACCCAATAACATTGCACTTTTAGAATGTGCAATACGCTTCAGGTAGTTATAATTTATTTTCCCCCTGTGTCGTTTTTTTCATTTGTTTGTCAATATTTTTCCAAATTTTTAACCTCTTTTTTGACGTCTATATTTTTGTTTCTCTGTTTTTAAAAGTTTTTGTTTTTCCTTTTTTTATTTTTTTCGATTTTTTTGTTTTATCCGTCTTTTTTTGTTTTTTTTTCTGTTTTTTAATTTTCTTTATATATTTGTCTATTTTTCATTTTATTAACATTTTTTTTTCACCTTCTTTGCATTTCTCTATTTTTAAGTCATTTTTGCACTTTCTAAACCTGTTTTAAATTTATTTTTCAAAAATGTTGTACCCGTTTTTATTTTTTATTTTTTTTTGATTTTTGAACCTCAATAGTTTAAATTTTTTCCATTTTTACCTTTTTTTTAATTTTTTTTTTCGATTTTCTCTTTTGTTTTACCCGACTTTCTTATTTGTTTATATTTTTCTTTTTTTTCAATTTTTTGTCAATGTTTTTCCAAATTTTCAGCCTCTTTTATATATTTGTTTATTTTTCATTTTATTAACAATTTTTTCACCTTCTTTGCATTTCTCTATTTTTAAAAATCTTTATTTTATCATTTTTTGCACTTTTTTAAACCTTTTTAGATTTGTTTTTCAAAAACTTTGTCCCCCTTTTGATTTATTTTCTTTTTTGATTTTTAACCTCAATAGTTTTTAACTTTTTTCCTTTTTTTACCCTTTCTGCATTTATTTTTTAGTTTTTACCTTTTTTTGCTCATTTTTAAAGAAAATTATTTTTTTTATCTTCTTTTTACAGTTGTATGTTTTTCCATGTTTTTTTTTCCATTTTCAGATATTTTTGCATTTTTTTTTACTTTTTAAAATTTTTCTTTGTTTTCAATTTTCTCCGAACCCAGTTTTTTTACATTGTTTTTTGATTTTTTAGAATTTTTCTAATACATATTTCACTTTTTTTTTTTCATAGAATGTGTAATACCCCTATTTTGACCCCCATCTTTCCTTTATTTTCTTACGGTTGAATATTGAGAATTGGAGCAGTAGTTTTCTTTAATGGTAATTTAAATATCATTTCCAATACTTGAAGACCGATGCTATGGTCAAAAAATCGCGTCGGGTCAAAAGGATTGTGTCAGAAATTTAAATAAAAGTCAGCTCAAAATTGCAGAAGTTTTTTTATTGTAATTACATTGGGAACGAGTTTCAATTTTTTTTTTATTGAACCCCTATTTTTTTGTTAATTTAACACCTATTTGTGTACCGGTGTATATATCTGCAAAGATATACATGGTGTGGCATTTCAAAAAATAATAAAAAATGGGCATAAGTACTTCCTGTCAGACTGGAAGTGCAGTATTAACTATAACAAAATCAGATGTATCTGACATTCATCTGCAAAGTTTCATCAATACCATAATTTCCGTTTTGAAGATATACATATTAGCTCGATTCTAATCCGATATATCATATATGAATGATAGACTTGTGATCATGTATCATTCATATACGACTGCCTCATTTTAAATGTTTTTCCCTGGCAGATTATAAAACATTTTTTCTACCTTTTCCACATCGCCAGCATAATAAATAATGGCAATTTATAGTCGGTAGCGTATTTGCGTTATGCGTTCAACAGGAGCAAGGTCTCTTGCTTTTACCATCACTTCTATTCTGCTCTTAAACTGGATGCGACAATCTCTGCGTGCAAGCTAGTTACGTCTGAATTCTTCCACAATACAAAACCCGTGCGTAGTTCTCTCGAAACGATATAGAGAGAAAGAGAGAGACAGAAACGTATGGTATATAATTATAATTCAGCTGTGTTCGACGTTGTGTATCCTCTTGGTTGGGGTATTACATTGTCTTGGATGGCATACCTATCGCAGAGTGTACTTGATGATATAGAGGCATAAGTCTTGCACAGACTACACGCGCGCGTATGTATGTTCTTGTATTAGGCTATTGTAACGTGATGTTAATGTGTTTGAAGTATACCTGCATAATATAACCTTTCTCGCGGTTACAAGGTCACGTCAGTAGTGTGATCGGTTTCACTTTTTCTACAATTGATAAGGCTTCACTTTATGTTTTGTCGTATTACGGACTTGGTACTGTATCTTACGTATGTAGTATGTAGATTAGATCATACCGGATTGGGTTATTAAATTGTTATTATATACATGGCAAATGAAATTGTGCACTGTATTACTATGAGAATTATATAAGAACCGCACAGTAGGATGATTTAATAAAATAGTATAGGCATTTGTTTGTGAATTCAGTTTAATGTTTCCAACTTGGCTCTCACTCCGATAGGTCATTGAAAAGTCTCCCTAAAGCTAAGAAGTTGAAATTAAAGAAAATGGGTGCTGCTATAGCATATATCGTAAATATGTTTTTTTCTCAGAATACTAATTATGGACATCTTATAAAAAATCAAAGGCTGATTTCGTTCATTCAGTACAAAGTTAACATTATATTCCCCTTTTGAGGGGATAGTTTTGTTGAGTTGGGTTTAAGGTGTCAACTTGGCTTTTTGCTATATATCTCAGATTGCATATATTTAGGTTTACTATATATATTTTTTTCAGTTTTTTTTTTCTGTGTGGTTAAATGAAAAATAAAATCTCTTTGATAGTTCTTAGTAGAAGCAATTTGTTATTGTTTATTTTGGGATTAAAATAATTATTCACAGATCAATTTCAGGGTTATTTGTATGTATGTTTCAGCCCTAGTAGTTATAAAAGCATCGAAATATAGAAAAGAATATTGCGGCAACAAAATAATATTTAATTGCGGCGTACACGTAGTTCAATTATTATTTTTCCTTTTTGAGAGGTGGTTTTTTTTTTTGAGTTGAGTTTATGGTGCCAACTTGACTTTTTGTTTTATAATTATGTATTTATCTGGGTTTAGTATGTATTTCTTTAAGTTCTTTCTGTGTGGTAGAACATAAAAATCAGTTTATTTGTTGTACTTTCCAGCCCTAGTAATTATGGAAGTATGGAGATATAAAAAAATAATTTTGTGAGAATAAATAATACGCTATTATGTATTATCTGTTATTACATTTATATTTATTTTTAAGTTTTATTTACGGGATATTGGGGGTCAGTATTGTATTGTAAATTGCGCCAGTTACGTATAATATCGAAGGAAATTGTTTGAAAATGGTAAAAAAATTAAGAATTTGTTGAGCAATTTTAAAAGCCGGGGAAAATGGTAAAAATATACAAAAAATGTTAAAAAAATAAAACGACATACAGAAACATGGAAAAACGAATGGGAAAAAGTGAAACAATGGAATAGGATAGGAGATATGGAATGGGGAAAAGGGAATAGGGAAAACGGAATAAGGAAAAGGGAATAAGGAATAAAAGGAAAAGATATAAGGGAAAATGGGAGTAGACGTAAGGAAAAGGGAAAGAAGAAAAAATGGAAAATCAAACATTAAAAATGATATTTACATTAACAATAAAAGAAAACTACAGCTCCAAATCTCAACCGTAAGAAAATAAGTGAAAGATGGGGGCCGAAATAGGCGTAAAAATAATTAAAATGTGAGCTATTTGAAAAAGTGATGGAAAATTGTAAAAAGAAATAAATGCAAATATGTAAAAAAAAACAAGAAAATGTTAAAAGGGGTAGAAAATTAAAAAAAAAATAGAAAATTTTAAAAAGTGAAGAAAAAGCGAAAAAGAAAAACGAATAAAAGATGGTAAAAATAAATGGGAAAATAAATGCAAAAAAAATAAAACTATGCAGTTAAAAAATAAAAAAAAGATACAAAATTTGATAAACAAAAAAAAAACAAATGTAAAAAACGTAAAAGGTGAGAAAAAGAAAACATGAAAAAAAAGGTTTAAAAAAGTGAACAAAATGAAGAAAACAAAATTTTTAAAACTAGGCAAATGGAAAGAAGGTGAAAAAAAGCGGAACAAGTGTTTAAAAAAATTAAAAATAAGAGAAACATAAAATTCTCTTTTTTTATTTTTTTAATTATTAATTTTTTTAAATATAAATTTTTTAAACACTTGTTCCACTTTTTTTCACCTTCTTTGCATTTGCTAGTTTTAAAAATTAAAGGAAGCTGAAGATTTGAAAAGAAAAAGAGGAAAAGAGGGGGATAAAGATATGTAGAAAATTGATAAAAGGAAAAAATACAGAAAGATTTAAAAGATAAAAATAATCGGGGAAATGATTCAAAAATAAATGAAGGGTGCACGGGAATAACGATCAAAGTCCATTTTTTTGTGAAAATGAGATAAGAGTGCCATTTTGTAGGAAATTCTGAGCATTATAATAATGCGCGTTCAAACTGTTTCAAAAACGGCCGTAGTTCGTAGAAATCAAAGTTGCTATAATGTTTAAAATTCATTTATCTCTTAATGTATGAATACGGACTTTGATCGTTATTCCCGTGCACCCTTGAAATGTAAAAAAGGTAAAAAATGAAAAAAATAAAACTATAAAGTTAAAAATAAAAAAAAACAGGAAAAAAACAACATGTAAAAAGGGGAAAATGAACAAACAAATTTTTTAAAACTAGGCAAATGCAAAGAAAGTGAAAAAATGGAAAAAGTATTTAAAAAATGAAAAATAGACCAACATAAAAAGGGTTGAAGATTTGAAAAAAAAAAGAAACTAATAAAAAATAAAAACCAAAAGAAAAGAGCAAAAAGAGTGGAATAACAAAAAGAAACTACCTAAAGCGGTTTTCCTATTCTAAAAGTACAATGTTATTGGGTAAAGGCGTCGATTTAAAAAACAACACTCTTCAAGGGGCACGTTCTAGGAAGATACCTGACTTCTAGTACATAAAAATAATTCTGAAATTGATCGATGAATAATTATTTTAACCCTAAAATAACCAATAGCAAATTGCTCCTATTAAGATAATTCAAAAAGATTTTATTTTTTATCGAGATGTTCTACCGTACAGAACATTACTACCATTTGTCTGAAAAAAAATGCTTCTTTTAAATAATCGCAAAGAAACAGTTCTTTGGTTTAAAGTGCCAATAAAAATCACCATCTCTACTCATCAGAGAGCCCGATTCTGTATAAGCGCCTTCTGAGTTTATTACAGCAACCTATAAAAACAGAGACAATCACTTTAACATTTTTATGACCAAGTTCTAGCCGGCATTATTTGGTGAAATACATTCTTTCGCATGTACTAAACCAGGATGTTTGCTTCTTCATTTCCAAGAGTGAGTGAGTGCCCAGGTACCCAGATTAGGTATAGATTATTAGCCATCCCTTGACAGTAATACTCATTCGCCTTAATTTCAGCTCTATAGCTTTAGGGGCACTTTTTAATGCCTTATCGGAGTAGAGCCTTTTCCTTTTATAATAAACTTGCCTATTTATTGATATTTACATATCGAATTTTCATCAAAGTCGTACCTAATAACCATCGCTTATTATATCATCATTCTATTCTTCAAAAATTCCCTTTTAATCCGGTAGAAATTTCCGAGCGTAGACACCGAGCAAGATTTAATGCAGAAACGCGCGAGATCACTATGGTGACGTCAGGGGTAGTATGGTGCTACAAAGACGACCATTGGATTCCCCTCCAGTTGTCCTCGATCCGTCTGCATGGCGTCCTCACGCAGGCGCACTGGGTGGCCGTTTCGGAATTCCTACAGCGGATGGCCAACAAGCAGCTGGTCCTGCAGGACAACTGCTTCAAAGAGCTCACCGAGCAGCAGAAGGAACTGCTGCTCGAACAGCAGAAGAGGCTGGAATTCAACAGGAGCGTCGCGGAGACGAACAACAAGGTTGGAGAGGACGTCGACAAGAATCTGTCCCAACTGGTGTTGAACACGCTGAATAATAACGTGTTGAAGAACGATACTAGTGTGATCGAAGTGCAGAAGAATAATAATAGTTGTAGTGAGAGTTTGGAGGATAACAATAAGGATAATCAGGTGTTGATGTTCAAGTTCGAGAAAGAAGACGATGGAGTAGATTCGAATTTATTTATTAATAGTGATAATAATGATTTATCACCACGGGAGACTGATTTTAATAATATGGCGACGAATCACGATAGGTCTCATATTAGTAGTAATAATGATAATAATAATGGATCTAGGAAGAGTTCGTCGCAGAGTGACGAGATAGCCTTGAGACTGCTTAGGAAATATTGCAAATACAGTAGAGATACGTTAGACGACGAAATCTTAAGTGCCATCGAGGCGACTGAGCCTCATCAAGACGATGTCGATGATAAGCCATTACACCGCCGGCCGTAGTTAGAACGAGGAAGTTGGGCTATTGCCCCAGAAACGAGAAACTATACGAGAATTGTTCGGAAATCAAGTTCTCCTTGATGGACGAAGGCAACGTGGAGAACGATAGAAACGAGCACGTTTGCGCTGGTTGAAGCAGCAAAATCGCCAATGCTACTACGCCAATAAGAGGAGATGTAGCTTGCCCACCTTTTCGACCAATAGAAAATCTTCTATTTCTTCATTCGGCGAGCCATCTCCAACGGATAGTAGGAAGTCCAGCCTTACGATCAAGTCGGACGGCAAGTCTAGCTTCTCTTCCGGCTTCGAGAGTCAAAAATCTAGTGTGATATCCGCCAGTGACAGTTTGACATCGATATCGCAAAGACGATCCTCCGTTAGCAACGTGATGAAGTGTCGCAAGAGCAGTGTCACCTCTGACAGTAGTGTGGATAGCGAGGAGAGCGACAACATCGCCACGCACTGGCACAAGATCCTCAAGCGGCATCTGGAGTCGAAGAAGCTGGAGAAGAGGCTGAAGAAGCAGCGCGAAGCATGGGCGAGGAATACGCGAAAGTTGAGTTCCGGATCGGAGAGTTATTCAGATATTTCGACGAAACCGTAAGTATATATATATATAGTAGTATTTTTTTTTTATCATTCCCAAGCGGTAATTATTATTGTAAACCTCATTGACCGAAAGCGATCATGCTCAATCTAGCGTGTTAAAGGAAATGTTACTACTCGGAATCGTTCCGGGAATGGCTTCTCCTCGATGTGATTAATTGTCTATGTCGATAAATGTATTAATCAAGGGATTTTTATTGGTCGTTTGTGCGTTGTGTTGTTATTAATATTATTATTTTACTTGCTGTTAATTAGCTTCTCTTCAGGAGATCATCAATCAAATGAAATTGTATAGTTTGAGTAGAAAGCAAGGAGAATGAACTTTTTTGTTTTTCAAAAATCCCAGCAACAACTTAACTTTAATCTTTGAGAAAAAAATTAGATCATTCCTCTTAAATGTATTGTTTTTATCCATTGTTCATCCATGCATTCATAACTAATTGTAAGTAATTCTACGTACACTTCTCGCAGGAGAAATCGGGACACCAGCAATCGTCAATTTTAAAATTTCTTGGGTGTAAATGCAGCTTTTAGAGGATATATTCACTTATCAAAACCATAACTCACATAAATGTATAGAGAGAAAAAGGTTTATATACAGGATGTATTAAATAAAAAAGTAAATTTTGCTTGGGTGTTAACTACACGACATATAAAGCACAAACCCACCGAAACCGGATTTCATCATTAAAGAATAAAAAAAAGTAAAATTTAGAGCCAAAAATTCTTTAGTCCAGGCCTGATGCAAGGAAACGTCATGTTAAGCACCCGCTAAACGTGGTATTATGTATAAATACATTGCACTCATTTAGTATTATTCTTAATGGTATGCCGTAAGTTCATTTAACTTCATTCTGAACAAATAAAGGCCCTTGTAAAAATAGTAAAACTGAGGCATTTTAAATTTCTTCTTTTTATAAAATAAACATTCCTTTTTTGTTAAGAGCATTCTACGTAAGTCTACAAAGTATTATTTTTAATATCCTGATAAGACGTTCGAGTTTCACCGGATATGCGACTTCAGTAGTTACAAAAAACGTAAATATTTTTCTTTTGCTTTGTCGAATCGAAAGTTAGTTGTTAATAAACGGTACCACATGAATCTGAGTTATTTCTTTTGGATTTATTTAATCATATAACGCAAAATGAATTGAATCGAATTACACAGAAACAAATGTAGATACAGAAAATTTGCAAACACGCCTTTTTACTATGATGTCGCGCGAAAATGAATCTATACATTCCCGCGCTGTTGCCGATGCATCAAGCTTCGATTTTCTTTATATGAAATCATGATGGTCCTGAAAAGGATCGTTTTTTCGAGACGGGAAGAATTTAAATAAAATGTTCGAAGTGGCTTGCGATCCAAGCGGCGATCCACACAAAACTAACAGCGGTAATGGCTGAATGATAGTGGTATGTGGGGGTATACTCGGTACAGCATTTAGGTTGGGCACAGGTGCGGCTCTAGCCCACGGCATTTATAAAATACTTTTTTTCTCGTTAATGCTTACAGATAGACCCCCTGTGCATTAAGACTTTTTGATTGTATATGATTACAGCTGCTACATATTATTATATTTACCTCTATATCTGATACACCCTGTATAAAATAAACAAATCGGAGTTTCGGTGGTGGCGTTTCCTTTAGAAATACCGAATACGGAAATATTCATGCAAAAAAAAGATTCATAACAACGAAGAGGCCTCTTGAATAGACGGCTTCATTTAGAAATATAGTATATGTATTTAACTTGTTTGATGTTATGGAGAGATAATTGTATTTTTAATAAAACATTGGTTATGGGATTTTAAAATTGCATTACTTGTTAGTGCTACTTTGATGTTAGTTACTACTTACGTTAACAATAGACAATATGTCAATCAGCCTCCTGACTTTTGGGGACAATGTGATTTTTACAGATTTATTGATTACACTATTATTGTTTAGTATTCTTAAATATTGTATTACTCTAATGTTTTCGTCTATCTATTAATATAAAAAATATCAAAAACAGTTTTAAGATTTAAAGCAATTAAGTTCGCGAAGAAATTATTTTTTTGTATTAACTAGTCTCTGTTTATTGTATTTTCAAGAAATATATCTTAGTTATCGCCTGTGTAATCCAATATCTTTATTCTATTTTATTGAAACACTTTTGGTCTATAGCGCAGCTCCACGCAATAGAAATGAGAAAATATTAAAATTAATTGAATCAAATCCAAAAACAAATATTTTAGCACTAACTGAGACTGACGAACAATATGCTTTCTTACGATGTTTGTTATGTATATGTAAATGCAATGATATTGTAAATAATTGTTAATAAACCTGTGCTACATAAGCTCAGTTTGTAAACAGACCAAGCGTTGGCCATATTTCAAGAAAATAGAACGACATTGGATTACACAGACCATAGCTGCAATATGTTTCTTGAATATACAATAAACGTAGAGTTAATAAAATAAATAATTTCTTTGCGAACTTAATTGCTTCAAGAATTTTATAAATAACCTTAAAATTATTTTTGGCAATTTTTTAATAACATAAAAATTTGATAATAATGCAATATTTAAGAATATTACCCAACAATAATAGTTAATACATCAATAATTGTCTAATCAATAAATTTAAGAAAATCACACTTTCCCAAAACTAAGGAGACTGATTGATTATATTGTCTATTGCTAAAGTAATATTGGCGAGCATAAATCGAACTAAGTGACTAAATATCAAAGCAGCACTAACAAGTAATATAATTTTAAAATCCCATCACCATATGTTTTCTTAAAAAAGAATTATCTCTACATAACATCAAATAAGTTAAATACATATACTATATTTCTAAATGAAGCCGTCTATTCAAGACGTCTTTTTGTTGTTAAGTATTTCCGTATTCGGTATATGTAAAGGAAACGCCGCCACTGAAACTCCAATGTGTTTATTCAGTGTATAAACCTTTTTTTCTCTATACATTTATATTTCTGTTTAAAGTGCATTTACACCCAAGAAATTTTAAAATTCTCGATTGCTGGTGTCCCTATTTTTCCTACGAGAAGTGTACATACTTTCAATTAATTTGTCATCGTCTACTTTATCCTTCTCTTTAAGATTTTGTATGTTTATGCATTTATTAAACAAAAAATTTCAAATAAAATAATACTAAATATACACTGAAGCAAAAGAAACGTTTTTATTATTATTATTATTTTTCTTGAATACGTCCTACAGATTGTAACGCATGATTTACACCTTCAACCGAACGGAACAATGGTTGATATTATAACTGTACTCTCTCGCGCGTATAATATCTTTCGGTCGCATCTGTTGCCTCCAAAGATAACCCACCAGACGCCCAAACAATATTTACTAACTTAACTTATTATATGTATGTATACTGACTGAGTTAGAACTTTGAACACTACTCCTGCAGATGAAAAGCCATGCTATGAATCTGTAGATGCGAACAACGACATAGCTCTCCCGGTAAGAACAGGAAATGTAGAAGTAATAAACGCAGTCGTATTTCATTGCGTTTTAATATTTTAACGGAATCTTTCGAACAGATGCGCCTTTAAACATGTAACAAGCCTTTCTGTATACCTATAGCCAATATGTTTACGTATATTCTATTTATATACTGGGTGACCAATAATAGTGTGGAAAAGTAATATAACACCCTTTCTGTAGAGCAGGCAACAACATATTATACCTATATAATAATTGTAACGGATCGGAAGGCTTTTAATTTAAAATTATCTGAAGACATACAGAGATTACAGAGTATTCAGTAGAAGAGTTGCGCTATAAGATCCATTCTTTTAATGGAACACACTGTATATTTTTAAAGATTTAAATATTGCATTGAAGTATCTTTACGAATATAAAAAGTTTTTTTTTAGCTTTGAGTGCTGGGTTGTCAAGTTATTCAAGAAAAAGTTTAAAATGTCGAAATCGCATGTAGTAACAAAACGTATCACTGTATAGCCATAAAGGTGTTAATTTTCGCGAAAACAATATTTGGTAATTATGCAGACAAGAGATGACCTTACACTGTGGTATAAAAAAAAATGTGATTATAATCTACAGAGTGTTTTTTTGTGGAAGGTCAAATGTATTAATGTTCAAGTGTCATTTATTTCTGCTTTTTTTAACGAAACACCTTGTATTTTTTTTTTTGTTTTATTCCTTCTTTATTCCCCTGTAACTGTGTTAATATAATATTATACTTAAGGTTCATGTATTTGAAGATTTTATAACGTTTTCGAAATCACGGATCAATTATTACTGTATCATTTATTATATTGATTAATAGACTTTGGATAAAAATGACTACTATAGCTGTAAGAAACTTATAGTTGTCTACCTATCAACAAGACAATAATCTAATACAAGCAACTTTATTTTTTTACATAATGTCTGTAAAGATTGCAACAGGTCACACGATAATAACTGGTGACAATTAACAATAACTCATAGCAAATATGCGAAGTATCGGCCACACTGTAAAAAAAGTTGCAGAAAAATTACGTGGAAAATCGTTGGTAACAAAGTTGCCTACAATTTTACAGGTAAATTTGCTTCATAAGGTAAAATTTCTACCATCTAGTAAATTTCACATGCTTATGTGTTTTTCAAAGATTGTACTGTAAAATTCGTATGTAATATTTATATGAACTCTATATTTACCGAACACTGAAGTAATTTTCATATGTATTTTTATAAGGAGAGCAAGCAACTTACCTAATTCTTTTACAGCACCTAATAGGTCATACTGAATCGCTCAACCAGGGATCAAGAATGAACACGCTTACGCGAAACTTAGGATGTTTTGTGGCGTACATGATATCATTGAGCCAATAATAAGTTCGACAAACGAATAGAATTACCTACGCGCACAGATAAATAATCCAATAACCAATCAGCATTGCGGCGTATGAATTTTCGTATTTTCCATGATATCTATAGTTTTACCCGAAAATTCAAGTAAAAACAAATAAATATAAAAGATCCTCATATTTTACAGCAAAATTGATAGTTCACTAGTAAAATACTTTTAAAGTGCACTAAATACCCCAAAAAAATGTCAATTTTACACTTTTAAGTAAATTTTGAGAGTAAATACAAAATTGTACATGTTTCCTCCTGTATTTTCCTTTTGAATTTTTGTTACATCTTAAACTTACATGAAAAAGTTATAAATTTTACCGAAATTTCTTTTTCCATGTTAAATATCCTAGAAAAAACATGTAAAATAAAATTTACATGATCTATTGTGGTAAATTCACAACGTTATTACATGTAATATTCCTGATTTACCATGGCAAAATTACTGTAATTTTTTACACTGCATCTTGCTCTATACACAACGCTACACCCTCTTTATAAGAATTGTTGTATTGAGTGTGGCTAAAGATCCCCATGACTAGATCATTGGAACGGCAACTGGATATAAACTGATCATAAATAAGGCATACCTTTAATAGTGGTAGATACGATGATAAATATATATGAATACAGCTAAAACCGAATCAACCCCAAATACTAGATACATCGTGAATTACCGGCATCGCAAAAATCGGGAGTGGGGATGTAATATCTATCGCTCGAGTAGGTGAATAAGTAGTAGTCAAATAGGAGCTGCATAGGGAAGCAGTATGAATTACCGTTATTAGGCGGACGTATTCATGCCATTATTTATTACATCTACTTATTGGTGTACTTTTGCTATAATTGGTTATGTCGTGTATTGATTGTACATTTTTATCTAAACACTTGTTTGGTTGGGACTAATATTGTTTTCTCTATTTTTGCCCTTTCACTTATTTTATAAGTTCTAATCACAATTTAGCCCGAGATATTTTCATTACTTGAAACTTATTTTAATTTCCATTTTCGAAACCCTTCTGCTTTTCATTAAAAAAACAATTTCAAACAAACACTAATTATTGTGCTGACGTTTACTGAAAATATCAGGGGCAGTTACTAGCAGAAGTAGGTATTTAAATATTACTTAAGAAAACAAAAGACAGATAATTTATTAGTGACTATTTCGAATGTTGGATATGTGATTATTTTTTTATTTCTAATTATACAGGGTTATTATTGTATAGCACTTTTTAAAAAAAGGGGTAAAAGATATACATGAGCAATTCCTATATACAAAAAATTACGGTTCTATGTGCATGTTGTAATTTTCCAAATTTTAGGGCCCAAAATGTAGTTAAAGACGGCCCACATCTGTGTTTACCATTTGTATACACATAAATCTGATAGGAAAAGAATTTCAACCATCTGTAAGTAAACATCGAAAAAAATGAAATGCTAGGCATAGTGAATTCATTCAAAGCAGATGTTATTTACACAAGATTTAAACTGAGATAAGACGGAAGCACCAGAATGCAAACAAAGCAGTCAGGTGTTTTTTTTTTATGATGTGCTTTGCCATGAACTCGTTGTATCACGTAAAAATAGTAGTACATTTTAAAGGTTAAATTTGTTTTAAAATAAACTTATTATGTTTGCAATAAAACTAATGTATGATTGTTAACTTTATGTAGCGTGTTTCAAATCTATACGCTGCCATTGCAAACGCATGCATCCACTGCGAATAGCAAGAGCACACTAAATGTAATCCCAACGTTCAAAATGTAGCGACGACCGATGGTTCACCGGTATGCTAAATGAGTCAGGGCCGGACTCCAATAAAGAAAAATCATTTTCTCGGTACTCCGTGTACTTAGAACCGTAATTTTTTGTATATAGGCATTGCTCATGTATTTCTTTTACCCCTTTTTTTAAAAAGTGCTATACAATAATAACCCTGTATATGTAGACACTACGTAAATTTTCTAAATACGGTCATCCTGAACGAATGCATTGCGTTTCCCAAATCAGACTACCTCGGTCTTCGGAACTTCGTATCTAGCATAAGAGCGGCGCGCTTCGGGAATATTGGGGTGTTCGCATTTAGAATAGCGCGTACGGTATATAGGGTCAAGTAAATGCGTGCGTACACCTGATTTTTTGGATAAATTATAGGTTCTATTAAAAGATAACTTTCAGAAAAGTTTTTGTAGTATTTTTATTCTTGTCTGTATAACATACTTTGATTTCCAACAACTATCACATGTTTGGAGATATGACGTCTTTTAAATGGATCACCCTGTATCTTTTCGAATAGACATTTTTCAAAAAAATACAATGATATATGGCTTGGTATAGGTATGCGGCTTGAAATATTAAAATTAAGCGTTGACTATTAACATCTTTAGTTCCATTACAATCAATCTTATCTCCCATCATTTCTGGACAAAACTGCATCCATCCATCTATGAGGATCATCTTCCCATTGTGTTTACAGTATTTTTTTAATTCTTAATTATAAAAGACAGAGAAATACACGGAAGATATTTCCTCCTCTTTTTTCTTGTTTGTATATGTGTACCTTGAAGCGAGGAAAGTATCACGTGTACCTACCTACAATACCTATAATTCACCGATAAATGTGCGCTAAGAACTGATGCGATGCGTAAAATCTAAGTCACCGTATTATATTGTACCCCATTCAAGTTCACTTTAGTATTACGCGATCTACTTTAAACACCGAATCATTGTTTCAGTGTCACACTGGAAATTATACATTGTCACTCATTTCCTAGTATATTAAATCGTGTGGGCAAATGACAATAGAGGTGATATATACATATTAAAATATTATAATGCAATCGTTATACATGGACAATACTCCTGTTTGCAATACTTGGACGTTATACTTGAATTCGCAACCGCACGGAGGTATTTTCTTGAACCGTTAGATTAACATACAATACTTTTTTGTTCCGTGATCGACCTTTCTTTTCTCACTCTGTTTTTTTTTTTAGTTTCATGCAATTGTTACTTGCTATATCTTATACTATATTATTAATCGGTATGTCATCAGGATATCTAAAATTTTCAAAGTTACTTTTATACGAATTATAATTCGACGCGTAAAATGAATGATATACAAACGGGTTTGATACTTTATCTTCGTGTGTAGTATATACAATTTTACTCGGGTCATTGTCGTCTGGATCTCCTCCGGTAGGTCAAGTGGAGGTCGATGCAATCATTTTTGGAAGTTGAACTCTCGCGCCCCCCGAAGAAGAAGAAGAAGAAGAAGAAGAAGAAGAGTCAACACAGAGATGAAGGAGGTGTAATTGCTTTTGTTCGGTAAAAGTTTTCAAAATGCCATTTATATATACATCTGTCAAAAAGTGCGTAACATAAGTATAAACATCGTAAGGAAATAATCTATAGAATTATATTGTAATGTTTTTAATAATAATAATTTAATTAATTGATTTTTTTGTATAATTTATTGTGTTTTTTTACTAACTGCACTGGTTTTACTGAATATAATAATAATAATCTTGTAATGTAATCTGTATATAAAATAAAATAGGAAAATAGGAAATGGATATTTATTCCACAATTAATAAACTCAACCACAGAAAATAACAACAAAGAATACTTGTCTGAAAATAAAATCGATGTTATAAACTGCGAAAAGTTGCCAATAATAAACGAAAATATTGTTGCTTTTAAAATTGAAGTTAATGAAAAAGTACCTATATGAAAAAATGTTCAATTCCAAATTGTGGCCGGTTAATGTTATAGTTCGCCCATACCGCTTTAGAAATGTTCAGAAAGCCATAGCACTGAATCTCAAACAATAATTAACAAACATAGTAAAAGAAATCAGAAAGAATCATTACATTTACTGTCGTACATCAGAACATACAGAGTTTAAGAAACAACATAGAGGATTTGCTGATATTTCTTGATCAGGTAGAAATCAAGTAAACGTACACGGAAAAAAAAATTGTTGTCAAAAAAACCAACAATTGTAGAACAGTTAACTACAATTTGTCGTGGGAATACGACTGCCTACAACTTAGCTATAAAATCTATTCCAAGCGTTGACACAATAGTGTGTACATTTTAGTTACAGATATTGTACGAAAAATCACCTTATTAGGAAGTAAAATTTAATATAAATTTTCTTACTATTTACTACACTTCTGTGTGAAAACATACAACAGTATTGTTTCAGATTCAGATAACACTACAATTTTGTAATAAAGAATACTAGGTGGGTGTTGTATCAATAATAACGCATTTAAATGTAAAATTTTATTTATATATAAATAAATAATATAATATTAAAATATAGCAGTGTGATAAACATATGACATGTAAATATATTTTTTATACATTATGCGAAAAAACAACACACCATTTAGCAATCAGCAATAACTCGTGGTATGATGTGCAGGCGCATATGACATGACTCTGATTTGGTGACCTAAACTGTGTTTACTTATAGAGTTCAGAAGATACCTGTATAATTGAAAAGTATTCCTTGAACTTGGTCGCGATTAGTTTTCGAACACCCAATACAAGAGAAGCTCCTTAATGTCATCTGAAGTTAAATTCTTGAAGCATTCTTCATTTACTTCGTTATCTAAAACAAAAATGAGTTAAAATTAGATAACACGAATGTGTTCTCTATCATAAGCAATTGGAAATAGCGTAAAAATTACACTCTTAGTTATTCTTAAGAAGCATTGTTAGTAAAATTTGAACCATCACACACTATAAGTTACACACCCAGCAAGATACAGCCACTAGTAGAAATATTTACTTATTGTTGGATTAAATTAAATTTATATCGTTTTCAGTTAAGACAAATACGTTTACATATATTGCTTGATATATGTGCCTACTTATACCATGCTATAATATTAAACTTTCAATTTGTCTTACCTTTAAACACATCCAGTAGTTTCTCCAGGTTCCACTGTTGCACTTTGATTACAACAAACTCCTTCATCGCTCCGAAATTAGGTATATCTAATAGGTGCATAAACTACGTCAACAGCTCAAAATGCTCAAATGGCCGTGTAAACTATGATATAAACTGACTATCCGTTAAAAATTTGATGGTGCTGTACTCGAATAAAGCCCTCTGACGACTACAGTATCCCATTGTTAGCTTTTACCATTCTAATTCGCCATTGGTGTATTTGAATTAGACCACTTATTTAGAAACAAAAATATCGAAAAAATAGGAAGTTTTGTGTCAAAAATTGCCACAATCTTGTTGTGTAAGTCTCGACACAAACATTGTTGAAAAAAATGTCACAGTTGTGTGAAATTACACAACAAAAGTTTAACCACAATTTTAAAGTATTATTTGCGAAAACAACATGTAATAATTAACAAAAATCTGTGATAAGGTTATATAATTATGCTATTTACTGCCACAATATTTTCTCTACAATATTGTTGTATATTTTTCCAAGAGATTTTTTTCCGTGTTGCGGGACGCAGCCGAAAGTCGTATATTAACACATTTTCGAAGTAAATATGAAAATTTTTCGTGATTTATACACATATTCTAATATATACTTTCACAAAATTTCGTTGTTTTGTTACTATGAAACCTTACCCGATAGAAAAATTCTGAAAACAGATATGAAATAAGTGCAAAAAGTACTACCAACTTCATCCACTTTACCTTATGGGACAAAATAAATCTGAAATGTTTTGACCACAGCAAAATTTTATAATGGATCTGATAGAAAGAAATTGTTCCTAAAAGGTTTTAAGATTATTATTCTTACTAATCTACACTACACTACAACTAACAGATTGGTGGTACACAATTGCTTGAGTTCAAAATGACAGACTTTCTGCCTAGATTGGCTCTTATAACAATAATAATTATGAATGACAGAATTACAGAGTTCTTATACTAAAAATTATAAATTAACAAATATAATATTAGATTAAAAGCAAACAATCGGAATATGAACAGGAACGATTAAGAAGGAAGGAATTATTAGACTAATAGAATTAGAAACAAAATACAATAGGTTCGGAATAATAGAATAAGTTATAAGTACAAACAATAACAAGTTATCAGCACAATATTTTAACAGTGAAACATTATAATCATGCGAAATATAACATATATAATTACTACGCCTAATACAACATGCGTAAAAATAATAGGTAGCTACATTACGATTTTGTTATAAAAGTACTCTTGCCTTATTTTATTCTAAATTTAATTTTTATCATTACTAAAATACTCCCAAAAAAAAAAACAGAGCTATTCGGCTGAGATGCGTTTCAGAAAGGAAAAATAATAGTATATTAAAGTACGAGTTTCATAAGGCATGATTTTGTCGCACGAGTTCAAGTTTAGAAAACGAGCCGCAGGCGAGTTTTCTAATGAACGAGTGCGACAAAAAGCCTTATGAAACGAGTCCTTTATACTATTTTTTCTATTTTGCATTATAAATTGATAATAAATACTTAATAAAAATCTCATTAAAAATGTTGAGTTTTTTTTTATATGAAGTGGTCACATTGACATACGATTGACATTTGACGAATTCAAAAATTCAAATTCGGCTATTTAAATTGTTTAAACAATATATTTCATAATATAGTCTCTGTAAACTGTAAAAAATGAGTGATACTGAGACAAATTTATCTTGTACGCCACCACAACTGCGTGAAATTGCGGATAACGCCGTCATAAATTATTACCGAAAAATCAAAAGCAGTATATGAAAAATGCTACCATCAATTTGAACTATGGGCTGTACAGAATAATGTCAACACAATATCTGAAAACATTTATTGGCAATTTTGAATTACAAGGTAAAAATAAGAAATCTTCTACCTTATGGTCTATGTATTCCATGCTTCGTTCTTGCTTTTCCATTTACAAAAATTACAGACATATCAAAATATATTAAATTACAAGCCTATTTAAAACGATTCTCTGAGGGATACGAGCAAAAAAATCTAAAATTTTATGCATTGAAATATTAATAAATTATAGAAGAAGGTTCTGACGCATTGTATTTAGCAATAAAGGTACGATATTATTTGCAAAATGTAATTTTTTATGTAATGGATTTAATTTTAGATCGTTTTAATAAGGGTTACACAGGTGCCTGTAGACGAGATAAATTAACAAATATGTCCATACATGATTTAGAATTTAAGAGTTGATATTATTTGGTGACAGTACCTAAAACAAAAAATAAATCGTAAGAGTTTTTGCAATTACGGATGAAAGATGGATTACTTTAATTAAAAAATATGTCGCCCTGCGACCAAAAAATATTTAATCATTCAAGATTCTTCCTTACATATCGCAATGGTTATTGTATATCGTGCCCGATTGGAATTAATACGATTGGCAAAATGCCTAAATTAATAGCTGATTTTCTAAAATTGCCCAATTCAGAGCTTTATACTGGACATTGCTTCAGACGTTCTAGTGCTACACACTTAGCAGACGCAGGCAGTGATTTGCTGACTATAAACGTCATGTGGATGGAAGTCATCTGCGGTAGCTGAGGGTTACATCGAAACATCTATGAAAAGTAAAGTGGCTGTAGCCACAACTTATCAGGGCCAAGTACATCTGGTCATTCTAGAGTTATATCTATCGAATGATTCTCAATCACAAGAGTCTTACCATTAAAGCCAATAACATAACTCAGCAAAACTTGTTACGAAGAATTTGCCTGGCATAACAATACATGCTCAAGATACTTGTTCCGTCAGTGTAAATGTATACAGTAATTCCACGTTTCATAACAATAACAATGTAAACTAAATTTGTATAGAATTTTTGATTAAGGTATTTACAATTTACATGCATAAACGTCAATTTTGCTTTCTGTCATAATGTATTCAATACAGCCAACCTATAGAAATGAAAAAAGGCCGTATCACAATGAAGCACTTTTCGATACGCAAAAGCGTGTTACAATTGCGTTTTTATGAACGCAAAATAGAAAAAAAATATTACTACTCCAGAAAACCTCTCTTTTCATATTCAATTTCAGCGAGATCGATGACACAGCCGCGTAGCGATTTTCAAACGAAAATACTCCAATGCAAGTATTTATATATATTATTGATATAATTATATAAATAAACATCGTATATATATTAGGAATTTGCATTTTCCATTTGCATAGCTCGAAAATAGATCCGCCGGCCGCTATATTTACCCGTATGTTTACCTAACACACATTTACATTAAATGTAAATACCGTACGCGACCTATCGACGTAATAAAACCATCGCGGTCGGCTATTAAATGGCGACAGCTTTTTCATATAGAAGAGGTAGACTGGCGGACTGAATCTGCGCTCTCTCACATGCGCCAAGCGTCGTATTATCTCCTGTTTCTTCCCGCCCTTTTCTGCACGACGCATTCGACGGCATTCCTGGGATTCTGTCCTCTACCACCGCTGCTGCTGCTGTTGGTGTACTATTCTTAGATCGTAAATTGGCCTCTTCGATTTTATCGCTATCGGTGCTTTCAAAATAGCAACCCGACTTCGGCAAAAACAAGCTCACTCGCTCGGCATAACAGGAGATCGTGGTCGCGTACGCGGACGGCACAAAAACTTATTGCGGTGGACATCGGGCATCTCCTGAGACGACCACGACGATGCACTACATGGATGGAATACAATGCATACGATTATAATGAGAACAGAAATAGAGGCGTGTTCCAATAAGAGTGGAAACCGACGATATTACGCAGTGATGAGAAAAGAAATTACAACTAAATTGGTAAATAGAAATAAAAAAAAAAAAGATGTTAAAATACATTACTAATTTGTCCGCTAGTTCAGGGGAAACGAACTGGACTGTGCACGTCATTTGTAGATCTCACATAGGAATAACACTGGTCAACAAAATTTCAGATTTATTTCGTCCCACGAGGTAAGGTGGGTGAACTTGGTAGTACTTCTTACACTTATTTCAAATCTGCTTTCAGAATTTTTCTATCAGGCAGGGCTTCATTCAGAGTGACAAAGCAATGAAAGTATATATTATAATGAATAATATAGAGGGTGTTTTGAAAGATCGTTTAAAAGGGTATGCAGTACGATCGAAAATAAGGTTAAAAGTCATAATAAACATATGTTCACAAATCAACCGTTTACGAGATAACAGCGAGTGTTCCTAGTAGTACATAGATATAACATATCCCAGTAAACAGGTGCTTATCGGCTATTGTTTTATGACAGTTTAATTTGACGTTTTGTGCAATTTGTAGCAATTACAATGGCTGCGTATTTTAATGCTGAAATGAGCGATATGGTGTTCATGTACGGTCGTGCTAATGGGAATTCTTTACAAGCACGTCCCTTCTATGCTGAAACGTTTCCTGATCGCCAACTGCCTTCGCATGTGATGTTTCAGATGGTGTTTCAACGACTAAGAGAAACTGGTTCGTTTGAGAAGCGGTCTTTTGATACTGGACGGCAGAGAATAGCATATACTCCACAGATAGAAGATCGAATTTTGAATATTATTGATGAAAATCCCGAAACTAGTGTTAGAAGAATTTCGACTCAAGTGGGTGTAAGCAGCAATCTTGTTTGGAGAACTCTTCATGAGCAACTCCTATACCCCTACCATATCAACAGGTACAGCCCTTACTGCTCCGGATTATCAAGCGAGAAGGGCTTTCTGTGAGTGGTTTTTGCGAACAGCTGCTGATCGGCCAGATTTCGCTGATAACATCCTTTTGGAATATTTAATTTCCACAAAAATCACGTTTGGTGTGACGAGAATCCTCATGCTACCGTTGAAGCCAGGCACCAGCAACGTTTCTCTCTAAACATCTGGTTAGGCATGATAGGGGAACGGTTATTAGGACCGATTGTTTTGCCAGAACGCTTAACAGATCCTGCATACCTCGAGTTCTTGGAAAATGCTTTACCTGAACGTTTGAAAGATTTACCTATAAATCTAAGACTGAACTGGTTTATGCATGATGGAGCTCCACCGCACTTTACGAGTGCTGTTAGGGAATATCTTAACAATGAATTTCCTGGGAAATGGATAGGGCGAGCAAGTCCCAGTGCTTGGCCTCCAAGGTCTCCCGATCTAAACCCGTTGGACTTTAGTATCTGTGGTTATTTGAAAAGTTTATCTAGTGTACGCAACACCGGTAAACGATCTTCCAGAGTTGCGCCAACGAATAGAACACTGTTGCCAGATAATACGAGAAAAAGTTTTTTGAAAGAGTGCGCGCTTCCTTTGAAAGCAGATGTAGATCCTGTGTCGAAATGGAAGGATGTCATTTTGAACATCTTCTTTAGTTATAATCTATTTTATGTTAAAATGCGATAACATCTTAATAAAAACCGCTAAAGCAAACTTTTTGTGCAATTGCGATAAAATCGCTGTTATCTCGTAAACAGTTAATTTGTGGACATAGGTTTATTATGACTTTTAACCTTATTTTCGATCGCACTACATGCCCTTAAAATCTTTAAACGATGTTTCAAAACAGCCTGTATATACAAACTTCCTATATCTACCTTTTTCTCAAAATAAGCCCCATATCTTTTTGGAAAGAATCATTTTTTTTTTTAGTGAAAATAAAATTGAAAAAATGTATGAGACGTGTACGTATAGCAAATCGAGTTGGTGTTCGTTAACAGTTGTTCGACGGAATTTCTAAAGTGTGAAATTCGGATTGCTTTATCGAACGAGCCGAACATATCAAGTAATTTGTGCGGACAACGTGGCGACAGAAGACGCAATTCTACATAAATTGAAATAGACAAGCAAAGAGAGAAATCGCATTATATCAGGACATATTAACCTTATTTTAAAACTAAACTTGATGCGATTGAATTATGAATTCGATTGTTACGTAATTGGTATGTCAATTAAACTCATCAGGTACTTTTACGCTAATTGTGTAAAATATTGTCTCCTATGTAAAATTTTAAATCAATTTTTTTTTACGCAAAGATTTAAGATACAATTGCATAATACTTGGTTATGTCCAAATTGAGTGATAAGTAATTTTTACCCCCATAATTACACCCATTTGAGTCTGGGATATGTTATATCCATGTACTACTAGGAACACTCGCTCTTATCTCGTAAACAGTTGATTTGTGAACATATGTTTATTATGACTTTTAACCTTATTTTCGATCGTACTATATGCCCTTAAAATCTTTAAACGATGTTTCAAAACACCCTGTATAGGTCAAATTGTATCAAGAGTATAATAAAGTGTCAGAAATATTTTCTAATTATACAATAGTTTTAGTGATCGGTGTTAAATAAAAATTCCTTTATAGAGTTTGAGGAGTTTATGTAGGATATATAGTGGAATCGCGGGTCATTTGGGTTTATGAAGGCGCATTTCCTTCTTAAACTCCATGACACTCAACGCGGTTTAGCGAAGATTTTGTTTGCGCAAGCATTTTGAACCAGCACCGACGATTACCGTTATCCACTTAGAAACTTTACACTTTAAGCTATAAAATTTTACATGGCATTCTCATCTACCCGACAATTGCATATTCCCATATTATAAATGCATTAAAAAATTCATTGCGTGTGAAAACATATTGATATATACCTACAGAGTAAATAAATAAATATCTTCAAGGAAAATATGAATAACGTTTTTTTCAAATCCGACGTCCCATTTTCTCACGACCTCAGTGCTTAGGTTAGACACTTGTACAGCGTGTCCCACCGAAGACTGGCTTTACTTGATTACAGCTCTATTTTTGATCTTAGAATAAAGTCTTTTATACAAAAGTTTTACGGAATTTAAATGCTGTATAACCCTAAAATATTTTTGATTATACAATGTGTTCTAAAAGTAGGAAAACTTGCATGCTTACCTCACTATTTTAAATGGAACAGCCTCTATATTATTCCATTTTTAAATTCTATCATCTAATCTAATCATTTCGTCCGGGAAACAATATTTTCTTTCTCTGTATGTAAAGTAAATTTTGGAGTTGCTAGACGTACTGAAAAGATCCCATATATACAGTGTGTTAAAAAAAGGTTGTCGGATATTTTACCCAATTATAGTACTGGTGGAAATAAACAAAAAAGTTTTAGTCAACATGGGTCCGCAATTCAACTGTTTTTGACATAGTGTCTAGTCGATTGCATATTTTAAAATAAAAAAAAAACATTTTTCGGTTTTGAGAATAGTTGCCTTTGTCAAACAACTGATTGTGACTTAAAATTAGTTCTGTCAGACATCTGTCATCAGATTATTTATCATTTGCGTCAATTTTTTTTTGTTCTCAAATTATGCATAAGTACACAAATGCAGAAATGGCCGATATGCATTTTATGTACGGTCGTGCGAATGGTAATGCCACTGAAGCACGGCGTTTGTATGCCGAAGAATTTCCAAATCGGCTGTTACCGAGTGATAAGATTTTCTCAAGACTTCATATCCGGCTGTCCGAAACTGGTTCATTTAAATTAATTGGTTTTTGGTAGACCTAGATCAGTTTCTTCTCCCGCAGTAGAATTAGATATTTGAGACGGGTAGAAGACAACCCAAATATTAGCACCCGAAGACTTGCCGCAGAACTGAACATCAGTCATCCTCTTATTTGGAGAATTCTGCGGGAACAGCAGCTCTATCCCTACCACATTCAACGCGTGCAAGTTCTTACTCCTCTCGATTATAATGCACGTAGGATTTTTTGTCATTGGGTTTTACGAAAGCTGGCAGAAACTCCTAATTATGCGACTCAGATTTTATTTAGTGACGAGGCTGGGTTTACAATAGACGGAATATTCAATTTTCATAACAATCACGTCTGAGCAGATGAAAATCCCCATGCTGTTGTTGAACTGCATCACCAAAACCGTTTTTCGCTAAATGTTTGGCTTGCTATTTTTGGAGACTGTTTAATTGGTCCAGTATTTCACCCTAATCGTTTAACGGGACAAGTATACTTGGATTTTTTAAGAAATGAATTACCCGTTTTGTTGGAAGATTAAATATGTGGTTTATGTACGATGGAGCTCCTGCGCATTTTTCCATCGTAGTTAGAAATTTCTTAAATCAAGATTACAACGAGAGATGGATAGGACGGGGTGGACTAACTACATGGCCTCCTAGGTCCCCTGACCTGACACCTCTAGACTTCTATGTTTGGGGGCATCTAAAACAATTAGTGTACGCACGATCTGTAAACAATTTGGAAGAACTCAGGCAACGAATCGCAAATTGTTGCGAGGAAATTCGGAGGACTCCAGGAACTTTCGAAGGATTGCGTCGATCTTTCATAAGAAGGTGTGAAGCGTGCTTAGAAATGAACGGTGGACATGTAGAACAATTTCTTTAGTTTTACTTTAAATAAACATTTGTTTAATTTACATTGCGATCAGAATTTCCTTGAAAATTTTTATCCTACTAAAACAATATGCAATCGACTATATGTCAAAAACAGTTGAATTGCGGACCATGTTGACTAAGACTTTTTTGTTTATTTCCACCAGTACTACAATTGGGTAAAATATCCGACAACCTTTTTTTAACACACTGCATATATATTGAAACACGTACAGGTATCTCCGATTCATGGGGCCGATTCATTTATATGCGGGATGTCTGCGAATTTATTGTCGCATAGCTGGAGTATGATTAATTCTTCGGACGGCCGGCTGATGGAGATGCGAGAAACGGGGATGTCGCATCAAAATGCGCGTCCTGTCGTGCGAATGGAAATGATGACGACACGTCCCCCCCCTGCCTTGGAAGTCGCGCGAAAGATCGGACAAAACAGAGTGTCAAGACCGCGAGCAGAGTGTTCCCATCGCATATCTCCAGTTCGAATCGCTAATTCCGAGAAATCGGAAGTTTTGTGTTCACATATCACAGATGTGAATAAAGGCTTCTGTTAGTTTCTTGGTAAATCGTTTGCCGATTTAGTAGCAGAAGTTGAAGACTATTTCTATATTTCTTTTTAGAATAGAGTAGGAAAAAATGGATTATATATCAGTTAATAGTAGACTTTTTGAGGGCGGCTCAAACGTTAGGAAGTCTTCGAGCATTTTTAGCACAATGAAGTGATTTCGGTTGTAAAGGGATGTAGAATTGTCTGCAAATGGGATAGTAAATCATACAATTTAGAACAGATTTAGTAAGTTGGAACATAGCGCCGAAATTTGTGGGTTGGTTCAATAAAAATATGTAAGAATAGGTACAGGCTGCTCATAAACCGGGAGCAAAGATGTGTAAGTTCCATAATATCCGCTAAATAAGGTACCAACTGATATGATCAGATACAAGTGTGATGGTATAAATGTGAATGACGTTTATTCACATTATTATACCATCGTTTCTTAAAATCGCTTCTATTTACAAATACACCATACGATTGTATACATATATATTTTAATTTTCATATGATTAATAAATTTATGCCGTATGCCCCAACTTTTCTAATAATAAGTAAAGTCATAAAAAGATTGGTTAAGTAAATTAGAATAATAACACATGCGTATTACAATCTTAGTGTATTTGAATTTTCATTTTGTCACACGTTTCAATCTTATCCTCAGTTACACTATAAGATAAACATTATGTTATTATACAGGATGATTCTCAATATATGCGACAAACTTTAAACGCTGATTCCTGGGGTTATTTTGATCATAAAAGTTCACAAGAACATGTCAAAAATCGCTTAGTTCTAAAGTTGTACAATGTTTAATAGTAAGTTAATATAATTAATGTTTTATTATAAATTAACAAAATAATTAATAAAATAAAATTAACTTATACTAACTGTTGAAAATGACCGCCCCCAACTGCAATACAAGTTTCTATCCTCCGTCGTATTAACTGGCGAGTCCGTTCTAAAATACCAGGGTATTTCGAATTGTTTGAAAAGCTGCGATAATACGATTTCTCAGTTCATCGACATTTTCAATAGGAGTCGTATAAACTAATGATTTAAAGTAACCCCAGAGAAAAAAGTCCAAAGAATTTAAGTCTGGAAACCGAGGAGACCACGGTTGTGGACCTCCCCGTCCTATCCACCGATCTGGATACGTATTGTCCAAAAACTCGCGAGCAACTAATCTAAAATGCGCTGGAGCACCGTCATGCATAAAATACATTTGTAATCTTAATTGCAACGGAACTTCTTCCAGCAGTCGTGGTAGCTCCTCTTCAAGAAAATTGCGGTATATCTCGCCATTTAACCGCATCGGTAAAAAATGTGGACCTATCAAGTGATCTCCAACAATTCCGGCCCACACATTGACAGAGAATTGATGTTGATGACGGGCATTCACTAGTTCGTGCGGATTTTCTTCGGCCCGTATGTGATTATTATGAAAATTAATAATCGCGTTTCTAGAGAAAGTAGCCTCGTCGGTGTAGAATATTTGAGCCAATTACTCAAGATTTTGTGCGATTTTGTGTTGCATCCATTGACAAAAAGCCACTCTTTGCGGAAAATCTGCCGACAAAAGTGCCTGTACCCTTTGAATGTGATATGCATACAACAGTTGATCTTTCAATATTCTCCAAACTGTGGCTTGACTAATGTTTAAAGCAAACGCAATTTTTCTGGTGCTTGTAATAGGATGTTCCTCAGTTTCATTTAGTACCATTTCTTCAACTTGTGGAGTTCTCACTGTAGATGGGTGCCCGTTATCAGTCGTCCGTTTTTTTAAAATTTCCCGTTTCACTAAGACGTTGGTGAAGACGGGCAAATATTGAATGATGCGGGATGATACGGTTCGGGTATCGTTCTTCATAAAGACGTCTAGCAGCACGCGAATTTGCATTGGCAAGACCGTAAACGAAATGCATATCACACATCTCAGCATTCGTGTAATTCATTTTAGAAAACAGAAACTGGTAATAAACTGAATGAATACTCTATGACAACTATTGACAAATATTGAAATGACAAATAAACAATTCCCTCTCAACACAATAGTTTTTGAAGAACCAACTGTGATATTATATGGTGTCAGTCATAGTTCATAATTCATCATTAAACATTCAATAACTTAAAAACCAAACCGTTTTGGACATATACTCATATGAACTTTTATAATCAAAATAACCTCAGGAATCAGCTCTTAAAGTTTGTCGCATATGCAGAATCATACTGTATATTTTATAACGTAGATCAGTTTTTTTTTAAAAGAGATGGTATTATAACTTTTCCACTTAATTTTAATATGTTGTTTGTACTATTATACTTGACGTTTTCCATACTGTATGTATTATGGCAACATATTATTATTATTATTAAATAAATTTATAACAGTAATTTGCAGAAATACATTCATAATAAACTTCGTTTTCCCCAATTCCTCGGTAATGGTTTTAACACCACTAATAGATGAAAAAGATATTGAAACATAAGATTTACCCATAAACAAAGTCGACGATTAATATGCTCTCAAGCCTGTATAAGATTGCTTCTACAATATGTATCACATGCACCGTGTTCAATTAGACACGCACGGCTATATTTCGTTGAATTAATGAATGTCAAATGCATCATTTTTATTGCGAAATCCCAATGAGTAATAGTTACACGTTCTGTTTAGATATATCTATGGGGCACGGGTTCCGTCTTAATTGTGTCAATAAAACAAAACAATCGTTATTGAGGGCCGTTAGAATTAGTTCAGGGTATCTATATATGCAATACGGTCGGTCCTTCTCCTGGTCTGGTCTTAGCCAAGGATTATTTTGTTTTATTTTTTTTTAACGGTGTTGATTACATGGGATGCAAATTGCATAATTTAATACGTTCCTCAACAATATCGGTGCGGTACAATTGTAATTATTATGAAAGGACAAATGTAGATAAGGTATTTACAGCAGATATAATCTATATAGTATAGGTTTAAAAATAGTGATATCTACAGTAAAGAGGAAACCTATCAAGGGCGTCATCTGAATATGCCTGAACATAAAACAAAGTAGTGATAGGCTGCTACAAAACAAACTGCTATTTTGTAGCAACTATATAATATTAAAAGAAGCTGTTACTTTTTGTAGTAGTTTCCTGATATAGTAGACAAGTGCGAATGTTATGAAACATAACATATAATCGTAGCAGTAAAGCAGTGTATAAAATGAAGTGATGTATAAAACTGTTTCTTTACGTTAGCAGCTACAACCTGCTTCTAAATGTTTCTAAATATGCTGCATAAAGGGTTTATGTTAAAAAAGAAAATTTTCATGTGATTATTAAATTGAAGAATTTGGTAGGTTTTCGTTAAACAGATTTGAATAGCTTCTCTTATTATTAAAATCAGACTGATATTATTATAATAATTGGCAGTGAACTATTGCAATACATGTTTGGTTATATTTTATTCTAGTAGTCACCAACTTTGGTGGTAACTTGTAACTGAAAGACTAACAATAATTTATGTGTGGTGTTGTTATTTATATGAATTTGGGTGGTGATAATAATATAAGGGACAAAGATAAATATATAAATGCTATATTTATTTGATATTATAAATTGAGGAAACATTTTGTTGTAAGAACCAGTTCATGTTTACATTGTGGCACTAACTATGTATCATAAATACTTCTTACCACAAAAAAAATAAAAAATGAACTAACAAATATAATAAAGAAGATATTTGTAAAAATACTTATATTTTAGTGGTATGTTAAATAAATAGCAAGCGCGTACGTAGTAAAAAAACACCTTCTAGAAATAACGAATATACGAACATCCCATTCCCTTAAATATATAAAGGGAATAAAGAATAAACAGAATTCTCTAATAACTGCATAGTTTTTGTCAAGCCCATCAGGTGGAGACAATTTTATTCCAAGTAATAATAGTTCAATATAAGTTTCGCTGATTAGTTTTCCTAGTTTTTATATCGATTTTGGTTAAGAAATACCTATGCAAAAACACATTTCAATATACTTTTATTTTAGAAGCAAATAATGGCAATACTTCAAATAATACTTTTATACACTATCAAATGTACATACATAAATCATTAAAGCATAAATATGACAGTTTCCAGTTGAGAAAATCTATTTACTCAAATCTAAAATAGTTATTTTTGTGGTGAAAATATTATGTGTTCATAATGATTTTAGTATATTGATTACATTTGAACTAAAAAAAATTATTTCGTCTAACAAATTCGCGGATTTGGAAAACTGAACAAATTTTATTTTCAATATAAATACATCATCTTTTTGCTTACATATCGGAAGTTATGTTATATTCAATGTGATGCATTTATATTCACATTGAGTAATTATTTTTTTTTTGTGCACCAAATCAAGGTTGTCATTTTAGGATGTAACCACTTAGTATTAACACACTACAAACATCATGCGCTAAAATGGTGATAAAAACTGCATTGGGTTATAACTTATAAATACTTATCCTTGAACGTCTTCCGCATTTGAACAATTAAAAAACAAACATACTGCACGAGACTATGCAATAATAACAATTTTAGTTCTACTGCGTGCGGCAATGATGTAATAATAGATTTTCAGATTTCACAATAAAAAAATGTTTCATTTATCGATAATCTCTCATCTCTTGTTTGCTTCTAAAATAAATAAAACATCCATTTTTATTATTAGGTAACTAACAATCTAATTATTAAATCCTATACTATACATATTACAGACAATCGACATAATCGAAAATGCATATATTTAGGATGAATACAATCGAGATTAATGATCATGGTTAAATATTTCATAATTCCGTAGTAAATAATTAATGTTTACTTTTATCGATATTCCCTTTGAATTGAGATGTAAAAAATTGATTTCAAATAATTATAGTTTTAATTTTTCAATTAGCGGAACAGCTAAAATTCTTATCGCAATCGGCATTACATCAAAAGGACTATTACTTACAATTAGAACCACAGAGATAAGTAGGAAACATATATATTTCAGGTGTAATTGTGGTAAATATTGAGACAAATGTATGTAGTATAAAAAAAACCATCATAATTATACTTCAATTGCGATGTAGAATTTGTTGTTTTAATAATAAAATGTTTTACACGTACATTTCGACATGTTTTACATTTTATCATTCCATATTTTTCGGATATAAAAAAAGGATATTTTGTTCGCAATCATGTTGTTAGGTTCAGTGTAGGTACGATAGGTGTACTAATAAAGGCCGTGTCCTAAAAAGATATAGTCAGTCGCGCAGTAGACTCGAGGGAACACGCCTTGTTTGATTTCTCAACCCATGCAATGTATCTAATTGTAAGCCCAAGTTACAAATTAGTTTTGTTCAGTAAGCGACAGTTTACTTTAAAGTTAAATAATTCCGAGGATTTTAGGCACATGTTAAATATGTTTAGAATTGAAATATGTTATTAAATACGTTTGAAATTGAAATATGACAGGGGAGTTAAATATACAGTGTGTTAAAAAAAGGTTGTCGGATATTTTACCCAATTGTAGTACTAGTGGAAATAAACAAAAAAGTCTTAGTCAACATGGGTCCGCAATTCAACTGTTTTTGACATATAGTCGATTGCATATTGTTTTAGTAGGATGAAAATTTTCAAAGAAATTCTAATCGCAAAGTAAATTAAACAAATGTTTATTTAAAGTAAAACTAAAGAAATTGTTCTACATGTCCACCGTTCATTTCTAAGCACGCTTCACACCTTCTTATGAAAGATCGACGCAAATCTTTCGAAAATTCCTGGAGTCCTCCGAATTTCCTCGCAACAATTTACGATTCGTTGCCTGAGTTCTTCCAAATTGTTTACAGATCGTGCGTACACTAATTGTTTTAGATGCCCCCAAACATAGAAGTCTAGAGGTGTCAGGTCAGGGGACCTAGGAGGCCATGCAGTTGGTCCACCTCGTCCTATCCATCTCTCGTTGTAATCTTGATTTAAGAAATTTCTAACTACGATGGAAAACTGCGCAGGAGCTCCATCGTGCATAAACCACATATTTAATCTGTTAAAAAGTGGCACGTCTTCCAACAAAACGGGTAATTCATTTCTAAAAAAATCCAAGTATACTTGTCCCGTTAAACGATTAGGGAGAAATACTGGACCAATTAAACAGTCTCCAAAAATAGCAAGCCAAACATTTAGCGAAAAACGCTTTTGGTGATGCAGTTCAACAACAGCATGGGGATTTTCATCTGCCCAGACGTGATTGTTATGAAAATTGAATATTCCGTCTCTTGTAAACCCAGCCTCGTCACTAAATAAAATCTGAGTCGCAAAATTAGGAGTTTCTGCCAGCTTTCGTAAAACCCAATGACAAAAAATCCTACGTGCATCATAATCGAGAGGAGCAAGAACTTGCACGCGTTGAATGTGGTAGGGATAGAGCTGCTGTTCCCGCAGAATTCTCCAAATGAGAGGATGACTGACGTTCAGTTCTGCGGCAAGTCTTCGGGTGCTAATATTTGGGTTGTCTTCTACCCGTCTCAAAATATCTAATTCTACTGCGGGAGAAGAAACAGATCTAGGTCTACCAGAACCACCATTAATTTTAAATGAACCAGTTTCGGACAGCCGGATATGAAGTCTTGAGAAAATCTTATCACTCGGTAACAACCGATTTGGAAATTCTTCGGCATACATACGCCCGTGCTTCAGTGGCATTACCATTCGCACGACCGTACATAAAATGCATATCGGCCATTTCTGCATTTGTGTACTTATGCATAATTTGAGAACAAAAAAATTGACGCAAATGATAAATAATCTGATGACAGATGTCTGACAGAACTAATTTTAAGTCACAATCAGTTGTTTGACAAGGGGAACTATTCTCAAAACCGAAAAATGTTTTTTTTTTATTTTAAAATATACAATCGACTATATGTCAAAAACAGTTGAATTGCGGACCCATGTTGACTAAGACTTTTTTGTTTATTTCCACCAGTACTATAATTGGGCAAAATATCTGACAACCTTTTTTTAACACATGTTATATATAAAAAAAAACAATCTATTCATTTTGGCAATCACTGTAGAAAGACTCACATATTCAAATCGCGTAAGCTGTCAGGTGAAACAAAAAAAAATGATTAACACGATCGTCCAAGTCCAAGAAAGAGAAAGACGCAAGATGCCACCAGCGTGATAACCAGCGTCTGCTGCTTGGTGTGCCGTATATATCTATTCAGAAACGGAACAATCAATTGCGCCCGCACGTCTAAATATGTAAATTGAGCGACCGTTTAGTATTCGCCCGCGTTGCGAAACGTTTCATCATTGCTAATAGCACGAAACTTCCTAACCAACCGGCTGATTATACTCTTACGGCGTGTCTGAGCTTCCGGTTTTTCTACGTATGCACTTTATACGTATTTACTACATACCTCGGCGATGTGACTGCTTCCTTATGCGGTCTCTGTTTTGTTTACTTGCTGCTAACATAACTTAACAAGTCGTCATGATTGGTAACAAAACGTTAAAGTAAAGATCCTTGCTTATTTGCGTAACATTTGTATGTTGATATATTCACGCAACCGTACGCACGAATGACGTCAAAAAGTTTTTAGTTTTTATCCTTCCTTTGTGATCTGAAACGCTCCCTAATATGTTCTGCAAAAACGTTGTCCATTGCGTAAGTTCATTCTATGTCAGCGAGTTCGCATTCATTTAATTGCAGTTTTAGCATACCAATCTTGTGTCAAAATTGTAACTAAAATTAAATTTGGAAAGGAATATACTCTTTAACTGATAAAATAAATCAGTTATAGAAGAATAGCAATTAGGTTAATAAGTTGATATGAGCAAATATTACAAAATTTGATGGCTATTGGACTTTTTTAAAGTTAGCTCAAACGATCTATGCGCACTCGTTAGTTTTAAATTAACTTACAATTAGAGACATTAAGAGAAGGGACCCACCTCAAATATTT
Organism: Protaetia brevitarsis; assembly: GCA_004143645.1. Lineage (NCBI taxonomy): Eukaryota > Metazoa > Arthropoda > Insecta > Coleoptera > Scarabaeidae > Protaetia > Protaetia brevitarsis. The sequence goes on along the minus strand of RXPK01000149.1, from coordinate 923,423 downwards.
CAGAAATGGAACGACCCATCGTGTGGTGCCTCAAATGGAAGCTTGTTTTATTATGATTATGATATCACTTGTTCACTTTTTGTTTAGTTTATGATCGAAAAATGATAATTTTCACACTGTACACGGAAAAAAATTGTTGTCAAAAAACCGACAATTGTATAGAACAGTTAGCTACAATTTGTCGTGGGAATACGACTGCCTACAACTTAGCTATAAAATCTATTCCAAGCATTGACACAATAGTGTGTACATTTTAGATATTGTACGAAAAATCACCTTATTAGAAAGTAAAATTTAATATATATATAATATATATATTATATTTATATATTATAATATAATATATAAATATAATATAATGCTAGGTGTTGTATCAATAATAACGCATTTAAATGCAAAATTTTATTCATATATGAATAAATAATATAATATTACAAATAATATTACAATATAAACATATGACATGTAAATATATTTTTTATACATTATGCGAAAAAAAAAACTTCAACAACATACCATTTAGCAATCAGCAAATCAGCAATAACTCGTGGTATGATGTGCAGGCGCTTATGACATGACTCTGATTTGGTGACCTAAACTGTGTTTACTTATAGACTTCAGAAGATACCTGTACAATTGAAAAGTACTCCTTGAACTTAGCCTCGATTAGTTTTCGAACACGCAATACAAGAGAAGCTCCTTAATGTCATCTAAACTTAAATTCTTGAAGCATTCTTCATTTACTTCGTTATCTGAAATAAAAATGAGTTAAAATTAGATAACACGAATGTGTTCTCTAACATAAGCAATTGGAAATAGCATAGAAATTATACTCTTAGTTGTTCTTAAGAAGTATTGTTAGTAAAATTTGAACCATCACCCACTATAAGTTGCACACCCAGCAAGATACAGCCACTAGTAGAAATATTTACTTATTGTTGGATTAAATTAAATTTATACCGTTTTCAGTTAAGACAAATATGTTTACATATATTCCCGATATATGTGCCTACTTATGCTATGCTATAATATTATTAAACTTTCAATTTGTCTTACCTTTAAACATATCCAGTAGTCTTTCCAGGTTCCACTGTTGCACTTTGATTACAACAAACTCATCCATCGCTCCGAAATTAGGTATCTATATCTAATAGATGCATAAACCACGTCAACAGCTCAAAATGCTCAAATGGCCGTGTAAACTGTGATATAAACTGACTATCCGCTAAAAAATTGATGGCGCTGTACTCGAATAACGCCCTCTGACGACTGCAGTATCTCATTGTTAGCTTTTGCCATTCTAATTCGCCATTGATGTATTTGAATTAGACCACTTATTTAGAAACAAAAATATCGAAAAAATTTGTGTCAAAAATTGCCACAATCTTGTCGTGTATGTCTCGACACAAACATTGTTGAAAAAAATGTCACAGTTGTGTGAAATTATACAACAAAAGTTTAACCACAATTTTAAAGTATTATTTGCGAAAACAACATGTAAAAATTAACAAAAATCTGTGACAAGGTTACATAATTATGCTAATTACTGCCACAATATTGTTGTATATTTTTCCAAGAGAATTTTTTCCGTGTACAATCTTACAGTCAGTTGGGCGTAGAAAGCGTAAACACAAAATAAAAGATGCCGTTAATTTTTGACAGCTGTCATATTAGTTGTAGTTCTCACGCTATTAAACATATCTTTTATGACATTATCGTAATCACGCGCTCTAACAGTCTTCATAAAAATGTAAAAAATTGCTACACTACAACTTATTCTAAGCGATTCCCAAATAAAATATAACGGAAATAAGATTTAATTTCTGATTGGGTATTTCAAGACCAACAAACTTGCGTATTATATGTACATTTGATGGTAAATTACCATCAATTCCATAGCCGATTAGCGATGCAATTTAGACATAAAACTATATACACTGATTGTGAGAAAAATAATATATTATAAACTTTGTATGAAAGAAATGATTTTCTTTAAGTGATTTACATAATCCGAACAGATAGAAGAAGAATTGCTGGAATAAATATCCTTTTTTTCATTTATCAATATAATTAGCTTGTCAGGAGTATAAGACACAAAGTTAAAGATTTCGTTGGCCGAATAATTAATTCTCGCTAATTCACAGCGTGTTTGAGGACGCCATCACGTGATGAACTGTTTTATTGCACGCTTATACGACTCGATGCTTAAAACCGAATCCGTCCTTCCTCTATTGTTTTCCGACAAGCGATTGTGGCCGTCGTCAAAGGAGAAAAGCGTTTCGCTGAAAAACATAATTACCGATTTGACAATCAGGATATATGCACAACCGCAAGGTGTCCGCGTCAGGTAACCTTCTTGCGAAAATTCACACGAAAAGAGATTACTTAATCAGTTTCCTTCCTAATATCTTTCTGATGATTGAAATAAAAGATGTGTTATTATCACCAGAGACCGGATTATATGCAAAGTGCATATATTTTACTTTTTGCATATATTTAATTATAGTCTATATGTAGACGTATTACACTAATTGAAGTTAATTAGCGCTAATTAGTGATTGCATATATTGCATATTTAAGCTTTTTCTTATCCTTTCTATTAGTAAAAATTCCTAGTAATTCCTAATGTAGATCGACAACCGACAATTCTCAGAACGATAAATCTTTTACATTGGTTTCTCTAATACTTTTTTCTAAGAACTGCACGTGTTTAATTTCGCCTAGCAGAAGGGATGTGGTAAATACGTTTTATTATTATTAATTCCCAAATAAACTATTCATTCATTGAATATCTTTGAGCGAAACAGCATCATGTAATTGTGTTACGTTTTCAAATACTGTGCGTACATAGAATGAGTATAGCGAACAAAATTTCTTTATGGATTAAGCCATATCCTGAACTGGTAAAGGATGGCGACAAAATATTTTGTCGAGCCTGCAGTAAACTGGTAAGTTTAATTTTACTAAAAGCTTTACAATTGTTTTTAAATTCTTTAACTTTTGATATAAAATGACAATTGTTGTTGTAGGTGTCTTCTGAGAGAAAATACCTGATTGATCAACACGCTAAAACTCCATCACATATTGGAAAATGTGAAAAACTAAGCGATCCGCATGTGTGCAGCAATCTATACGTCAATGTGTAGCATCAACTTCACGAAACTCGGAACAAGAAGAATATAATACGGATCTGTGTAACGCATTAATTTCGTCGAACATACCATTAGCAAGATTAAACAATGTTAATTTGAAATCATTTCTGCAAAAATATTGCAAACATAATATACCTTACGAAAAAATTATGTCACATCTTGTTACTAGCAAACAATACCAGAAATTCAACAATTGGTAGGGAATAATTTTATTTATATCATGGTAGATGAAAGTACGGATAAGTGTGGCCGTTATATTGCCCATTTGTTAATAGGAATTCTTCATGAAGATATTGTAGATAAATCATATTTAATTTATTCTAAAGAACTTCAAAAAACAAATAATGTGACAATTGCCCAATTCGTTCAAGAAGGTTTATCAAATTTCTTTTTACCTGGAAGTAAACCTTGTGAAAAAATTTTACTAATGTGGTCCGACGCGGCACCATACTTGATAAAAGCCGCGCAAAATTTTTTTTTTATAGTAACATTATTCATACCACTTGTTTAGCTCGTGGGTTCAATCGTGTAGCCGAAGACATTAGAAATCAATTCCCTTTGATTCAGTCAAAAAAGTATTTTTAAAAGCACCTTTACGAATTCAATTTTATAAGGAGCGACATCCCGGTGTTGCCTCCTGAACCGATTATTACGAGATGGGGTACATAGTTAGAGGTTGCAATTTTTTTTCGCCGATAATTTTGAAGGAATAAGAAATGTAATTTTTGAAATCACTGCTGACTGCATTGCTCTAGAAAACTGTAAAAAAATAGTAACATCAACAGAATTGCTACAAAATCTTTTGTATACTAAGTCAAATTATAGCTTTGTTTCAAGTTCCATTCGTAAACTAGAAACGCAAGGGATGTCGCTCTCGGAATCAGTCGAAATAGTAGACGAATTTGATATGCTATGTAAGAAAGAAGGTTAAGGGTACAATAGGTAATTCTATATACGATAAATTTAAAAAAGTGATAAGCAAAAATGCGGGCTATTTGAAATTGAAGAAAGTTAAGAAAATTTTGGAAGGTGAAACAGTAAATGATTTCGACTTTAATTTTAGTTTAGAATGTATTGCAAATAAGTTAAAAAATGCACCAATTACATCTGTGGATGTTGAAAGTAGCTTTTCTATTTCGAAACATATGTATTCTGATAGAAGACAAAACTTTCTTTTACACAATTTTGAAAAACATTTAATTATAAATTGTTTTAGAAATATGTTGTGAAAAAATGTTGTGCAATAAAGTTAATGCTTAAATTTCTGCTCTTATTTATTTTATGTAAAAATTTTGCATATTGTCGCAATTTTTTTGCATATATGCCCCAGGTTTATGCATATTTTCTCAAAAATCAATGCATATATTCCAGTTTTTCTTTGGATATAATCCGGTCTCTAATTATCACTATTATTTAAGTACATATATTATTATTAAATTTTCCCCTATATAGAATTCGGGCGTCGATAGAATTCTAAACGCGCAACAACCGAACAATACCGAATTGTCATTTCCGTCACATCGGAGCGAGCAGCGAAGCGTGCGGTCGCCACCGGGAAAACTTGAGTTAACATCGGGCTTGGAGGTTAATGAAACGGGCGGCTCCGTACAATGCGCGAGGTGAACATGAAGGATCCACCGGAACACCGCATTAAATATGCACCGGCTATTTCCGGACTGAGCGTGATGCGGACGGGTTTTCTATACCGAAGCATATATGTATATACATATGTAGCTTGAGGCTGTTTCTGTTACGAAACAAACTCGATTAGGATATTATTTATTTATATTTTATGATCAGTAGAACGTGCCGCAGTAATTAACACGTGCAATTCTAATTTTATGCTTTCTTGGATTTTTGCATTTATTTGATGAAGGGTATCTTAAGATCTTTAGCGGCAAAAGTGTATACTAACTTTGTTTGTTTGTTTGTTACTCTGCTTAATCTGCATGGGCACTTATAGTCTTTCGTAGTATTTCTAATAAGTTCATTATGGATTATACGTATGTACCTATACAGGGTGATTCCCAATATATGCGACAGATTTTAAGCGCTGATTCCTGGGGTTATTTTGATCATAAGAGTTCATAAGAACATCTGTCCAAAATCGCTTAGTTCTAAAGTTGTACAATGTTTAATGGTAAGTTAACATAATTAATGTTTTTATTATGAATTAACAAAATAATTAGTAAAACAAAATTAACTTATACTAACTGTTGAAAATGACCGCCCCCAACTGCAATACAAGCTTCTATCCTCCGTCGTATTGACTGGCGAGTCCGTTCTAAAATACCAGGGGCATTTCGAATTGTTTGAAAAACTGCGATAATACGATTTCTCACTTATAATTTAGGGTGACCCCAGAGAAAAAAAGTCCAAAGAATTTAAGTCTGGAGACCGAGGAGGCCACGGTTGTGACCTCCCCGTCCTATCCACCGATCTGGATACGTATTGTCCAAAAACTCGCGAGCAACTAAACTAAAATGCGCTGGAGCACCGTCATGCATAAAATACATTTGTAATCTTAATTGCAATGGAACTTCTTCCAGCAGTAGTGGTAGCTCCTCTTCAAGAAAATTGCGGTATACCTCGCCATTTAACCGCATCGGTAAAAAATGTGGACCTATCAAGTGATCTCCAACAATTCCGGCCCACACATTGACAGAGAATTGATGTTGATGACGGGCATTCACTAGTTCGTGCGCATTTTCTTCGGCTATATGTGATTATTATGAAAATTAATAATCGCGTTTCTAGAGAAAGTAGCCTCGTCGGTGAAGAATATTTGAGCCAAATAGTCAGGATTTTGTGCGATTTTGTGTTGCATCCATTGACAAAATGCCACTCTTTGCGGAAAATCTGCCGGCAAAAGTGCCTACACCCATTGAATGTGATATGGGTACAACAGTTAATCTTTCAATATTCTCCAAACTGAGGCCTGACTAATGTTTAAAGCAAACGCAATTTTTCTGGTGCTTGTAGTAGGATGTTCCTCAATTTCATTTAGTACCATTTCTTCAACTTGTGGAGTTCTCACTGTAGATGGGTGCCCGTTATCAGTCGTCCGTTTTTAAAATTTCCCGTTTCACTAAGACGTTGGTGAAGACGGGCAAATATTGAATGATGCGGGATGATACGGTTCGGGTATCGTTCTTCATAAAGACGTCTAGCAGCACGCGAATTTCCATTGGCAAGACCGTAAACGAAATGCACATCACACATCTCAGCATTCGTGTAATTCATTTTAGAAAACAGAAACTGGCAATAAACTGAATGAATACTCTTACACCTATTGACAAATATTGAAATGACAAATAAACACAATTCCCTCTCAACACAATAGTTTCTGAAGAACCAACTGTGATATTATATCGTGTTAGTTATAGTTCATAATTTATTATTACATTCAATAACTTTAAAACCAAACCGTTTTGGACATATACTCGTATGAACTTTTATGATCAAAATAACCCTAGAAATCAGCTTTTAAAGTTTGTCGCATATATTGAGAATCACCCTGTATACTGATACTGATGTAAGATACACCATGTTTTCGAATATTTCCTGATTAGGATAGGCTCTTTTTTAAGCGCGACACCACTCTATATAAGCTTAATAATTTATTTCAGTTAAATAGGTAAATTATTACACTAAATACTCAGTTTATTATTTTTTTTAACGATCAATTAAATATTTATTTGCATTAGAATAGCAATTACAGTGTTGTCACTTGCAAAATTACTTTTCACATTCCTACAATAAAATTATTACTAAAATTACGCCGAAAACAATCTAAACCGTTTATCATGTGCAATTACGTGTTAGATAACCGTTATATGGAAGATATATTTCCCCAGTATTTTATTTGAAAGGTAATAGGTAGATATCCATCAGATGCTTGATCATCAAATGATCATCGGTGATCATAACCTACCAATGTAAGCAATTAACCAATTACAAGAAAAATATTTGAAAATATTACACAAAATTCATAATGATGGTGTTATTTTTTTTGTATACTTTTTATTTATGAGAATAGCAACTTTGTTTTGTTATTTAGTTATTTACAGGATCTGAATTTAGCTTAATATGTGATATTCCTTATATTTTGGTTCACAAAATTATTGTTTATTAAAATAAATTAAAGAAGGCATTGAAAACTGTTGTTTATTTACAGAAAGAAATACATAGCTATATTATGTTGCCACTATTACTGTTAATGCTGACCCTTGAGCGAGAAAAAATATTATATAAACTTCTAAACGAAACTGCTTTTTATTATAATAGGTGGTAACTGTGCGTGCGTTTACAATTTCTCTTTCAATTCGCTTTCGCGAATTAACCACACACTTACTCCTGCCTATTGTACTACTCACAGCCACGCGAATTTTTTTCCTACAATGACGCAGAAGTTATGAACACAAAGAGTAGGCCGGTCGGTCACACTTTTGCCACAAGGAGAATTCTAAACACTCCCTTTTCGAACTGTTTCATTCGCGTATACACACAAGTATGCATCAACACACGTATGTATAATAATATCCACTTCAAGGACGAGTAAGGATTAATTGCTTCAAGAGGTAATCAAGAGATAGAAGTGGAATTTGCAAAACATCTAAATATATAATAGGTGATTTAGAAAATTTTATGTTATGTAGTAAGTATACCTACGTGTATATACACATTAAGTGTACTTATAGACAAATTGCTGATATGCAAACAATTTAACCGTATAACCCGATGTTGATTGCCGCTAATATTCGAATTAATAGGAGGACAAACAAAGCTCTATGATCGTGCAGACGAAAGCATTTATAATATCGTGATCTTGCGACAGGGAAAACAAATATTTGACGTAATTCCATCAGTCGATTATGGAAGCGTTAATTAAAATTCGTATGCATACTAATGTGTCTACTTGACGTTTGAGATCACGAATTCCTTTATTCTTATTGTTCTCTTTACTTAGCATGAAAAAGGTTTAGCACAAAAAAGGGTTTGAATCCAAAATCATCCAGTACCAGTTTTAAGAACTAAGTGTAATAGAAAAATCAGTCAGTAGTTGAATAGAGATCTAACAGTCATTCCCCCTTATGTTGTATCATTTACGTTATAAATAACATAAAACGTTAAAAATAATATAACGTATAACATACAAACGTCATCATAACGGTTGCAATGAATTTTTGTATGTTGTATTATTATTCGTTATCCCACGTGTTAAAATTAAAACGTTATTAGAGGAAAAAAGTATAGAGATGGGAAACGTCTAACAACGGAGACAGCTTTATGCGTGATTCTGTCAATTAGAAAGAATAATTGCGACGCAAGCGCATAGCGGTTATTGTGGTAGTGGTGTTGTGTCGTCGACAATGATGACATTTTGAAGAAACTATTTACACAAATTCGCTTGAGAAGCGAACATAAAGATTAAAATATTAAAAGAAGAATGAAATTCCGCTTTATCACTTATAAATATGGATTACTTTACGCCAAAAATATCCAAATGAGCGCCATCTACACAGTCAGACTTCAGTTACCCAAGGAATAAGTAAAATATAGAAATGTCAAAACTAAAGAAACGCGAAATATTTGTTGTAACGAACCGCTGTCAAGGATATTATTTATAAATAAAATTACAAGAGAAAGTTCTAACTCCTGCCAATTCAGTATGATAAATTAACGTTACTTTTAACGCGATAACTGTTACATAGAAGATGTGTGTTAGGTTATGTTGAATGTATGGTCGGTGCTGTGAAGTAAAATCAGGTTAAAATGAATAAGTGAAGTGTTTTTCTTTATTATCATCTTCCGAGGCAACACAAGGAGAGACAGAGTGCGAAACGAGATAGTAAGAACTAAGCTACTAGCTTATGCTTGTAATAATTTTAAAATATCTGTACTCGTCTTGAAGGTTACGTCATATTTGAAATATAACGGAACATAATGTCTATTAGAGAAACTATTATTATTATTATTTATATTTAAATAAAAGCGAAAATGTGGAGTTTGAAGAAGTGTCTAAAGCATTCTTATTTTCCGACACACTAATACTAATATTGCAACTTACATAATGCGCATACCATGATATAAAAATACTTTATTGCCACTAATTACAATTATAAGCCATTGGTAACCATAACCGTTCGATTATACCTAGAAATCGCGACATGTGGTCTGTCATTTAAATTTTTCCAACGAACTGTCGAACAAGATATCCACGTACAGCGCTTTGTAAAATAAAAGAACCCCGAACAGGTAAAATATGCTCTTAAAGTTGGATTTAATTCACCAAACTATATGTATTCAAGTATACAATTTATGTTTATTGTAGGTAGTACCTGTGAACTGACGATAATATGTGCCGCGTTCACTTGTGCTTAAACATTTAAAAGTTGTTAATTGAACCTGAAGCGTACAGCGATAATATACATCGTAATTAATCTAATACGTGTTTAATTAAGGCGACATTAGTATGCAAACGTGCGCAATTTGCTTCGACGAGTGCCTTATCTATATAGCAGTGTCCTTCGTTAGATCGCTCAATCTATATATGATGAGAGTGTGGATGAGTAACAATTAACAATAATATATTAATATGACGGTTTTGAATATAATAAGGCAAAATTGGTGTCGTATAAAAATGGTCCGTGTTTGTTAACATTTTTTTTTAGAGAAAATAAAGAATGTTTAACTGATGCGAATAAAGATAACAAAAAAAAACCGATTTAAAAAACATTTTAATTTTTGAATGACGTGCAATGACGTATGTATAAATAAGGTGATAAGTTATAAGCAATCCCCTAAAATAATCGTTCCTAAAATCAGATTCTAATTATAACAACAAGAGCGTGGCCTAAATAGTAATATACTAACAATACGAATGTATATAATGAAGTAACATTTAAAATGTAATTAAACCGAAGAAAACAGCAGACATTCTCTTTAAAAAAATCCCCATGGAATGTGATTGAACGAATTTAAAGCAAAAAGAAGTATTATTAAGGAGCTATGGAAAAAACTAGAAAGATAAATAAGGTCATCTTTGTTTTTAAACTTATTTATTGACGGAAAACTTTGTTTGATATTGATGATTATTACAATGGTTTAAAATAATAGATATCTTCATTTCTTATTATATCTGTGATGTTGAATCATGTTGATTTTTTTTTTATATCTACTGAATATTTATTTTTTTTTTTAAATTACATAATCGAGATTTTTTTTTTGTAATTTATAGAATAAATATTATGCATTTTGTCATAAAAATAAAAATTAAAATTTCTGGTAACCAAGAAAACGAAAATTAATAAGTCACATGTTTTGTGGACTCAAAAAATTACGTAAAGACCGAATACGCCTTAATATACAGGGTGTTGCATTTAAAATTTTAAATTTTCGGTAAAACCTACTTAATAACGTAGGTTAAATAATTGAAAATTTACGGTAAATAACACACGTCGAACTTTATCAAAAATAATTTTAAATAAAAAAGTTATCTAAATTAAAATAATAACAGGTTCGTATTCCAATCTTAGTTTATTAAAATTGTCATTTTGCTACATGTTTCGATCTTATGATCATCCTCAGGCATACTAGAAGATGAAGATTATATTATTATTATTATACAGGGTATTCCACGTAACTGGTTCATTAAAAGTTTATGATGTTCTATTATTTACTTATATTTGAGATTTTGGCACCAGTATCTGTTCGATTGGAACTATAAATGCAAAATACCTTAACCAAAATATCACTTCCAGTTGACCGGAAATGGATGTCAACTTTGTTATTTTAAATAGAATGATATAATTTTTTATTCATTTTTGGATTTTACAACTATAAATACGTCAGTTTTCATTAGCTATTCCTATAGCCATGTTGCCGTTTTTTGAGTTATTTAAGTTTTTCTTTTTTTTTAGTCATAATCATTGCGTCATTGAGAAATTAATATCTCGGTTAATACTGCAAGTAGAGACTCCAAATTTGCTATGTTATGAATGTAAATATAACTCTAAGAAACGGTAAGCACACTTTACATTCTAACATACAGGGTGTTCAAAACTGAGGAACAAAGTGACATATTTTCAAATGCAGAAAACTCTTTTTTTTTTAAATAGAACATCCTGTATTTTAATTCGGAATTAGGAAGTAAATGTCATCCCCTATCGCTTTATATGAGCATTCTCTACACCTATCTTTAATAGATTTTGAGATATGAGCGACTTTTTGTTAAACAGACTAAGTATTCTTTTTTTTTAAATAGAACGCCCTGTATTTTAATTCGGATTATGAAGTAAATATCATCCCCTATCACTTTATATCAGCATTCCCTATACCTATCTTTAATAGATTTTGAAATATGAACGACTTTTTATTAAACAGACTAAGTAGCCCTATCTTTGCGTGTTTGTAGCTGGCTCTGAATGGGATTAATGTCAAATTCATTGACTAACCAAAAGTGTTTATGTATATCATTGTAATTACACTTTCGTACAACGCAATATTAATAGAAATGACTATTCGAACAGACATTCTTGTATGGTTATTCAAAAGTAATACATGAATTTGACGTGAATCCATTTCAGAGCCAGCTACAAACATTTAAAGATAGGGCTACTTAGTCTGTTTAACAAAATGTCGCTCATATCTCAAAATCTATTAAAGATAGGTATAGGAAATGCTAATATAAAGTGATAGAGGATGATATTTACTTCCTAATTTCGAATTAAAATACAGGTGTTCTATTAAAAAAAAAATTGAGTTTTCTGCATTTGAAAATATGTCACTTTGTTCCTCAGTTTTGAACACCCTGTATGTTAGAATGTAAAGTGTGCTTACCATTTCTTAGAGTTATATCTACATTCATAACATAGCAAATTTGGAGTCTCTACTTGCAGTATTAACCGAGATATTAATTTCTCAATGATGCAATGATTATGACTAAAAAAAAAGAAAAACTTAAATAACTCAAAAAACGGCAACATGACTATAGGAATAGCTAATGAAAACTGACGTATTTATAGTTGTAGAATCCAAAAATGAATAAAAAATTAGATCATTCTATTTAAAATAACAAAGTTGACATCCATTTCCGGTCAACCGGAAGTGATATGGTGGTTAAGGTATTTTGCATTTATAGTTCCAATCGAACAGATACTGGTGCCAAAATCTCAAATATAAGTAAATAATAGAACATCATAAACTTTTAATGAACCAGTTACGTGGAATACCCTGTATACTTATATGTTATTAAAATTTAAAATATTAATGTTAAAAAATACTTACATACGTGAAATTTGTTAAATATGAAAAAAAAAAACGATGTATCAATAAATAATAAACATAACATGCGTTGAGGAAAAAAAATCTTCAAATTAAAATTAACTAACAATAACAATAACACATTAAAATTCATTAAAACTCTAGAGAATAAACAAACGGGCTGAAGCGAACGTACTGAGGTAAATATATGTGTATTTTTTAAGACTAACATTTTCAATTTTAATAACATATGCAGTGACCGACCGAAAGTGCGCAGTATATGGGAAATTTTGTTGTCTTTGAATTTAGTAAATCTTCTTTCTTACAAACCACCTGGGCATGTCTTGAAACTAATAAAATAACACTCATCAAATCTACCGCAAAATTTTATTGTATACGAGGGAAGATCAAAAATATGAAACTACGCTAAGAGTGTGTAAAGTTAAAGTTATAATAAAAAACGATTACTATAACATAGGAAAAATGAACAGTAATTATTTATAAAGGAATGAAAGATACATGTGTTGGCGCAAGAATTCAATTGCAAAATATATATTTATTTTTACCGTTACGAAATGCCTGTAGGTGATTTACGAATAACATATGTAATATATAATAAATCGCGCTCGTATGCGGCATAAGCATATTGCGGTAGTATAATATTAATGTTCGATTGTTTCAGCCGCAAATGGGGGTATCCGCAATATCTATATTACGTTTAAAGAGCCGGCTTGTTCCTGTCTCGAAAAGTTCGACGTAAACAAGGTTGTTAAATTGAATTACGTTGCGTTTAATGTTCCATAGTTGTTCTTGTTAACCTGCATGTGTCTAGGTACAGTTGTTACGAAAATATAATATATGTACATAGTTACAAATTTTTTGGTAAAGATTTGTGTTCTGTTCTTGTCTAGTTGATCATTTTAAAGATTGATGTATTTATTGTACTAGCATATTATCAGTAATGATTTCCCTATCAATGACAAATACGTACTTAATAATATATAATATAATTTATTAGAATATCGACACCTATCTTACTTGACCGTGAAACAAAGGACCACTTTCTCTCTTTAGCACCGAAAATTGCGTCTGTATTAGTGTAATATGACAATTTGATCACTTTTCCAATAAAGGTAGCACATTATGGAAAATTTAAATAAAACATTATTTATTTGAAATTGTGACATAAGTAAAAATAATTTTATTACGCACTGTGACCTTTGAAGATTGCTGATAGCGTTTAAATGATAAAAAAATGCATTTTCTAATGCGGAAGCCTAAGATATGTATGTACTCATAATATGTTTTCAGTTGATGTTTTGAAAACGCCTGCATTGCTGAACGTGAATATACCGTCAAATATCTCCAAAAAATAATGCAGTTACCGTCGAATGTTATTAACACCAATGGATTTCGTGTTTTTGCGTTATCTTTGCGACGGATATTTAACTGGAGCCTTAAAAAGGCATAAATCAATAGATGGCGCCGTCGTTTAAATTTACAAACAATATAACTCATATTTAACTTCTTGCAATATATCTAAATCTGTACGAACGATTGTATAAGTACTTGTTGTTCTAGGCAACAAAGGGTTTTGGGCTTTGAATTTTACTTAATAAAGCGTACAAACCGAGATGCAAGTGTGGAAAAAAATATACCCTTTTTGTAAGTTTTCAACACTTTAATATCTAAGTAGTAATGTAAAAGGACTCGTCCTATTGAATTACGTATTAATGGAGATCAGTAGGGATCTGCAACCACCGTATTTAGCTGTAACATAGATTGTGGCGAATCGTCTTGACAGTCAGATTATAGTTTTCTTTATTATTGTATCTTTGAAATTAGTGTATAAACAAAGGTTATTTCCACTGTTCCTAGATTCTTTACTTACTTGACTTGAGGGACTAGGTGCTGTTTTGTTTCGTATATGAAATCAAAAATAAATATTATTTAAAACATTGTTCCTTTCAACGATCTCTGTATTTCTGTCGTGTAATCCATAGTAGTATACTAGATTGGCAGCTATTGTACAATTTAAAGCGACATCTTTTAGAATAATATTGCATAAGAATGACTGATAATGAATTATAAACAAATGCAGTGCCCCATCGGTTTTTTTTTTCACCATCACTGTTTAAAGCCCCCTCTCAAGGGTTTATATGAATGTTTCTTTTTTTGATTTTACAATTGTTATAAATATTTTTTGTAGTACTAGTATAATTCAAAAAAAAATCACTTTTTTGAATATTTAATACTTAGCAGTTAACATATTACGAGTTTAATGTTTTATTTTTTACTCGTGTTACTCTGATTATTGGCACAAATTCTAGGGAGGCTATAATAATTGGCAGTACCTGATGTATATCAGCCAAGAAGAATTTAAACCTTCGACAAATATTCTTGCATATTTATACGAATCTCATAAATTAGTGTCAATGCTCTATTTTTATTAGCTAGATCCCCAGCTTCCATATTTTACTTAATCCTTTAAAATCCCGTATTACTTTAACCACTAACCGAATTGCTTTCATTAGGCGCTAAAACGAAATTACAATGTACAGTCATTTTTCTGTAAAACTTATATGTAGATAAAGTTAAAAATTATTTTGAAGTAAGTAAGTAAGAGAAAGTATAACGACATAAGTCTGGGAAAAGAGTTTATATAAGAATATAAATTATGTAAGAATACATTTTTATAAGCAGTTTCGATGCTCAAAAAAAAAAAAAAGACAAGTCCAACATCATTAGTTGTAAAATTGACTATATTTCGTGATTTATAATTTTATCAAGATTAAATTGAAATTATAATAAAATAATAATCAGTCTCAATCAATTACTTTAATAGTAATTGTAATCATGGGTTACATGTTTCGGCCTAAGGAGATCGTCTTCAGAACCATCTGCAGAATTACAATTTTTAGCCATATTCGTATAAGTATAGTAAGAATGTTATTTAACGAACATGGTTATAATTAAGTAAAAAATAACCCTGTGGTTTACTTCTCAATTCTAAAGCCTTTTATTTTCGGCTTACCGGTTTTGGTATATTACCATCTTCAGAGCCAATGTGATATTCATAAAACTAAATGATTAAAATATGTACCAGAAACACATTAAACAAAAAAATTAAAAAAAAATTCAGTCTCATTCCTCTGCTTCTTAGTAAACTTATTTTACCTTATCTTATTTTAGTACGCATTTAATATTATTATTAAACAGTATTTTAATAAATTAACTTAATTATTTATAATGTATAATTTATAAAAAATAATAAATGAATGGTTATAATTGTAATTCTGCAGATGGTTCTGAAGATGGCCTCTTTAGGTCGAAACATGTAAGCCACAATTATAATTACTATCAAAGTAATTGATTGTATTATTTACTAAAGTTGTTTATAGTTTAAATAAAGAATGTTAAAGAAAAAGAAAATGATTTTTCTTTCCAAAAGCAGTATGTCTCTCCTTCAAATAAAAATAAAACTCTTTGTTGTTCATTCACTGGATAGGCATTTTATGCAGTGCATATAAGAAATATTTACGACCTTGGATTCTTAGGAAAATTGATATTGTCTTTTTTTTTTGATTTTTGATAGACAGTTTTTAATTGGAACTGTAAGATCTGCTCTATACTCTGACATTATAATCTGCCAAGATAAAGGTATATTAAAAAAATAATTACTTGTCCTTATTGTGATAGAAAATATATTGACAGTTTTCTTGATTATATCATGTCGCCTCATTATTTATAATGTATAATTTATAAAAAATAATAAATGAATGGTTATAATTGTAATTCTGCAGATGGTTCTGAAGATGGCCTCTTTAGGTCGAAACATGTAAGCCACAATTATAATTACTATCAAAGTAATTGATTGTATTATTTACTAAAGTTGTTTATAGTTTAAATAAAGAATGTTAAAGAAAAAGAAAATGATTTTTCTTTCCAAAAGCAGTATGTCTCTCCTTCAAATAAAAATAAAACTCTTTGTTGTTCATTCACTGGATAGGCATTTTATGCAGTGCATATAAGAAATATTTACGACCTTGGATTCTTAGGAAAATTGATATTGTCTTTTTTTTTTGATTTTTGATAGACAGTTTTTAATTGGAACTGTAAGATCTGCTCTATACTCTGACATTATAATCTGCCAAGATAAAGGTATATTAAAAAAATAATTACTTGTCCTTATTGTGATAGAAAATATATTGACAGTTTTCTTGATTATATCATGTCGCCTTCTTTTTTGATTACACACACATCTATTCCACATCTAAATTTAGAACTTGAAATTTCTAGGTATCATAATGAATATTATATATTTTATGAATTTTAAAAATAGTTCGTGTTCCAATCTTGATAAAATAAAATATCTTACACATGTTGCGGCTTACGTTACGCCATCTTCAGGTGTAAACGTCAATCAGAAGTTATAGAATTACAACTACAGTTACACCTGAAGATAGCACCACGTAAGCCGAAACATGCGTAAGATATTTTAATTATATTCCATCAAGACTGGAACACAAATTTTAGTAGTATTATACAGGGTATTCCACGTAACTGGTTCATTAAAAGTTTATGATGTTCTATTATTTACTTATATTTGAGATTTTGGCACCAGTATCTGTTCGATTGGAACCATAAATGTAAAATACCTTAACCAAAATATCACTTCCGGTTGACCGGAAATGGATGTCAACTTTATTTTAAATAGAATGATATAATTTTTTATTCATTTTTGGATTCCACAACTATAAATACGTCAGTTTTCATTAGCTATTCCTATAGCTACATATTGCCGTTTTTGAGTTATTTAAGTTTTTCTTTTTTTTTTTAGTCATAATCATTGCATCATTGAGAAATTAATATCTCGGCTAATACTGTAAGTAGAGACTCCAAATTTGCTATGTTATGAATGTAGATATTACTCTAAGAAACGGGAAGCACACTTTACATTCTAACATACAGAGTGTTCAAAACTGAGGAACAAAGTGACATATTTTCAAATCCAGAAAACTCATTTTTTTAAAAATAGAACACCCTGTATTAGAAAACCCTGTAATTTAATAGATTTTGAGATATGAGCGACTTTTTGTTAAACAGACTAAGTAGCCCTATCTTTAAATGTTTGTAGCTGGCTCTAAAATGGATTCACGCCAAATTCATGTATTATTTTTGAATAACCATACAAGAATGTTTGTTCGAATAGTCATTTCTATTAATATTGCGTTGTACGAAAGTGTAATTACAATGATATACATAAACACTTATGGTTAGTCAATGAATTTGACATTAATCCCATTCAGAGCCAGCTACAAACACGCAAAGATAGGGCTACTTAGTATGTTTAACAAAAAGTCGTTCATATCTCAAAATCTATTAAAGATAGGTATAGGGAATGCTGATATAAAGTGATAGGGGATGATATTTACTTCTTAATTCCGAATTAAAATACAGGGTGTTCTATTTAAAAAAAGAATACTTAGTCTGTTTAACAAAAAGTCGTTCATATCTCAAAATCTATTAAAGATAGGTATAGGGAATGCTGATATAAAGTGATAGGGGATGATGTTTACTTCCTAATCCCGAATTAAAATACAGGGTGTTCTATTTAAAAAAATTGAGTTTTCTGCATTTGAAAATATGTCACTTTGTTCCTCAATTTTGAACAGCCTGTATGTAAGAATGTAAAGTGTGCTTACCGTTTCTTAGAGTAATATCTACATTTATAACACAGCAAATTTGGAGTCTCTACTTGTAGTATTTACCGAGATATTAATTTCTCAATGATGCAATGATTATGACTAAAAAAAGAAAAATTTAAATAACTGAAAAACGGCAATAGGCTATAGGAATAGCTAATGAAAACTGACGTATTTATAGTTATAGAATCCAAAAATGAATAAAAAATTATATCATTCTATTTAAAATAACAAAGTTGCCATCCATTTCCGGTCAACCGGAAGTGATATTTTGGTTAAGGTATTTTACATTTATAGTTCCAATCGAACAGATACTGGAGCCAAAATCTCAAATATAAGTAAATAATAGAACACCATAAACTTTTAATGAACCAGTTACGTGGAATACCATGTATTTAACATTCATATTTGAACCAATCAAATTTGGCGATTTATTAAATTTACACATTTTAGTAGGAAGGGAAAAACGCTATAATAAAAATAAACTCTGATACTATTCCTAATTTTAAAATGAAAGTGTTCCTGCATATAGATAAGAGACTATATGGTTCTCACGTTAAGGTTAATCTCAAAAATTACATGAAAGATTCAATATCTCGACGTATTAGTTAATTTAGTTGTAATAGAAACGTAAATAAACTTGTTTGAAAACAATTTTTTGCGTGCCTGATGGTAAGGTAAGACTTATATGTACATACAATTAATCATATGCTAGTGTTGTTTTCTAGGTATATATCTATTAATAAATACCAGTTTGACGGAAGCAACTGTATGTACAACATTAATGATTAATATTAAATTGCATTACTATTAGTATCCAAGCAGAAAATCATAGATTCCGGTGGTATGATCATGTTACGTATATACAAGCTCCCCTTGACCCTAGCATTACGTAACTGTGTAGTTGTTATTAAATACATTGACTCAGTATTTTTTTTTTGTTGCGACTGATATTCCTTATTTTAATTATTGTTCAGCATTGTTTTAATAAGTATATCTGTCAAAATGTCTCATCATGCCTCCCACATCTACGGCTAATGCTTGATGCTAAAGCACGGGAGCAAGTTACAGCGCTTGTGCTAAACAGTAACAAATGAATAAACTTAATAACACAATATCATCAATTAAATTTACCATCTAGCAAGCCATGATTTTATTTATTCAAAATGTCATGTTGGACAAATAAAATACATGTGTATTGTATTGGTTTATTGACACCCAAAAATGTTTACAATCAAGACAAATTTCAGAGGGTATTAGAAATATTTGATCGTATGGTATAAATACCAAACTCTACTGCAAATTTAAGAGTGTCTTTCGTTCTATTTAAGTAATGTCTTGCATTTCATTATACACTGAGAAAAAAAATTATAATCATAAATAAAAATACAATTATCGTAAGTAAAAAGTTCAGCTAGATAGGGGACAAAAGCACAGATTACTTAGCAATAGTAAAAAAGAGATCCTAAACACTGATACTAACAAGAAGCAATCTAAGTTACTTACGGTCTGCTTCATACCGGTAACTTATGATAATTAAACTGAAGTAGTTAAGCCAAAGAATATATGTAGATGGAGTAAGCAAAGATTTACCCTTGTCAAGTAGTAGGTGTATTGCTGTGAGTGAACTTATTCTATAACAGCTATCACACCTTCATAATTAATACAAGCTTTTTTAGATTACTTGTGATAAGGAAAGAGTATCATTAATGCACGTTCACTAAATACCTGATATATAGAAGGTAATGGTTTGCTATAAATATGCAATATATACTTACCTTAAATTTGTTGTTCAACTATAGGTAGTGCAGGAAACGAGGAAGTTTAATAAATATTTAATATAAATTTAAATAAAAAGCAGTATTATTCGTAATAGTTTTATTTTGTATAGGACAAACACAGTGACTACCTGATATGAATGAAAGATATTGGTTTCACTTTAACAACCGTTTTTTTTTAAAACAATTTACAACGTAATCACTCATAAAAATATATTCCTTAATAATGAAAAAAATGAATAAAGCAATAATAAAAGATAAGGTAAATGGAGCCCCCTCCAAACGTTATTTAGTTGTTGAAATTATTGAAATCTAAACAAAGGACAAAGAGAAATATGGCTTTGAAGTTACAACTACTAACCAACAAAGAAATAATATACCTAGGCGGTAAACTTGCGGTTTCTGTTGGTTCTTTGTACTGGGCGTTGTCTCGGCGAGTTGATCCTCTGCCGGCGTACGTGGCGGTTATGTCCGGTGATCGCCTCGAAAACGGCTACTTCGTCGGGGTATCCCTAACTGCAGGTGGCACTTGGACTGTCACTCAGCTAGCGACGGCATCCACACTTTAACTTCATCAGCGGGCGCAGATATCATCACAATGATGGGAAATTCAAATATCCCACCACGTGGTTTAAAATTGCAATCTTGAAACATCCGATTGCTTATAGGCTCGGTACTTCTTCTTTCGCTGGGATTCTTTATACGGATGGGGCCGTTGAGTTAACCCACCCGGTATTTTTAATATATTTCCGTTCCAACTGGCCTGCAATGGCCGTACTCCTTGGCCACCCTTTTTCCCACGTCCGTAACTCTTACTTGACGCTAGCCCGCGCTTGCGCGCATAGCAGTCTCGAGGACTATTTCATTACTCCGCCGCATTAGCCAATCAGGAATAGTAAAACAATCACGGGATGGCAGCAAAACTCAAATAATCATAATTGTGGCAAGTTGTTACCTATTTAAGAGAATACGTGAGTTTAATAGCGATCAGCATTGTTGTTACTTCTACTAAGCATGTGCTGTAGTTAGATACAGTACCAATAGTCATAAGTAATACGTTACTTAGCACAAATTCGTCAGGTACGCTGTGTAATAGCCGTTAATAAAAGCACTATTTACAGTAACAACTTGCATTCAGGAAACTGGTTTAGTTGCAGGTATTAATTAACGAGAATAGTTCCAAGTAAAACTTTATCTATTGTAAATAATTTTTGAACAAGTAAACACTTTACTTAGCCCATTTTTCTCAGTGTAGTGAATGTTCGTGTTTTTTGATAAATAGTAATTTTATAATTTATATAGCGACTGTACCAATGATGCTATTATTATTTGTACTATCACGCATATTAATTTATGGATTAAACTTATTAAGCGGGGATGCTTCAATTAGCATTAGACAGTTAGCTATTGCAATGAATATCACAGGCCATAAAAGACAAGTGCAAAAAAGACGATTAGAATATTAAGGCTGTCGATATCAATTTATAAACACGGCGCCTAATTATAAAGCTATACTTCTAGCGAAAATTATAAGAAAAATAGTCGGCGCATGTCGCCCTTCTTTTACTACCATATATCTAATCTATTTTACATTATTTATAAGTCCTTATCTATGAGAGTATCGGTGTTGTACTGAAATACACAGTTCGTAAATAACAATTGTGGAATACAGGTTATTAATTTGAAACTTTATATTAAGGACTGTTTTGTGTACGGTAATCGAAGTAAAGTTTTGGTGGCAAATCAGTTTTTTTTTTGAAAAACTGAAAAACAATTGGATGTGATCTTAGGTTATATTATGTGCGACGAAGGATTTGCTTCGCATGGCTTTTTATCGTATTATAACGGAGTGACAGATGAACATGGTTTTCTTGTATGTGGAAAATGAGGATTGGCGGCCTCACCGCAACTCTGTACTGATAACGGATATTCGAACTCAACGACGGCAATTATGTCAAAATAGGTGAATTGCAATACAAATTAAGAATTTACTTATTAGCAAGTTAGTTATAATTTATGATAAACATTTAGTGTGTGCTGCCCGACAAAATTAATGACTTATAAAGTAGGAAAAATCAAAAATTCGCTGTGAACGACGACATTAATTATGTCGGGGAGTGTACCTATATACCTTTTACAGCGCTGTTCTTTGCAAAATAAATTAATTAGCAAGAGTGTAAAAGATCTCAAAGTTTAATGAGTTTTATACATGCGTATCGGGTATTTTTGGCGAAAAACGAATTTTTGGAATTAAATATGACATATTAATTTGGATATGTACTCCTGGGTAGTCAATAAATTGCTGACGTCTCCAGTTTAATCTTTTTGCAATATTTTTATTTGACCTTCTTGAGTAACAGATAATTCTTTGTTATAATTTTTTTCTATATATATTTAAGCTTCAATATTCTAAATAAAACTTTGTAATTAACTTTCATTCCATCGTGTCCATTTTAATCTGCTACATTTTGTTGATTATTCAACGATTTCTTCACGTTTTTCTAAATTATAAGTTCATCCTTTCTCTACGTTTGACACTATTTTATTTTTTTAATTATTTTCCAGCTTAATGGAAAACTCCCATTTTTTTTTTTTTTTTGATATTCTTCAGATCTCAGTTCATCTGTGACAAATTCAACATTCTTTTGATATATTTTTCTTTTAAAATATTTTTCTAATCTAAAGTAATTTGAAGTGCTTCTAATACCGGATTATACAAAAAAAAAATGAAAAAGTATCTACTTCATATTTTTTTTTATTTAGGTATGCCGGCTTTTAATTTTAAAATTATAAAGATGCTTTTATAAACGTTTGAAAAATTATTTTTTTTTTTTTCAAATTATTTTTACCTTTAGGTAATCATTTACATTTTCTTATTTTTGTCCACCCACCGGTGTTTGTGAAGAAGGTTAAACTTTATTAGTTATATTAATATTTACACCTAAAAATTTGTAAATGACAACCGTATTTTAACACTATAATCAAACAAATATAAAACCGGTAGTAAGTAAATTCAAGAAATTAAAAAAAAAATGTCTATGATTTTATCCGCATTTCTTTTGGGGTCATATTAATTGTAAAAAAAAATAGTTTTTTTTTCTGTTTCGCATATGCGATAAGCACTTTGTACAACTCTTTTTACACTTTGTGATAGTGTTTGTGGTGATATTTTATGTGAGGTTGGTAGTGGTTTAACATTTGACATTTTTATGTAAGCTTTTACGTGGAATTGCGTATTATACAAAAATTGTGTCACAAACATGGAAACATTGGGATTCACTACACGAATAATCTGTTATTCTCATAATGGCAGTTAATTCTCACCTATTCATTAAATTATGTACTGAAGATGTGTGAAGTACAGCAAGATAATTATTTACTTTCTACAAATTCTCCATGAATTTTATCTTTGACAGTTATTTTTAAACATTTATCTTTCTTAAGTTTTCGTTGAATATCTCTTTTAATTCAAATTGTAAGCTATATAAATTTTAGTACTTTTCTACTCACTAATATTAGACCCCTTTTCAGAATGTGTGAAAAAAATACCGTTTTATTAAAAAAAAAAAAAAACTTGATTTTCGTATGACCTTCAGCGCTTCTCTTAGGGCTATGACTGTCTAACCATTAGGTAGATGTCTTCTTGTATTAAAACTTCTACTTGAAACCTTTTTTTTCATAGAACTGACTACTCACAAAAAAATAATTACTCAATTTGAATATAAATGCATCACATTGAATATAACATAACTTCCTATATAAGCAAAAAGATGATGTATTTATATTAGAGAATAAAATTTGTTCAGTTTTCCAAATCCGCGAATTTGTTAGACGAAACAATTTTTTAGTTCAAATATAATCAATATACTAATATCATTATGAACATATAATATTTTCACCACAAAAATAATTATTTTAGATTTGAATAAATAGATTTTCCCAACCGGAAACTATCATATTTATGCCTTAATAATTTATGTACATTTGATAGAAGTATATAAAAGTATTATTTGAAGTATTGCCATTATTTGCTTCCAAAATATAAGTATATTAAACTGATAATACTTACCTACTTAATCTAAGCATTTCTACTATTCAAGGGTAATAATTACCTACTAATTTTGTGTCTGTAACACCAACAAATCTCGGTAGGAGAAAATTAATAAATAAAGAAATATTATGTAATTAAATAAATTTATTGTCACACTTTATAGTTTTACAATGTTTGGGAGAAAGTAACGTATCGGGGTACTCCAGGAGTGCGCACGGGATATTGATGCGTAGAGGTATAGATTTTATGCGTATCCGTCGTTGCGACCGGTGTTCTCGGGATACTTCCCACTCAATGCCTGGGCCTGGTATCTAGTCGGCGTTGGTTACTGATATAATTTTAATCAGTATAATAATTTGCTGGTATTACCTACTGAAAACTAATAACTAGTAAATACCTACATATGTTTGTTAATGTACACACCTACCATGTTCATATATTATCGACACATTGGCGCTGACTCTAAGTATTATTTCAAAGTTTTTTAAACCAGTAATCCTTTAAGATTAGATAACACGCACGTACTTACTTTCGAATATTTTAATGGTAGCATCTCTGCATCAGCATGGACCCCATTCTCTAAGTAGCTGTGAAACGGCTGGGGTATCCATATAGATTTACTTATTACACTCACAACCAACAACACTGTTCGCTGGTCAATCAAAAAGTGACGCCAAGTAAAGCGTATGTATATGCGAAATCCCCTAAACCCCCTTAAAAAAAAAAGAGAGAACCAATGACAGATACGTTTTAGTGCAATAAATGGTGGGGTAAAATTCGTTTCAAATGTTTCAATATTATGGTAATTTCAATTTGACATTTCATGTTTTCAGTACCTACAAAACATTTAATAATTTTATATAGTAATTCATTATACCAAACGCATAAGGGATTTTATTTTGAATCTACAGACTTTCTCACTATGAGTGCATAGATTTATTTCTTACAACAATAACAATGTTCATTTGGAGGAAGTATACTTCAATGCAAATATTTATACTATCTGTTCTAAGAGTATATTGTGTTTTCAGAGAATTTACTCTTATGTTCTAACCAACATTTAGTTCATTTAAATATATATATATTAAGTTTCGATTTCTGAATAAATAAAAATATTCAGATTGATAATAGATTTTTTCGTGTGTACTTTCAAATGGACGGTATTATGCCATGATTTTACGCATAAGAATGCGAAAGAAAATTTCTATAAATGTCAAAAAAAGTTACTTTAAATAATGTTTTTTTTTTCTTTGCGAGAAGTGGGTCAACTTTATATAGTTAATATCTAATAGGATTCTTTTTTTTTATTTCCAAACGGATTATGAACTTTATATTACGTATCCTTGAACTGTGTGTGGGTTAGATATAATACAAAAACTTTTTTTACAAAATCACATAAGTATGCAAATGAAGTAGTTTCGATAATCGCCACACAACACGTATTTGAGATAAGATAGAGACGAGTGTTGACCTGAATCGGTATCAAATAGGTTGCTTACAAGTAATCTATAAAAAAATCAATCTTAATTACTATAAAAACTAAGCAAGTTGTCTGATTGCACATCTTTCCATGAAACTCTAAATTTTGAACAATAATTCTGTAATTAATTTTGTTTTATCGTTAATCTGTGTTCTTTCTGCTATTCCAATGACCGATTAGGTATTTTGGGTTAACCAAAGTGAATCATAGGTATATTCAAACATAAACATCCGCCTTTTTGTTTTGATTTCTGTTTAATTAAAAGTTCTGTTTTGATCTCAATAATATTATATGCGCAGTGGCTTCTTTATCATCAGATACATCAACAAGGATCTGTTGCAATCAAAATCAAAACAACTATAAATTAGCTGATAACGTCAGTATTTAGTATTATATATTACACACGTTAATCTTGTGGATTTTATTATCGGTTACTATTTTTTTCTCTGAATTACCTTGGCTTGTGGACTTGTTCTGAATTTGTAAAAATTACTTTGAATTTTCGAAATAAATATATTTTAACTATATAACTCATTTCGTCGATATAAAATCACAAAAACACCTGAATTGCTTTGCGTTAGTTAGGTGGGGGAAGGGTGCCCGTGTGCACGTGCAGTTTCAAGGCTAAATCACAGTATACAGAGTGATTCTCAATATATGCGACAAACTTTAAGAGCTGATTCCTGAGGTTATTTTGATCATAAAAGTTCATATGAGATATGTCCAAAACGGTTTGGTTTTAAAGTTATTGAATATTTAATAATAAATTATGAACTATGACTAACACGATATAATATCACAGTTGGTGCTTCAAAAACTATTGTGTTGAGAGGGAATTGTTTATTTGTCATTTCAATATTTGTCAATAGTTGTCATAGAGTATTCATTCAGTTTATTGCCAGTTTCTGTTTTCTAAAATGAATTACACGAATGCTGAGATGTGTGATATGCATTTCGTTTACGGTCTTGCCAATGGAAATTCGCGTGCTGCTAGACGTCTTTATGAAGAAGATACCCGAACCGTATCATCCCGCATCATTCAATATTTGCCCGTCTTCACCAACGTCTTAGTGAAACGGGAAATTTAAAAAAACGGACGACTGATAACGGGCACCCATCTACAGTGAGAACTCCACAAGTTGAAGAAATGGTACTAAATGAAATTGAGGAACATCCTACTACAAGCGCCAGAAAAATTGCGTTTGCTTTAAACATTAGTCAAGCCACAGTTTGGAGAATATTGAAAGATCAACTGTTGTATCCATATCACATTCAACGGGTGCAGGCACTTTTGCCGGCAGATTTTCCGCAAAGAGTGGCTTTTTGTCAATGGATGCACAAAATCGCACAAAATCCTGACTACTTGACTCAAATATTCTTCACCGACGAGGCTACTTTCTCTAGAAATGCGATTATTAATTTTCATAATAATCACATATGGGCCGAAGAAAATCCGCACGAACTAGTGAATGCCCGACATCCACATCAATTCTCTGTCAATGTGTGGGCCGGAATTGTTGGAGATCACTTGATAGGTCCACATTTTTACCGATGCAGTTAAATGGCGAGGTATACCGCAATTTTCTTGAAGAGGAGCTACCACTACTGCTGGAAGAAGTTCCGTTGCAATTAAGATTACAAATGTATTTTATGCATGACAGCGCTCCAGCGCATTTTAGTTTAGTTGCTCGCTGAGTTTTTGGACAATACGTATCGATCGTATGACGGAGGTCCACAACCGTGGCCTCCTCGGTCTCCAGACTTAAATTCTTTGGACTTTTTCTCTGGGTCACCTTAAATCATTAGTTTATACGACTCCCATTGAAAATGTCGATGAACTGAGAAATCGTATTATCGCAGCTTTTCAAACAATTCGAAATACCCCTGGTATTTTAGAACGGACTCGCCAATAGTCAATACGACGGAGGATAGAAACTTGTATTGCAATTGGGGGCGGTCATTTACAACAGTTAGTATAAGTTAATTTTGTTTTACTAATTATTTTGTTAATTTATAATAAAAACCTTAATTATGTTAACTTACTATTAGACATTGTACAACTTTAGAACTAAGCGATTTTGGACATATGTTCTTATGAACTTTTATGATCAGGATGATCAGGAATCAGCGCTTTGTTTGTCGCATATATTGAGAATCACCCTGTATAATAGTAAGAGACAAGCTCAGAAAATACACAACGACAATAGTTCTTATTATCCATGTACTTTCTTAATTTTTGTCCTGTTGTACATAATAGATTCATTCGGAAATCCATACAAACTGTGACCATCGTTAACATCAGAATTTATCTTGCAAGAGCGAATGGCACAATAGCATGATGTCAATTGGCGTCTTCTTTCACGGTTATTTCACTTAAACCTAACAATATAATATATAACAAAGTATGTAAATGTTATGGCTACTAATATTACCTTTTATACCTTATCAAGGTTCGTTAATATTGTTTTAAAACTGCGTAGGTAATAAAATACGTAAAATAAATAAATAAAACGAGTAAATCATGTAGATTAAACAGATAAGCGAACTAATTTATGTAGGTACTAATGTAAACAATAACAAACTGCATATTGGGAGACTGTTGTTTGAAGTAGAGTTAGGCTTAGAAATTGAGATTAAGATGACTCATCCATGGTTGTTACTGCGATCGGATTGGCTACTGAATAAGAGTTTTTTTTTTTAAATTTTCTGTCCAATAAAGATCATAAATCGCCTCCTTTGAATCCTTTTTTTTTATAAATCTATTAGAAACGCTACATACTTATATATACAAAAGAATCTATTTGATGTTTTGATACCATAACTCTTATCTTTTATTTGGATATCGATCTCTATCTAATACAAACGAAAAAGCCTTTATTTTGACGAATTATTCTTTTTAATTACCCAATTTCACAGCATATATTCAATAAATCATATTACAATAACAATATTTACTGATTGAAAAAAAAATCCTTTCTATCGTTAACATTCAACGAATTGTAATTTATATATCAAAAACGACGTTAACAATGAAAATATCTGATTGGTATTATGTTGCCTTGGTAATAAGGTTTTATATTTCACCGGTCGTATTTGTAATTCGACACTTTATAACTTCAGATATATATGCACACTTATTTATTACGCGCGGTAATGAATTGCAACGTTCATGTATATGAGCTCTCCTTGCATAAAATAAAATTAAATAATGCCAGGCACTCTGTAAACGGAATTTATTCTGAGAAACGTACTTGCTAGGTTGTCTTTCGCAAAATTTTATAAGTAATATAAACTTACCTATGTACTGATCGGTGCTGTATAACCTTAACGTACTGTGGTGATACTTAACTTTAATTTATTTTGACTTTTTTTTATTATTATTACGATTTTATCCTTGCTTTCAAGATTCGATTGGGTCAAATGATTTTTGATGTATATAGAGGCAAGGTTCTGGATGATATAAAAACATCATACAGAATGTTTGAATATCACCAGAAACTACGGGAGTTCTGATCCTGAATTTATACAAACTGTTTCAAAATGAAATACATCGTATACTCTACATATTATAATAAGCCGCTTTTACCTTTTATGATAAGTAGTTATATTTCTAATGTCATTTTGACATCTGTCATTTTGCGAGTAGCAATACAGGGTGTATCAAATAAAAAAGTAAATTTTGCTTGGGTGTTAACTACACGACATATAAAGCACAAACCCATCGAAACCGGATTTCATTATTAAAGAATAAAAAAAAGTAAAATTTAGAGCCAAAAATTCTTTAGTCGGGCCTGATGCAAGGAAACGTCATGTTTAAGCACCCGCTAAACGTGGTATATGTTATAATACATTGCACTCATTTAGTATTATTCTTAATGGTATGCCGTAAGTTCATTTAACTTCATTCTGAATAAATAAGGCCCTTGTAAAAATAGCAAACTGAGGCATTTTAAATTTCTCTTTTATAAAATAAACATTCCTTTTTTGGTTAAGAGCATTCTACGTAAGTCTACAAAGTATTATTTTTAATATCCTGATAAGACGTTCGAGTTTCACCGGATATGCGACTTCAGTAGTTACAAAAAACGTAAATATTTTTCTTTTGCCTTGTCGAATCGAGAGTTAGTTGTTAATAAACGGTACCATATGAATCTGAGTTATTTCTTTTAGATTTATTTAATCAAATAACGCAAAATGAATTGAATCGAATTCAACAGAAATAAATGTACATACAGAAAATTTGCAAACACGCCTTTTTACTATGATATCGCGCGAAAATGAATCTATACATTCCCGCGCTTTTGCCGATGCATCAAGCTTCGATTTTCTTTATATGAAATCATGATGGTACTGAAAAGGATCGTTTTTTCGAGACGGGAAGAATTTAAATAAAATGTTCGAAGTGGCTTGCACTCCAAGCGGCGATCCACACAAAACTAACAGCGGTAATGGCTGAATGATAGTGGTATGTGGGGGTATACTCGGGATAGTATTTAGGTTGGGCACAGATACGACTCTAGCTCACGGCATTTATAAAATATTTTTTTTTTCGTTAATGCTTGCAGATAGACCCCCTGTGCATTAAGACTTTTTGATTGTATATGATTACAGCTGCTACATATTATTATATTTACCTCTATATCTGATACACCCTGTATAATTTTTCTGACAGTTTTTAGCTTAATGCTACTAAATAATGTACACATTGCAGGGAAAAAAAATATTGTTGAAGCGCATACAATTTCTTATTGGCGAATGGCAATATTCCTACGCTGAATATAAGCGACAGTTTCGCTTGCAGTTTCCTAATGGAGTTGTGCAGTGGCGGCTCGTGAGTTATGAAAGAGGGTGGGCACAAAATAAGAACTTGCCTATTTATTGTACATAAAATCAATTTTCCTATTTTTCATGCTGGAAAATACGTCTATGACTTTGTTGTAAAAATGCGTTCAGTTGATCTTCTGATATTGTGCTTCTCAGAAAATTCTTAATGCGTTTGAGGGTGGAAAAAAACATCGTTCACATTCTGCTGTCGACATGGGGGTTGTTCAAATAATATCCAACAGTTTATATGTTATCGTCAAAACTTTTTTTTTAAGTTGTTGTGTGTTAGCGAACACTAAAAGTGGCAAAACACCACCTACATCTACGTCACACATATCCTCGGGCTCATAAATTACTGAATTACTTGTACGCTATCGAACATAGGATAAAATTTCCATCCAATTGTATTTGTTAGATATTAATTTCATTACACATCGCTCGACAATAAATTTTGACAGTGACAGGTGGATTACCTTAAAGGTTTCTTTTAGAGAATGGTTTATTGCGACATCTACAAATTTTGCTGACATCTCTACAAATAAAGTAGATACAGTTTATGCATAACACACATAAACGATAACCAAACATCTCACTCGGTACAAAAACATATATTCTTTAGTTCGCTAGTTATTTTAAATGTCATTGACCTCTTTAAAATTCAGAATTTCTCTTGGATTGTGTATTACGTATACATAAACAATTTGCAATTTACAATACAATTGATTGTTTGTGTGGTACAAGTACTGTTTAATCGCTAAAATACCTTCTTTTCATTAATTGCAGATGGTACTTCAGGAAGATAAAACGAATCGAAGCCGAAAAGAAATTATTGCTACCGGAAAATGATCACGGAGCGTTTCTGATTCGTGACTCGGAAAGCAGACACAACGACTATTCCTTATCAGGTGAGATTTAGTTTTAATTTGGCTTCATTATAGTGAATATTTTAAAGCTTCAAATCTTGACCATGTATATAATATTTAATTTCTTTTTTTCTTGGTTTTTAGGTCGTCAATATTAAAAACATGAATGAGTACGACTTTCGCTTTATTGAAAAGCTTTTTCAAATATATAAATAAATATAAAAAGTGTAAATTATAAATAAAATGTTTTTGTTTAATACTATTAACAAAGCAAAAAATATTCTAGAACAAAATAATTATCCAAATTCTCTTATAAACAAAATATTCAAACAAAGAATTTTTCTTTTTTATAATAAATCAACAAAAAATATAAATAATAGTCAAAACAATTACAAAATTCATAAAAATTCCTTATGTTAAACATTTATTTATCCGAAAAAATAAATCAAATTTTCAAACCATATAATTACAAAATTGCCTATCAAAACACAAACAAACTACAAACCAAATCTATCAATCAAATTAAATCAAAAATTGAAAAAAAGTAAAACATCACACATAGTTTATAAAATAGACTGTCAAAATTGTAATGGTGTATTCATATAGGTGAAACCATGCAATATTTGGAAAATAGAATAAAAGGACACAAATATAATAAAAATCTTACAGCTTTAAAAAAAAGCATGAAATAGCTCAAAATCATCATACCTTTGATTTCAACAACGTAACAATTTTAAACAAAGAACAAAATTTAAAAAACACGTAATATACTTGAAATAATTCAAACTTATAAACATAAAAATGCAGTCAATGATAAAACCGATATACAATATTTCACAAAATTATATAATTTAATTTTATAACTAAATACAATATTTTTAAAGAACTATTTAATTACAAAATTCAAAAACGAATAATCAAAACATCCTATTTTAAAACGCAATCTTTAAATAAAATGTAATAATATATTCAAAATCGTAGTAAACAAAACAATTTGTCATTTATTAAACAAAATTATTTTATTTATAATTTACACTTTCTACATTTATTTATATACTTGAAAAAGCTTTTCAATAAAGCGAAACATCGTACTCGTTCATGTTTTTAATATTGACGACCTAAAAACCAAGAAAAAAGAAATTATATATTATAGTGAATATATTGTGTGTTTACACTTGTACGAATCGTCTGTAGTCTGTTTACGCCGTTGAATGTAAACACTCGTTATATATGTAGAACGGAACAATACAATATTGAACTGCAAAAATAATGGTTTATGTAATACTTTTGGTGATGTACATATTTGTTTTCGTATAATTAAACGTTATCTTTAAATGATCGTGTATAATTAAAGATATGTAAATTTCGATAGAATTGTTTACAATAGACTATATTTACTGAAAATATGGGTTAAGTGTTGTCGAGATTTACAAAAAGTGTTGCTGATTTTTTTTTTTTGTATAGCGGATATTTTTATCAAAAAATATATTTATTTAGATATGCCAGAGTATAAATAAAATTCAAAAAAGATCTTTATTTTTTCATTTTATTCTTCCATATAAAAAGCGAAATAATTTAAACGATTTTTTTTAGAGTGATGAAAGGAATTTAGTTGAGATAGACATGGGGTTTTGCAAGATATTGAAACACCCAACTATATTATGAATACATTTAGTAATTATCTGTTCGCCAGAAACATAGGATCGTAAATTGCGTAAATATTAATGACGGAAACATGCAGTTTTCGTATTATCGTAATAATGAGGATATGCTCCAAATTTAATTTAATTTGAATGCATTCATAATTGGATGAATGAATAATAATATAAAGTAATACACTAGTATAAATACATAATTTATTAAAAAGGTATTTAAATAAAAGTATATGCAATATAAGTACCATAGAACGTATTGCCTGTGTACTGACTGAATTTGAAGGTGCAAAAGGAATATTAAAAATTAAAAATTAAATTAGCTAGCAACGGATAACAATTACAATAAAAACGCAAAAGAACTATTAACCTCAGAGTTATCCTCGCGAATTAAAACTTGAATCTAACCACGGAAAGTAATTTGTGAGTGAATCTGAAATCTGACTTTCTTAAAAACCCCAAAAATTGAAAAGGTTTAATTAAAAATAAAAGAACTGAATTTTTAACCCAACGAAGATAATTAACAATCAAAATTTATTTTACAAAAAGGGTTAATTACAATTTGTACAGAAGAAAAAAACCCGTGAACTGAGGGTTCTGGCCTAAATTTAAAAAACTGCACTTGATTCTAAATTACAATAGGACAATGCTATTTCCTCCTATACAAAGCAAAAAGTTTAGTTTGTTCAGGAAAATAATCCTAATTCTAAGCACCATCTCACGTGGTTTCACAAAATAAATAAATTCGTGTACAAACACACGAAATTATACAAAAATGAAAACTAAATGCTTCTATTCACCCAATCGAGGTGATTGATAATTAAAAACGAAACAACAAAATAGAAAAAATTAACACTTTAAAATATAAAGAGAAAAATTAAACTGAAAACATATCTTCCTGTACAGAAATAACAAATGATCTTATATCTATAATGTGCACACGTCAATATAACAACAATTATTATAAAGCGAATTCCTTGATGGACGAATAATTCATAGAAAACAAATCTCTATATCAAATGAATTAACAAAATGGCAGCAAAGATTTAAAAAATACAAGTACTCACGTTAAAGTCAACCAAGGAACTGCGTGACAAAATTCTACCGTCGTTTTCTGGCCAGGGTTCTGGCCTAAATTTAAAAACTGCACTTGATTCTAAATTACAATAGGACAATGCTATTTCCTCCTATACAAAGCAAAAGTTTAGTTTGTTCAGGAAGATAATCCTAATTCTACCAATACAATCCACGTGGTTTCAACAAAATAAAATAAATTCGTGGACAAACACACGAAATTATACAAAAATGAAAACTAAATGCAAGAACAATGCTTCTATTCACCCAACCGAGGTGATTGATAATTAAAAATGAAACAGTAAAATAGAAAAGCGGAAAAAATTAACACTGTAAAATATAAAGAGAAAAATTAAACTGAAAACATATCTTCCTGTACAGAAATAACAAATGATCTTATATCTATAATGTGCACACATCAATATAATAACAATTATTAT
Source organism: Protaetia brevitarsis (assembly GCA_004143645.1). Taxonomy (NCBI): domain Eukaryota; kingdom Metazoa; phylum Arthropoda; class Insecta; order Coleoptera; family Scarabaeidae; genus Protaetia; species Protaetia brevitarsis. Next base: position 889,140 of record RXPK01000149.1, on the reverse strand, counting down.
AAAGCGAATTCCTTGATGGACGAAATCAAATCTCTAGACCAAATGAATTAACAAAATGGCAGCAAAGATTTAAAAATACATGTACTCACGTTAAAGTCAACCAAGGAACTGCCTGACAAATTTCTACAGTCGTTTTTCTTACAAAAACAACGCAGATGTACAAACAATACGCCAACATTCAAAACACAAATAATTGAATGGAATTAATTTAAAAACTGAACATATAATTAAATAAATCAAACAGTAAACTCATTAACTTAATTATTAAATAAAATAAATCTTAATTTGAGAAAACCCTCTCGGAACATTGATAAATGGCTGACCGGAGTAAACAAGACAAAATCCACGCAACTAAAAATACACTCGCGAAGAACGGGTGTCTACCACAGCAGTATTATAAAATAATTTTTAATTTTGTGTTTCAATCAATTGTCTCGCGTTAATAATAAAGCAAGCAAAGAAAGACTTTTGCATCTAACTCATTTTTTTAAATTTTTTTTTGGAAAGTTTTAACCACAATTTATCAAAATATTACAATACAAAAGAGTACACCTTATCCTCTTTACAGTTCGAGATGGCGACACAGTAAAACACTACAGAATAAGACAACTGGACGAGGGAGGATTCTTTATAGCGAGACGAACGACCTTCAGAACACTGCCAGAACTAGTAGAACACTATAGCAAAGACGCGGACGGCCTGTGCGTCAATCTCTGCAAGCCTTGCGTACAGGTGAGTTCACGTATATACTATGTATAATATGATAGATAGCCATCTGCTGACTGCCTGATGTACTTCTTTGATTATTATACGTCATCACCAGGCGCGAAATTCGAAACTTATGTGTGAGATTTCGCCCCGCGCAGTATCCGCCTTTGATACTGCTGATGCACCTACCTCCCCCTTCCCCCTTAAATCCTTTCGCACTTACATATATAATCTGAGCGTAGGATCCCGGTAATGATTTTCTGTTGTTACTTATTACATGCAGAATCCAATGGCCGTCGAGGTACGTGCTGTTGGTTGAATGATGCCTGAGTTTTTGATGGTATTTTAATAATGATGATGTGCACCGTTATAATATACGTGTTATGTTTATCTCTTTCTTTCTATAATATATATGTGCCTTTTTGATATACACATTCCTTTTCCTCTAATCTCATCTGCTACACTTATTTTGAACTTGAGAGAGAGAGTGTCTTTCGTCTCTCAGTTTTTTTTATAAATGTAATATACTATTGAGATTTAGTTTCAGAGTCATAATGGGCAAACGGTTTTTGTCAATAATCCATTTAGCAATGACAAATATATATTTATGATAATAATAAATTGTAATAATATAATTTTGACTGCCAATTATGAAATGGGACATGATTAATGAGTAGACAAGAAATAGTAGAGAACTGCACTGTAAAAAATTACAGTAATTTTGCCATGGTAAATCAGGAATATTACATGTAATAACGTTGTGAATTTACCACAATAAATCATGTAAAATTTTGTTTTACATGTTTTTTTCTAGGATATTTAACATGGAAAAAGAAATTTCGGTAAAATTTATAGCTTTTTCATGTAAGTTTAAGATGTAACAAAAATTCAAAAGGAAAATACAGGAAAAAACATGTACAATTTTGTATTTACTCTCAAAATTTACTTAAAAGTGTAAAATTGACATTTTTTGGGGGTATTTAGTGCACTTTAAAAGTAATTTTACTAGTTTAACTATTAATTTTGCCGTAAAAATATGAGAATCTTTTATATTTATTTGTTTTTACTAGATATTTTCGGGTAAAACTATAGATATTATGGAAAATACGAAATTCAGACGCCGCAATGTGATTGGTTATTGGATTATTTATCTGTGCGCGTAGGTAATTCTATTCGTTTGTCGAACTTATTATTGGCTCAATGATATCTTGTACGTCACAAACAATCGTAGGTTTCGCGTAAGCGTGTTCATTCTTGATCCCTGGTTGAGCGATTCAGTATGACCTATTAGGTGCTATAAAAGAATTACGTAAGTTGCTTGCTCTCTTTATAAAAATACATATGAAAATTACTTCAGTGTTCGGTAAATATAGAGTTCATATAAATATTACATAGGAATTTTACAGTACAATCTTTGAAAAACACATCAGCATGTGAAATTTACTAGATGGTAGAAATTTTACCTTATGAAGCAAATTTACCTGTAAAATTGTAGGCAACTTTGTTACTAACGATTTTACATGTAATTTTACTGCAACTTTTTTTACAGTGTGATGTAATGATTTATTAAAGTTGTCGTTGTTGCTAACAATAAGCTAAATTTTTGAAAAAAGAAAATATTTACACATTATACAGGATGAGCTTTTGTTTTCTTCATTATTTGTATGGGGATCTCGAAAACCATAAGAGATACTCATTGGGTTAATTGTAAAAACTGTTAAGGGGTTCCTTCGCTCTCAAATTCAAAGGTCTCATCGGATCGAAATAATTTATTCAAAACACAAACTTTTGAGTGACACTGTATATTTGTTACAAATAAAAGCAAAATAATAAAATACAATGAAATACAAATCTTAAGATATAGCTTGACACCTGTTACGGGTCACAATTGGTGGTCGCTCTTAACCTCTACGCTTAACTAGTAATCTAAATTATAGATAATGATCGTGCAATAAATAAATTTAAATATAATTATGATGGTATTTAAGAAATATAAATTCAAATCTTAATATAGGTTAGTAATTTTGGCTTGACGGTCTTTATTACGTGATAGGATTTTAAAAATAACTTCAAATTTTAACTCGGTACAATAAAAGAAAGAAAAATAAAATATATGTAAAACTTAGCTAGTAACTTTCGCGGGTGTCTCTGGGAGTGTATTCAGGGCGTTACGCTGGTGTCATAGGCGTGGTCCAATTTGTTCCCCTGTACGCGGTGCAGGTTAAATTCAACGATCAGGATTTGGTCTCCCAAATTCAAATCAAAACAAAATAGGTCCTAAAAGACAGGACCGGATTACCAAAACTAATAAAGTTAACGACCGAAAGAAAAGTCAGCTTACCAGTGACCTAAATATGACTCCATTAAACTAAATGAATGCCGGCTTAACACTACTGTTTATAAACCCCTTTTCAGGAAAATATCGATGCAACGAACACTTCTCCTGGCGGCCCCAGGTAAAACAGAAAATACACCCGATATTGGATGTTTCTCACGTGACAATATCCCACAACGAACGTGGTAACTAATAAAATTTGCACGGAAAGAACTTGACAGCGCGTGTGTAAGGTTGCTTAGCGAGAGGGCGGACGCAGGAAATGCAACGTTACTCAGTTATCAGTCACTGACAAACTAACCAATGCGGAGTAATTTACGCAAAAGAAAAGCTTTTAATGAATGAAATTTGAACTAATAATTAAATAATGAAAAGCTAATTTGACTAACAATGAATTACTCTAATAAATTTGAAAATGAATAACGAAAAATAGGACGTTACTTTTGACTATCACGGTAAAGATGCGTTGGAACGAGCAAGGAGTACGAAACTTCGCTGCTAGATGGCGTTACAGGGTCTAATTCTTAATTTAATCAAACGATAAACTTTAAATAAAATCCATAAATGAAACGATCGCAATCCAACGACAACAGAACATTTGCATCTTTATAAGCTTTTAATCCAGATACGTCCATTTAAGGAAATACAAGGTTTACTAGATATTTGCAAAAAAAAAAATAGAAATCCATCAAAACCTTTTCAGTGCTGTAACTCTTTTATTTGTAGAGAAAGGAAAAAAAAAAAATGAATATTGTTTTTAGGGAATGTTAATGTATCAAACAACATCTTAAATTTTTAATTTTGTTTAGCATTTTTAAGTCAAGAGGCAAAGTATATTTTTTTTTTGTTTTAATGGCAACCACACTTATAATTAGAAACGTACCTTTATTAAGCTTATTAACCAAAATTTAGTGAATTTAACAATACTGTTTGGTTGTATATGGCGAATCAATTTTAATGACGTGAACCCTGGCCATTGAAAAAGATATGTTACGCCATTTCATAAATGTTCTCTCAATAAGAACTATGCTGGCATATATATTTTGGTTTCTGTTATAAAATTTGATGACCGTCAACACAGCTTTAACATCTTAAAGAGTGCCCACTCTTTTTTAACTAGTGCACGCATGTGCCATAGGCAGTCAGCGACCACCATCTGTAGTAAGCCGCTTCACGCACACGCATCGGCCTTTTTCCACGCTAACGGTTCTTTAATAGACCAATGCGTACTGCACTTCATTCAGCATCACGAACAATGACCAGTAACGTAACCCAAAATATACATCCGACAATGTGCTAAGGTAATCCCGCGGGCGATCGACTGTTTGTACAAAAGGCGACGTACAAATACTGGTTAACAGTTAACTAAACACTTTAGCTTCTTTGAGCGGCCTTTGAAAGTAATTCTATTGATTTACGAAATGGTTTCCTTTAAGAGTACAGGATGTGCAATACGAAGGCTGGCTCTTAGAGTTCTATTAATATACAGTGTGTTAAAAAAAGGTTGTCGGATATTTTACCCAATTATAGTACTGGTGGTAATAAACAAAAAATTCTTAGTCAACATGGGTCCCCAATTCAACTGTTTTGACATATAGTCGATTGCATATTGTTTTAGTAGGATAAAAATTTTCAAAGAAATTCTGTTCGCAATGTAAATTAAACAAATGTTTATTTAAAGTAAAACTAAAGAAATTGATCTACATGTACACCGTTCATTTCTAAGCACGCTTCACACCTTCTTATGAAAGATCGACGCAATCTTTCGAAAATTCCTGGAGTCCTCCGAATTTCCTCGCAACATTTACGATTCGTTGCCTGATTCTTCCAATAGTTTACAGATCGTGCGTACACTAATTGTTTTAGATGCCCCCAAACATAGAAGTCTAGAGGTGTCAGGTCAGGGACCTAGGAGGCCATGCAGTGGTCCCCCCGTCTATCCATCTCTCGTTGTAATCTTGATTTAAGAAATTTCTAACTACGATGGAAAAATGCACAGGAGCTCCATCGTGCATAAACCAAATCTGTTAAAAGGTGGCACGTTTTCCCACAAAACGGGTAATTCATTTCTTAAAAAATCCAAGTATACTTGTCCCGTTAAACGATTAGGAGAAATACTGACCATTTAAACAGTCTCCAAAAATAGCAAGCCAAACATTTAGCGAAAAAGGTTTGTGATGCAGTTCAACAACAGCATGGAGATTTTCATCTGCCCAGACGTGATTGTTATGAAATTGAATATTCCGTCTCTTGTAAACCCAGCCTCGTCACTAAATAAAATCTGAGTCGCAAAATTAGGAGTTTCTGTCAGCTTTCGTAAAACCCAATGACAAAATACCCTACGTGCATCATAATCGAGAGGAACAAAAACTTGCACGCGTTGAATGTGGTAGGATAGAGCTGCTGTTCCGCAGAATTCTCCAAATGAGAGGATGACTGACGTTCAGTTCTGCGGCAAGTCTTCGGGTGCTAATATTGGGTTGTCTTCTACCGTCTCAAAATATCTAATTCTACTGCGGGAGAAGAAACTGATCTAGGTCTACCAGAACCACCATTAATTTTAAATGAACCAGTTTCGGACAGCCGGATATGAAGCCTTGAGAAAATCTTATCACTCGGTAACAACCGATTTGGAAATTCTTCAGCATACATACGCCGTGCTTCAGTGGGATTACCATTCGCACAACCGTACATAAAATGCATATCGGCCATTTCTGCATTTGTGTACTTATGCATAATTTGAGAATAAAAAAAAATGACGCAAATGATAAATAATCTGATGACAGATGTCTGACAGAACTAATTATAAGTCACAATCAGTTGTTTGACAAAGGGAAGTATTCTCAAAACCGAAAAATGTTTTTTCTTTATTTTAAAATATGCAATCGACTATATGTCAAAAACAGTTGAATTGCGGACCCATGTTGACTAAGACTTTTTTGTTTATTACCACCAGTACTATAATTGGGTAAAATATCCGATAACCTTTTTTTAACACACTGTATATATAAACTTCGTCTGTTTATAAAAATAGCCTAAAACTATAGCTAGAGAATTTTTTGATAATTTAGATTTATTGTAGTCCTTAAGAATTTTGGAATAAAATCTATGATTTCATTATAATCCAGATGGGTTTCGATGATTTCATTTTTTTACAAAAATCCTTCTCTTAAACAAGGGAAGTCAACATGTTAACCTCAGTTTTGGTTCTGGATCTTGTCAATTGGTAGTTGAAACTCCTAACTTCTTGGAGGATTTTTGCAAAATATTAGTCATGGCTAGCATGTCTTAGGGCCGAAAATAGTTTAATATATGATATACATAAATACATATGTACCAAATACGAAATGTATTGATAAACTAGGATGATAGCTTAGTAGTTAATAGCCTACCTAGTATCATAATCTGAAGATCGTGAGATGTTTTTTTTTCTTTAAATTTATTTTTCGTGTGAATATGAAAAAGAATATTTAATTTACCCCATTATTTAATTAATTAAAAAACTAAATTGTAAGATGTACAACTATTTCATTTAAATGTTTGCCAACATAAATCAAGGATGTTTCGTATTTAACTGCTTCTTGGTGTTTATAATTTAGCCAATTTTAATCTAATTAGAAATTAAAAAGAGATTAGTGGGTTACTGTCTTTTCTTCTAGATGTTTTAAAATGTGAATGTATTTAATTTTTTTTTAGAAATAAATTACTTTTAATATGATTATTAACAACATAATGTCGTTTGATCTAATTATTAAATAACACATTAATTTTTTTTTTATAAAACAAAACCCAATACTTATGAAGACAAACTATGCATGAAATTTATAATATCTTCATATTCACCAAGCCACTAATCTTGAAATTCATTTTTGTTCAACAATTAAATAAGCCAAAAAAAAAAATCTAGTAATCCCTTGATGTTTGACTTATAATTAGTTTGGTATTTAATATTTTAAAACAAAAGTGTAATTCCGGTTTTCTTTTCTTTGTTTTTAGAATTGATAATATAGACACTTACGTAAAGTTCAATTATTTTGATCCCAATGAACCAAATTCAAATTTCCCGCAATTATTTTTAGTAACTTCAACATTAAAAAAATTGAAATTACCAACAATTTTGTATTAGATTAATAGTTATTTGAATACCTTTAAGTTGAAGTTACTAAATATAATTGCGGCAAATTTGAATTTGGTTTACTGGGATGCAATTAATGTGCTTGCATTTAAATGTTGAAATTAGGAATATTTACTATCACATATGCTAATTTAAAAATGGCATTACAGGAAATCTGTATGAATTCATATGCTCTTTTACATATTATTCATTGTTGTTAATAATAATCAATAATAATTACATTTAAAAAAATCAGTTTGTATTGACTTTAGGATTACATTTTTTTCATGATCTGACAATCACATTCATAGATCTGTAACTTTCCCAGTAAACCAAATTCAAATTTCCCTCAATTTACAACATTTAATAACTTCAACTTAAAGGTATTCAAATAACTATTAATGTAATACAAAATCTAGGTGACTTCATGCTTTAATGTTGAAGTTACTAAAAATAATTGCGGGAAATTTGAATTTGGTTTACTGGGTTGCAACAAATAAAAATTGATATACAAGTTTTGCGTTTTTGTTACTTGAAATTCAGTATTTACACTGCCAAATTTTGAACATAACGATACGGGACACTCTGTATTATATCTCGAGAGCACTGAGATTAAAACTCGTGACTTCGAATTATTAAACCCAGGTACTTCACCACTGGGCCACCGCATTTGCTTAAAAAGTTATTGTATATTCACGGGTACATGTACCATTCAAGTTAGGGTGGGCACTTGATGTCCGGGCACTTGAGCTTGGTGCTCATTGTACCATAGTACATGTACCATATAATAAACTATTTTAGGATATAAAAACGAACTTCTAATCATCTAAATCCAATATTTTACAAGCCTTGACAAAGGTAGGACTAAAACTAAAGCTAACAGGTTATGGATTCTCCTTGTTAGATTAGAAATTAGCTAACACATTTTTCTTGTAATGACGTATTAAATAAATCGCAAAGATTTACCCATTACCAGTTTCTGCAGTCATTAATTAATATATTCGCTTCAATTCGTTGATACTTTATGACTCTGCAACTATCTTGAACTGCGATACAATCATGCTAAACCAAACAAACATCGTACAGAGTCGGTACAAAAAAGTTTCTGAACCACGTGATGCGAGCCTAAGCAAGCAGGGAAGAAGATATATTTTTTCTGTTATTTTCTCTCTTGCGTGTTAAAAATCACATGGTGCAAATACTTTTTCCAAGCTTACTACACATTGTCGGTGATATAAGTATTTATACCGAGGTGTAAATTTTTATATTTGATGTGTACGACTGTATGAATTCTATTTACGGTACCTATACTTATCTCACTCCATCTCTACTTTTCCTATAACTATAACCCATAGAGTGCCATAGATTCATATGCATAAGGCGCATGCGCAACAGCACACGCAATAGAATAGTTGCGATTTGCGTAGCGCATCCAGGAAGCTGTCTTAGAAAAAACTCAGAGATTTCCTTTTTTAAATTACACACGATTCTCATGGGATCTTTCGTAACGAGTTATTTTGTGTATTTAACTGATTGTCGATGTTCTGCACATTGTCATGCCATTTTCTTAGATCTACTAAGGCATCGCATTCGTTTCTATATTATTGTGTTTAATTGTATTCGTTGCAGAGATGGCTATACAAAATATTTTAAAAGTAGATTCGAATCGCACATCACTGTAAAAAGTATGTAGTCAATATGCAACTTTGATAAGCATTGGTACGTGTCAATGACGAAATTGTCCACATGAAAAGCGTATCTGTCAGTTGTTATATATCAAAAATATATTAATAAATTTCGTATCATATTATAGAGTTATTTAAAGGTGAAAATGTTGGAGATATGAGCTCTCATAATAATTTATTGCTTTATTGGAGTGCTAAGCTAGATGTTCATGCGAACAACTGTGCAACAGTAATTATAGATATAATAATAATAATAAATAATTTCAATATGTCTAAATTTTTTTTCTTTGTTTCTTTGTTTTTCATTTTGCTCTGTTACATATTGAAATAAAGTATATTATTATTATTATTATTAATCTTATTATCATTTTTTTGTTGAGTAGCCAATTTATAACAAAACGCCACAAGTAATATTACATATTGTTAGAGCACAAATTTAAATTTTAAATTTGGCGCGTCGGTGGGAGCGAGCATTTATTAATGTAAGGTTGGTATTGATGATTATGTTGGTGATGTCGGTTATCTGTATGAGTTATGAAATACAGCTTGCTGTGTTTATGAAGTTATTTTATTTACGAAATTTTTAAGTATTACGAGAACAATATCAAAATACGAATAGGTGTCGTGCAAGTATTATAATAATTATTTAAAATTCATAAAAAATCAGATTTATTGCTCAAATACCCAATATTCCCTAATAGCCAATTTTAAATTTCCCGCAATTATCCTTGTGTAACTTCAACGTTGAAACATAAAATTACCCACCATTTTCTATTGCATTAATAGTTATTTTAATGCCTTTGCTTTGAATTCACTAAAAATTGTGACGGGAAATTTAAATTTGGCTAGATTAGGGTTAGATCCTAAATTTAATAAGATGATAAAAAAAAGTTGATTTAGTATGAATGTCGCATCTAGCGCCATCTATTATTTAAAACTTAAACGAATTTATACTCAAGTGAAAGAAAATGTATAATATAATTAAAACAATATTATGAATTGATGTAATTATAATATGGAAATGTCAAGTTTAACTTGTAAAAAGGATATTAGTCAAAAACTTCGTATTATTATTTTTTAGTTGATAGGTAATTTTATATCTGTAGAATAAATTTCGAAGAACACGAACGAATTTGTAGACCGAAATCACTAAAGTACATATGTTTATTTTTATATTATAATTATATTATTATACTAACTTCTCAGTGAATTTTCATAACAGTTTCAAATTGGTTTGACAGTCTGGTTCGCGAACGCTATAAAAATCGACCGTGCTGCCATCTATGTAGTCTATGTACAACAATTTAAATAATATGGGGAATAATAATAAGCACTAAAAAGTTTTAGGCAGAATTTCACGTTAAAAGCTACGGTGAACGTTAAAATGACGTGACACTCAATACAAGTTCACAAGTTACTTACTTTTACAAGTTTAGCAGGGCTTACGGAAGCTCGGTTACCGCATACCGCGTAAATTAGCTTTCCTAACCGCACTTTTCAGTCGCTTGTTATCAAGATGTCATTTTAAAACCGGTCTTCATTGAATTTGTATTGTTTTTTTTTATTGGATATTAATTCTAATTATGGAAGATTTATTAGCAGTTGCAGTGTTGGAGGGTAACGCTGATGTTGTGCAAGAAGGTATATTGTGCGAATTAATAAATGTCCCAGAAAATACATGGATTTGTGCAAGTTACAAAAAGTATCGGCGATTTTACTATCTCACAACACAGTGTTATTCCTGTGCATTTCCACGGTTTAATGTTATAAAATTTTGTTAGAAAGATACTGGATTCCTACTAAAGGTAAGAGATTGATTGATATCATTGTTCTTTTTTTCTGGTGGTATCGTAAAATATACAGCTAAAAAAAAAATGTTAATGCTTCTAAAACATCGATTACAAAGATTTAATGAATCATATTTACATATGATAAGCGCGAGATGTAATAGCTTCTGACAAAAACAATACAAATAATAAATAACAGTGATTGTAGGTGTACGTGTCTAACAGATATAATTGGGGTCTGATTGGTGTAAATAATAAATACGTTCTAATTTGTAAACGAACGCGGACATAAGTTGATACATTACAGTGCATATATTAGATGACATTTTTCGTTTTTTTCGTACTCACCAAGTAAATGACGCAAAATTCCCTAAATTCAGTAAAGGGTTAAGGGCACGTTAAATACGTCCAAATAACAGGGCCCAGTATCCAACAACAGCACGCAACTGCTTATATAGAATAAATCTGCCATTTCGCAATATTATGACAACTTTTTTAAACATTTAAAATATTTTTGTATTTATATTTTGATATTATACACAATTTTTCTAAGTTATTAAAAAGTAGTGTATTTAGGCACTATACATTATCTTTATATTAATCTATATGGCTGTCTTTTTTTGTTTTAATTCGTAAGTAATGTTTTATAGCCTGATGATACGTTAATAGCATAAAATAGTTACTTTTTAATCATAGACAAGGATAAATATATAGATAGAGTTTAAGGATCACATGGGGGCAGCCATTTTGATGTATGACAGGGTCGTAAGAAAATAATTTAAACATAAAACAAGGACGTAATAGTAATATTTTAAAATAAAAAAATAGGTAAAATGCTCATACTTCACTTTGACAGTAGTATTATACTATATACCTACAGAAATTGTATTTATTACTGCTGGAAAGGCCTTACATCGATATTTAATTTAAATGAATAGGCTAATACAGTAATACTTGAAATTTGGAGTTTTTAGGTTATTTAATACTTTTGGGGTGTAGTAAACACATTATGTCATATAACATTTCTTTATTGGTGGCTAAACAATATAAGTTCGTTAATTTCACCAAATTATGAAGCTGTATTTTACAATAATTACACTCGATGATCACTTTTATTAATAAGATCAGATGTTCTTCAAGGAACTGTCTGCGATATGCCGAAATTACCAATACATATTCTTAATCTCTCGGATCAGCTGACTATTAATCCATCTGAAATAGAATACATGTCATATCTATGCTTTGTGTCAACAGTGCAGAAATACCTTTATTCTTTCGTTGCGACAGTGTATATTTATTTTTTCTCAGATTCTTTGCAACAGACGTTAACTGCAATAAGCACTCTTCATAAAGGAGAATGCCATAAAGTTATACCACATATCTGTAACAGATAGATTATAGTTGGCTCTTACTGATGGAACCTGATATCACTACCAGGGGTAATAATTTACGAATGCTTTTACTCCAAGGCACACAACAAGACATTCTACAACATAAACGCTAATTCATATCTGTGGATTCAAAATAATAACATCACAAACCTCACTAAATGTTTTCTTCACAGTTGAGCTCTCTTAACAGACATTAAACAGCAGTCCAATGAAGTATTTTTTTTGGAAAGAACAATTTATTATTCAATAATTTAGGTAGCGTCACATTAATAAAGTATCACTTACTAAAAAAAACTTTAGTCTAAATAACACCGTAAATATAAAATGTCACAAAAACGCAAGAATAACCTTAAAAACAGCCTCTCACAACAAAATACTGCAACAACAGCTGATCTATTTGACACGGCATACATCAAAATGGCGATGCTTAGATAACCAGAAAGTTTGCGAATACGCAAAGGTCTAAACTCTTTCTAATAGGATTCTTCTTGTCTATATTTTTAATTAAGATTTATGAAAAGAGGTTCCTAATTTTTATTTAAGAAATATATGGTATTTGTTTAAAATTAGAATTTAATTGAAATGGAAACAGAGCCATCTATTGGGAATAATTACAACGACTAGATATATTTTGTATATCCTTCTCTGTAACTTTTTTTACAATAAATTTCTTGCGTTGGGATTTCATTAATGATTGAATTGACATATTGTCGTTTTTATAGGTCGAGAAACCCCAACCGGAAGGTCTATCCCACCGAACCAGAGATCAATGGGAAATCGACAGGACCTCGTTGAAGTTCGTCCGCAAACTAGGTCACGGCCAGTTCGGCGAAGTATGGGAGGGCCAGTGGAACAATACGACGCCGGTCGCGATCAAGACCCTGAAACCGGGCACGATGGACCCGAAAGATTTCCTCGCCGAGGCCCAGATCATGAAGAAACTCCGACACCAGAAGCTGATCCAATTGTACGCCGTCTGTACGATGGAGGAGCCCATCTATATCATCACGGAATTGATGAAGAACGGCTCCCTGCTCGAGTACCTTCAGGGCAAGGGGAAGGGTCTCAAACTGCAACAGCTGATCGACATGGCGGCGCAGATAGCGGCCGGCATGGCCTATCTGGAGTCTCAGAATTATATACATCGGGATCTGGCCGCCAGGAACGTTTTGGTAGCCGATAATAATGTGGTGAAGATCGCAGATTTCGGATTGGCACGGCTGATAAAGGTATTTTGATGACTTTCTATTGATGTTTTCAAATTAGTTATTGAGAGCTGAAGATATTATTGATTCCTTTTCGGTTATACAGGGCGACTCTCAATATATGCGACAAATTTTAAGCGCTGATTCCTGGGGTTATTTTGATCATAAAAGTTCATAAGAACATATGTCCAAAATCGCTTAGTTCTAAAGTTGTACAATGTTTAATAGTAAGTTAACGTAATTAATGTTTTTATTATAAATTAACAAAATAATTACTAAAACAAAATTAACTTATACTAACTGTTGAAAATGACCGCCCCCAACTGCAATACAAGCTTCTATCCTCCGTCGTATTGACTAGCGAGTCCGTTCTAAAATACCAGGGCCATTTCGAATTGTTTGAAAAGCTGCGATAATACGATTTCTCAGTTCATCGACATTTTCAATGGGAGTCGTATAAACTAATGATTTAAGGTGACCTCAGAGAAAAAAGTCCAAAGAATTTAAGTCTGGAGACCCAGGAGGCCACGGTTGTGGACCTCCCCGTCCTATCCACCGATCTGGATACGTATTGTCCAAAAACTCGCGAGCAACTAAACTAAAATGCGCTGGAGCACCGTCATGCATAAAATACATTTGTAATCTTAATTGCAACGGAACTTCTTCCAGCAGTAGTGGTAGCTCCTCTTCAAGAAAATTGCGGTATACCTCGCCATATAACCGCATCGGTAAAAAATGTAGACCTATCAAGTGATCTCCAGCAATTCCGGTCCACACATTGTCAGAGAATTGATGTTGATGACGGGCATTCACTAGTTCGTGCGGATTTTCTTCGGTCCATATGTGACTATTATGAAAATTAATAATCGCGTTTCTAGAGAAAGTAGCCTCGTCGGTGAAGAATATTTGAGCCAAATAGTCAGGATTTTGTGCGATTTTGTGTTGCATCCATTGACAAAAAGCCACTCTTTGCGGAAAATCTGCCGGCAAAAGTGCTGCACTCGTTGAATGTGATATGAATACAACAGTTGATCTTTCAATATTCTCCAAACTGTAGCCTGACTAATGTCTAAAGCAAACGCAATTTTTCTTGTGCTTGTAGTAAGATGTTCCTCAATTTCATTTAGTACCATTTCTTCAACATGTGGAGTTCTCACTGTAGATGGGTGCCCGTTATCAGTCGTCCGTTTTTTTAAATTTCTCGTTTCACTAAGACGTTGGTGAAGACGGGCAAATATTGAATGATGCGGGATGATACGGTTCGGGTATCGTTCTTCATAAAGACGTCTAGCAGCACGCGAATTTCCATTGGCAAGACCGTAAACGAAATGCATATCACACATCTCAGCATTCGTGTAATTCATTTTAGAAAACAGAAACTGGCAATAAACTGAATGAATATTCTGACAACTATTGACATATAAACAATTCCCTTTCAACACAATAGTTTTTGAAGAACCAACTGTGATATTATATCGTGTTAGTCATAGTTCATAATTTATTATTAAACATTCAGTAACTTTAAAACCAAACCGTTTTGGACATATACTCATATGAACTTTTATGATCAAAATAATCTCAGGAATCAGCTCTTAAAGTTTGTCGCATATATTGAGAATCACCCTGTATAGGGTGACGTACCACCAAACAAAACATACCGGTTTGGTTCCGGTTTTTGTTTTAGTTCCGAGTTATTAATTCTTAAATTTTTGATTTTTTTTTATTTCTATTAAAAATGAATTTGATAGCGAGATGATGAATAGAACAGCGAATAGGCAACCAGTTATTATTTTATCATAACGATTAATTTGACGTTTCGCATATTCTGACATTTCACTATTAATTATTTTTTATTACTTTTAGTCGTTTACATTGCCTGTGATGGGTATTTTGATTACTTCACATTACATTTTGAAAATGTGCTGTTGAACTAAAAGTTTGCTCTTGTGTCTTAATTAATACTCAATAAAGAAATAATGAATAGAGAAATGCAAGAGCATGTCAAACGTCAAAATAATGTTTAGTATAACTGGTTGCCTATACTCGTCAGTCACCAATGCATTGACAATTCTTATTTTAAACTCACACATAGAAAAATGTACCTGTAATGAAAGAAACCGGAACCTTTTTAATCCCTAACCTTAACCTTAACTTTCCACGATTAAAATTCCCTAGAAATCCTCCCCGGCCAATCGGTACATCCTAAAAGAGATTTTTTTCCACTGTTCCACCGGTGAGTGGATTCTAATGTGGAAAGAAAAGCACTTCTAAAATGTTTAATTTCGTATTTGCAGGAAGACGAGTACGAAGCCAGAGTCGGTGCGAGATTCCCGATAAAATGGACGGCGCCAGAAGCGGCGAATTACAATAAATTCTCGATTAAATCCGACGTATGGTCTTTCGGTATCCTGTTGACTGAATTGGTCACGTACGGACGCATACCATATCCTGGTAAGTCAAAAAAGGACATATTTTGTAATATAATCTTCATTTTATCCTAAAAAAGCCACGTGATTATCAGTATAGACAACCCAAATTACGCTAATTGGCTACGCTTAATTGTCAAAATTACTAAAGGAGAGGCAGAATGTACTGTTATGCTCACATAAATCGAGTGAAACCAAAGTATTAACATGGTGTCAAACTTTTCTAATATTGCCTAGTATAAAGAGTGTTTCATTAACTCAAATTTGTGAATGAATAATCAGGTATCAAAACGCTATTCCATAACAGATAAATTTTATTCAAATCTAATCCTTCAGCTACCTCTCCAACCACGTAACCATTTTCCAACTTCGATAATATTTGTCCTTTTTTGTGCTGAGAAAATTTTCTTGTCATTTTCGGTTTACAATAATGACAAATGTGATAAACGGACCAAATTACAGCAAAACTCTTGAATTAATTATTGGTTATACTAGATTTATGTGAGAATAGCTATACTTCTCGTTTTGAGTTTGCTCCACACATATTTGTAGTTTATATTTCTTTTTTTTTTGTCAGTGGTGGCAACTCGTGGGAATTTTATGTGGGAGGCTCTTAGTTTTTAGCATAAATAAATATACTAAATTACTATGCAAATACAAGACTCACCTTCCTTGATATATATTTAAATCCAAGAGAAACAGTTTTATCAGTTTTAATATTGGAGTACGCGCGATTAACAAAAGAAAGCTCTAAAACAATACAATATACATAAACGGAATACATTTAACTATTACCATTTGACAGTGATTTGAAATATCTCTTGTTTCATCGCTCCGAATTGCCAAAAATTCACTGTTGTTAATCCAGTCTCTAATTTCTTGACAGCATACAGCTAACATACTCTTCAGAATGTCGTTTTGCAGTTTTAAACGACATTTAAAAACTGATGCACTACTTAAATGTTCTTTCAAGATTTTTTCAAGAGTTTTGCAGAAAAATTAACTTATATAGTTCACGCTTTGTCAAAACGTAAACAAACCGTTAGGTAATGTAACTGTCAAACACTTTTAACAGGTGAATAAACAATCTCTTCAAAATAACATTTACCGTTAATATTAGTGATGATTCTTTTTGAGAATTAGGATTTAAAGTATGTTAATCATAATAGGATTGGAAAAATATAACAAAAAGGCTTCAGTGAGTACAATAAATTTAATCTGAATCATTATCGCTTAAAGTATTCACAGTATGCTACTATTAATATGCAAGTTTCTTCTCTATCAAAACCAATCTCTCTGATTTACTACTTCTGAATTACGTTGGAATATGTTGTACACCAAGTATTACGTGAAATTTCCAGACTAATTTAATTAAATCAGCTTTATATAATTGTATGCATTTGTCATATTTCACCCATTTGTTTCATAACAAACTTCCTTTACTTTGAGAACATGTAATAACTTCCACAACAATGTGTTTCGATCATAGAAAATGTCTTTTTTTTAAGAGCACTGTTCAAAGTGTTTAAAGTGATATGTTGCTCTAAAAAATATATGTGGAAAAACCACTTCTGTAAACAATATTTATATATACTCACTGTTTTCAGACATGTCATAAATTGTGTTTCCAATAGCACATTGACAATGGGTTGAATAATCAATTTTTGCTACATTTAGTTTGTATGCATTTTCGTTTTGGGTTATTGGATGTAATTCCTTTTTACTCATGGATGAAATTTTGCTTATGGTTGCAACAATGTGACATTAAAAATATATGGATTTTATACACACTTTTCACGCAAAAGTTAACGGGAGTAATGGCCCGTTGTTCTCGCGTTCTGCGTCGAAATACACGATTAACGAAACTATTAACTCCTTAGATTGTTTACACAATGGTTTCGATATGGTTTAATTGTAATAACTACTTATTTTAAATAAATATACACCAAGTATAAACGAAATTCCCACACTTTACTGCAAATGCAGAATATAACCCTTTGACAGTTGACAGCTATAACTAAATTGGTGGGGAATACATTCGGAAGATGAAGTGACAAGCATGCAATTTAAAAAGCAGTAGGCACCAACATAGTATCTTTAATTGAACATGAATAAGTTATATATTAGTTGGTTATTTTAATAATATGGTATTGCATGGCCCGAATTTGCAAGTAATGACATACCTCGTCTGTTATAGTAAATGAAGTATATTAACGCTTACAAAACGATTGCATCATAGAAAGAACCAATACTTAATTTATTTGTTGTTAACCTTCCCTAAAAGCCTCTGATTGCTTCAATACATTTGATTGATATTTAAACCCTTTTGTACTGAGTCATTTCTTAAGGTCTTCATTACAAACATACGGCATATACCTAAACATGTATTTAATCCGTGTTATACACGTAAAATTTTAAATTGGCCAATAAATTGCACAATAAATAGCTAGGTGTAAAACGGCCTTTAGATGAAGATTAATTTTAAAGTTCGCTCCGAATATAGTTTAGCTTAAGAGGTTGGTGATAAAAAGAGGGAAATAGAGAAGTAATAAACGTAAAGTGATTGTTGTTGTGAATAAACGAAAAATCATCGAAGTTTCGTACAAAATTGTAAAGTGGCACCTTTGTATCGCAGGCATGACCAACGCCGAGGTATTACACCAAGTCGAGCACGGCTACAGGATGCCCCAACCGCCCGGCTGTCCCGCCACCTTATACGACATCATGTTGGAGTGTTGGCACCGCGACCCCATGAAGAGGCCCACGTTCGAAACGTTGCAGTGGAAGCTCGAAGACTTCTTCACGCTGGAGGGCTCCGAATACAAAGAAGCGTCGTCCTACTGAGGTCACTTCCACCCCCCTGCCGACTGGTTACGTAACGCAATCGACTTACACTACCATTAACAGGGGCGGTGGGTATCATCTATTGTCGCTGGAAATAGATATGCCCGTGTTTATTATCATTCATTACTTCTTTTTTTTTTTGTTTGTTGTATTATTACGTTATCTTACTTCCAAAAAAAAATTCTTCTATCGTCAACGGTTCAGCACGTTCTCGGTCCTGGATACTGTCCGGAGATCGGACGTGCCGTTCGTCCGAAAGAAAGAAATTATCTCTTCTTATTATTCCTCGCTTCTTTATACATGATATTATAGATGATTGTTGCAATATATACATATATAAATACATATTATAAATATAATACGATGAATTTATACATACGATTTTGTCCAAAGATGAATGAATGTACAATTATTAATTTTCGTTTTTTTCGGGAGAGAAAAAAAAGAAAGAAAAACACACACAGCCGAAGAATAACGTATAACGTAAATGAGTAGCTTCCATGTTCGTTGTAAGTACGCAGCGTTAAAATTATCATTACACACACACAGGAATTGAATTAATTCGGAAGATTTATTGTATATAATACAGAATATATATCTATTATTACCAAGGGTCGGAACGACGACAGACTTTATCGGAGGCGATGACACATATAGGTTATTTATTATGTTAACAGGCACGGTAAAAATTAAAGTAAGTAAAGCTTTATTTCCAGAAAGGCATAAGTGGTATAGGAAAAAGCAAATTCAGGTAATGACAAAAGAAAAAAAGAATTAGCATTAAAATCAAATATTATTAATATTAAATTAAATTCATTACAACATAATGATCGTGCTATATAACAATAGAGATGATTATAATCATAACATGTAATAATATTATGACGACAAATAAGAAAAAAATTAGAATTTAAAATTATACAAAAATGGAATTATAGAAAATCGAACATTAAATTTTCAAAATCAGACATCCAAATGTATTTTTTTTTCAGCGAAAGCAAAATGTTTTTTTTTTTTATTCTATGTTTTTTTTTTGCAACCTCTATTAATGCATCAAAATAACTTCCAAGTTTCATGAAACTATCGGTAATACAGGCCGTAAAACTTAAATTTAAATGTTGATGCGATGGTCCTACTTTGAAACCAAATAAAGGATGTAATTGGTTTGCAATCAGAGAAACGTAGATTTGTGTACGATTTTTGCTTAATTTTTTAAAGTAAAAATTTACAGTCAAATTCAAAACTTCTGTCTCCTTAAAATATTATTTTTTTCTATTTTATGTATATAACGTTTCTCTGTGTTTGCTTAAAGTCTGGCCCTTGTTTCATTAAGCCCCTAAGTTTTCGTATAGTGCAGTCTCAGATATGTGGTTTTACCCGATTTACAATTGTTTTTTATCTTTACAACTTTACTATATCTATATAATAATAATAATTAGAATTTATTGACAACTACAATTCAAGTACATTGTCAAAAACATTATATCACCGATTTGGTGTTCTTCCTATAACCTTGTCCTTTGGGTTGTTCTTCTCCCTTCCATGTGTTAATCATTTTCTAGTCCATTATGTCACCGACCGTTTTCGACCATTGCTTTAATACAAAACTTAGATTTTGAACAAAATTACTTAGGTACTTATAGTTTTGATGTTGCTTCTGTATATTGATTAAAAAATGTTCTTTCCAATATTTTAAGGCCCCAAGTTTTCGTTTTCATCTCAGATATGTGGTTTTATCCGATTTACAATTGTTTTTTATCTTTACAACTTTATTATATCTATATATTGATTAAAAAAAAAATGTTCTTTCCAATATTTTATGTTAATTTATTATCTGCATGTTTCGGTCTATATTCCGACCATCATCATCAGGCAGTAATAGATAATAAATTACATAAAAGATTGGAAAGAATAGTTTTTTAATCAAATATATGTATA
The DNA here is from genome assembly GCA_004143645.1 of Protaetia brevitarsis. Taxonomy (NCBI): domain Eukaryota; kingdom Metazoa; phylum Arthropoda; class Insecta; order Coleoptera; family Scarabaeidae; genus Protaetia; species Protaetia brevitarsis. Next base: position 868,707 of record RXPK01000149.1, on the reverse strand, counting down.
TACAACCAATCATGCACTCACACCCAGATTTATTATATCTAATTAATATTTTGAACAATTTGAGCCCATTTTTAATATTTGACTTAATTAATCTTTCTGCGTTTTTTTTTTACTGTAAGCATTCAAGTTTTTTGTTTTTTGTTTTCATTCTAATAATCAATTTCTCCTCATCATTTAACTGTTTTTTTATTTATTAATTTCAAAATTTAATTCAAAAATATATTTGTAATGTCCCATCCATGTATGCTTTCAGTTTTTACCTGAAGATGAGTGTTAAAACACTCGAAACATGTTGCTATTAGTACATTACTAATAAAAAAATAGAGTCTGCGAGAATCTGGACCTACTTTCATTTCCTTTAACTTAATCAACATGTACTCAGACATAGACAACCTTGAAGAATTGTAGACACGAGTGGATGAAGGTGTTATGTTACAAAATCAAACTTTTTCAGAAATTAAGTTTTTTTTTTTATGTAATTTTTCTCAAAAGTAGTGTAACATAACCCCTTTATACCCTAATAGCTAAATTTAAATTTCTCGCAATTATTCTTAGTAACTTCAACGTTGATACATAAAATTCTCCACCATTTTGTATTACATTAATAGTTATTTTAAAGCCTTTACGTTGAATTCATTAAAAATTGTGGCGGGAAATTTAAATTTGGCTATTAGGGTACATTCACAAGACTCGAGTGTTCTTGAATTTCTGGAATTTTCGATGGTGCTATGTGAAAGATGGGTACAAAACACCTTGATTCATTCATTCATCCACTCGTATCTTCAATTATAAAATAAAACTTTGAACTTGAAGGTGATAAGATTCATCGTTGTCATTGTTTTAGCAAACATCCTACAGATTATCATCTTCAGATAATAATAATAATAATATCTATTTATTGGCATCATAACAAAATACATTTCACATTTCCCGAAAAGACCAAATCACCATAATAGTGCTCTTCCTCTGGCCTTCAGTCACGTCCAAAATTTATGATTTCATATGACACATGTTTAATGTTCGTCTTCAACCACGTCCTCTTTCTTGATAGCTGTTTACTATCTGAGGATAGCCAGAACCATGTATATTTCAATTCTATTTTCCGTCGAAAGCCAGAAAATGCCCAGAAATTTAAAACCACAAACAATGTACATATCTGTCACTTTGACAGATCTTCAATATCAATCTTCAATAAATACTGCCATTGTAAGATTTTTATAAGCATTTAAACAATTGATTGAACAAAATGATTATAACAACAAAAAAAAAACACTACTTTCAATTTATGATTTTTTTTCTTTTATTGTATTCAGATATAATCTAGTCGCTGTAAATCCTCCATATACTTCCACAGGAGTGTGATGATTAAATGTGTCATTTTGATGATATAATTCGCATACGATGATAAAGTCTGTCGTCGATCCGGCCTCTGGTTATTATTACATACTTAAAACAGTTTCTGATGCCGCACTCGTGTTCCTAGTGCGAATTTACATTATTGTACACACACGTTTTAATAAATGACCCCTGATTATCGAAAGAGATTGAGAGAGAGAAAAAATTAATATAACGAAAAAATATTTTTTATTGTCCCTTACAAAAACGACTCTTCCTTGTTTTTTGTACTAGTACGAATATTTAGACGATTTCATGATTGCTAAGCACTTCGATCTTGCATTACACGATATAGTAATATCTTTGGCCATTTTTAAATAATAATGAAAAAAAAAAATGCGCACAAATATTTCTATTAAGAAAAAAAAATCGATACATGATATCATTAGTTTTTTTTTTTTGAATAATTGAATATTTAATTGGTAAAAACAAAAAAGAGGCTGTATTATTGCATTATTTTAGATTACACAAGATTTCCAGCTACGTTTCGACCATATTTAAGTCTTCTTCAGATCATTAAATTATAAAAATATTTGATTAAAATTACACTAAATACATCATTCTTACAACATCTTAAAAGATTAATTAATGCCTCATATTTAAACTTTAAGAATGTGTAAACAAAATTCTAAAAAAGGATGTTGTCCAATATATTCATCTATTTGTTTTTGCCAGTTCGATATCGCTAGTGTCAAAGTTTTATCAAATCGATTGTGTAAATGAAACCGACCCCATTTGAATAGACAATAGCGAGTTGATTTATTTAGTTTGTACAAAGTTAAAATAAATGAACAAATACATTCCTGAAAATAGGAAAGGGATTTAAAAGTAATACGAAGGCAAACAACTGACATTATTTCAGAACAGAAAAAGAAAAAATGCTATTTTTCCATTCTTTTTCCCTTTTTTTTTTTTGTCTACAAGAGATCTTATTCGCTCTATTATTAATTTTATTTCGCCTGAGATTTGCTGTTATTTATATATTTTTTTTATAGACGTAAGGAATCCATTGATACTTCTAGACAGTATTCTTCTACGTGTCTATATGTGTTATTTAACGATTAATGAATCATTAAATATATATTGTTTATACAATATTTTTTGTATTATACATTATACACACATAGTTTTAGTAAATAAATATAAATCTATACAGTTTTATTCGTTTTTATTTGTATAATTCCTAAAATCCCATTAGATAAACATAAATATAACCTCTCACCATGAAATAAAATGAATACTTCAAATGCTTTTCTTTATTAATTCCTAAAATTTAATGAGGAACATTTAGGACCATATCTGATTAACTTACAAGAGGTACGTATTTTTTTTTGTTGACAAATATTTCTGTTAAAAAAATTAGATTTACGAGTTTTAATTACGTAATATTTACATCTTTACACCCCAAATGACATTTTGAATAAACAATTAAAATTTGGTTAGTGTTTGTAAGGTTTGTTCGCTGGTGCTACACTTTCCACACTTGACTCCTACTTAAAACAGGATAAAAGATTTACTCTTTATGCATCTGAGAAAGAGACAATATGCACCAGTGTAATTGGTGTAACACCAACGAACAAACCTGTAGTAGTAAGTAATTGCGGCAAATTCAAATTTCAATTTGATTTAAAGATGTTTTTTGGAAGTAATAAATGTAACTTCACTCTAAAATATTTTTTTCATTTTAGCGAAAGTGTTCAAATGTTCTCAACCTGCTATAATAACACAAATCCTTCAATATTCCCGTAAAACACCTCAAACAGCAAAGTTCAAATTTCCCGCAATTATTTTAGCAACAAAATATTGAAACACAATAGCTTTGTTCGCTTGTCATAAATGGAGTGGCTTTAGAGTACTCTGAAATTGAAGTCACGTGATTACTGTGGTAAATTTGAACGGCTCAGAACTACAATAAATAGATACAAAAGAACATGTATTTCATGATTTAATGTTGTAATTCAGTATTTGTACGTATCCTAACCTCAAGCTGATCGATTGTTTTATGTTTGTAAGTTGTTTATATCTTGAACAATATGGTAGTAGTACACGTCTTCCCCTGTTATGTGGCTATACTAATAATGCCCGAAGTAAATCTTAAAAATATTACAATCATATGTTCACAATTTAACATAACCATAGCCATAACCTATTTTTCCCTCAAACTGCCTAAACTTGCTCTTCCTTTAGAGCAAGTGCAGGATTGGACTATTCAGAACAGTTCAAAATAGCACTAGATTTACAAACGAACATCAGTAACTGGAATCCTCGATTCGTCTGGCACAAACGAACACGTAATTTTGTATTCTGAACTATACCAGAGACAACATGAGACGTGCAACTACGGGTTAATTTTTGGTTCGCAAAACTATACTGGTCGACTGTCTGGGAAAGTGTACTGAGGTGGCGCAAGCAACGATAATAGCGCGTAATTTAAACTGTGTATATGGCTATTATGGTTTTATTTAATTTTATTAATTCATGTAAAATCGGGAAAATGACACACAGATTTAGTTATTGTATTATGTATATATATATTTAAGCAAATAGATACAATTTTATATTTAAAAAGTAAATCTAAGTAAATATAAAAGAATTACATTACAAATAACAAATCACAAATTTTTCATAAAACGAACTATCGAAAAATGTGATTTATCATTTGCATATCCTCTGACAATAACAATTTTTACAAGTTGATACAAAAAATATATCTCTGATTGAACTGCCAACAATATTATTAGGAGGCGAGATAAAAGTATACCCCAAGAAAGATAACACATTTAACAATAAAATCGGATTTACAATAAAACCTGTGCGAATTTGAAATAGGTGCAAAAGTCAAGTTATTAAAAGTAAATTGTGAAAAAATCTTAATTGCATTCGGCAACGTATAAGTGTAAAAAGCATCTCAAGAAATAAATTACGTGTGTTCGCAAAGGGAATGTCTGGGCTATTATAAACACCGTGTAAACACCACTAAACACAAAATACAATAGCAATTAAGCTAGATAAGCACTCTTCACTATCGCTATTTTTCAAAACAAACACGTGTTGACAATTGTGGAACCACAACAACAAGCTGACAACAGAGTGAATACGGCAGTGACAAAGAGCGTTTCATCACGTTTTATAACCGGGGTCACAGTGATTTTCAGGAGCACCAACCCACGTACTGCCAACCATTACAAACGCAAAATCTTAACTTGACGGTGGCGCCCCGTCAGTACACTTTCCAGCTTGCAAAACAAAGTTCGCTATATGTGCGAATTTATAAAGCAAACAAAGATAGCCAATGCAATAATTTTCCGAACCTTTTTTTGTATCTAGTTGCACGTCTCATGTTGTCTCTGACTATACCAAGTGACTAACGAACAAAGCTAATGGTTTTGTAGCACATTTCTTGCACTTTTATCCTTACATTGGATAAACCCACCTGAAGGAACAAAGCTCATGCTAACGTGTCTTCTGTTGGCACATCGAATTAAAATCCAGTGTGACCACCATCTTCTTGGTAATATATACGTCAGTTGTCAGTTATTTGTGGTTATTTTTATTATCAACAGTTATCAAACATCAAACCACAAATTAGCAAACTTACCGTGAAATTCGTTACCATTCGTTACTTTTTGGCAGCTTATTTGGTAATTTTGGGTAATTTACCGTAACAATTAATTAAGGTGGAATATTTACGAAGAGAAAGTTAAAATATTTCATGTCATTATTATGTAAATATTAGAAATTAAAAAGAAAAACTTATTTAACCATACATCTAATGAATCACAAACATTACACACAATTCAGAAAAGGGTAAAATACATGATTGAATGAGATTAGTTTTGTATGATTGCAATAACAATCTTATCATTTAATCTAATTGGAAATAAATACCAGTTGAGGATAAAATGGCGTTCTTGCGAGGGTCAACAAATTATGTTTGGTGTACGACAAGTGTTTTGGGCAAAGGAGCCACCGGAGCAGTCTATCAAGGCGTCAATAAAATAAATGGCGAGCCTGTCGCGGTAAAGACATTCAACCAATTGAGCCATATGCGACCTCAAGATGTGCAGATGAGGGAATTCGAAGTCCTTAAGAGGGTGAAACATGAGAATATCGTCAAATTACTGGCGATCGAGGAGGAACAGCAAGAAAGCCGGGGTAAAGTGATTGTGATGGAACTGTGTACCGGTGGTAGCCTTTTTAATATACTGGACGATCCGGAAAACACATACGGCTTGGAGGAGAAAGAATTTTTATTGGTTTTAAGTCATTTATCGGCAGGGATGAAGCATTTACGTGACAATAATTTAGTGCATAGGGATTTAAAACCGGGAAATATTATGAAATTTATTTGTGATGATGGAACGACTATTTATAAGTTAACGGACTTTGGTGCTGCTCGGGAATTGCATGAGGGGCAACAATTTGCTTCTTTGTATGGAACTGAGGAGTATTTACATCCTGACATGTATGTTGTTTGAATTACTTACTATTTCTTGTTCTATTTCTTAATTTTTGTTTATTCTTATTTATTATTATTATTTTGTTTCCTTTTTTTTGGGTATTCCGGTTTTTTTCTTATTAATTATACAATGTTTTTACGTTTCGGAATTTTGTTTATTCCTTTTTCATCTTTTCAATTCTACAATTCAAAATATTAAACATTACAATTTAAAAATTTAGCAAATTTCGATTTTAAAATTCAAATTAGTAATTATAAGGCAATATTGTTTACAACTTACATTTAGGTGTTTTCACATTTATTCACCTTTACGGTGTTGTCAAAAAATTAATTAAATTACATTTTAAAATTGTAAACCACACGTTAATACATTAACAAATATCGACAAACAAACATATACTAAAGCGTAAAGGCCGTTCAGTTTTGTTTTCAATAACAGAAAACAGGCCGCGTTTTTTATTTAAAAATTTACGCGAAAATCGCCTCTACATTTCCACGATAAGGTGCATGACGACTCAATTCGTTTTCCTTTAGAATTTGCTATAATCAAATTATTATAAATGCGACTTAAGTTATTTATATCATTTTTATCGTTAATTGCATTTTTATTATTTTTAATATGCCACATTTCTTTGAACAGTCTTTTATAATAATTATTTTCAATATCTAAAATTTCCGTTTTATTAAAATTAAATTTGTGGTTATTATTTAGTGCATTTTTTGCCAGAGCAGTAGAGTTTACATTTTGTGTATTTATACTATATTTGTGAGAGTAAATTCTCTTCTCTATGTATTGTTGTGATTGTCCAATATACACCCCTTCACAGTTTTCACAGTTAATTTTGTAAATTGTATGTGTTTGCTTATTAAAATCTATTGGTTCTTTAGTTTTTGTGAACCACTTTTTATTTGTGTAATTTGGTTTATGAGCAATGTTGATTTTGTATTGTTTCAGGAATTTTTGTAAATTCTCTGATAATTGTTCTGTGTATGGTATGGAAATATATTTTTTGTTCTCCTCTTTATTTTGGTCCTTATTTTGTGGGTTGGTTTTAGTTTTATTTTCATTTTGTGTTAATCTTTTTTTATATATTTATCTATAAAATGAATTGGATAATTATTATTAATTAACATTTCTTTTATTTTATTAATATTTTGTTTGATGTTGGTTTTTTCTGAGAAAGCTGTGCACCTGTCCACTAAGTTGTTAATCGTACTTATTTTGTATCTTGTGGGTGTTTGTGATAAAAAGTTTAAATACCTTCCACAATGCGTTGGTTTAAAATACCAATTTGTGTAGATTTTTTCATTTTTATGTGAGATTGTTATGTCAAGAAAATTTATTGATGAATTATTTTCATTTTCTAATGTGAATTGAATACGTTTATGATAGTTATTGAATTTTTCTAATATGTATTGTTCTTTAATTGTTTTGAGGTATTGCCAAAATGCAGTCATCTACATATCGTATTAAAAAATATAATATGTGTATGGATTTTGTTTAATATATCTTGCTCAACTTTCTCCATAACTAAATTTGCTATTACTGCTGATATGGATGATCCCATTGCTACACCATAATATTGTTTAAAGTAGTTCTTTTCAAAAATTAAAGTATGTTAACTATTTAAGCATAAAGTTACTGCCTCCATGAAATTTTCTAAATTTAATGGTGTGTGCATTTTTAAGACGTTCCATTTTTCCGTTATGGCTTGCAGTGCTAAATCGATTTGAATTTTAAAATCGAAATTTGTTAAATTTTTAATTTGTAATGTGTAATATTTTGAATTGTAGGATTGAAAAGATGAAAAAGGAATAAACAAAATTCCGAAACGTAAAAACATTGTATAATTATAAGAAATAAACCGGAATACCAAAAAAAAAGGAAACAAAATAATAATAAGAAATCAACACCGGTTAAATAATATTGAAGAAATTCTTATTTATTGAAGTAGTAGTTGCCATTATTCCATTCATTAGGTACGAAAGAGCAGTTTTACGTAAACCAGTGGGAAAAACGTTCGGAGCGACAGTTGATTTATGGTCGATCGGTGTTACCTTATACCACGTCGCGACAGGAAATTTACCATTCCGACCTTATGGCGGTAGGAGGAATAAAGAAACCATGTACCACATCACGACAACTAAAGCGAGCGGAATTATTTCTGGTATACAAACAAAAGACAATGGACCGATCGAATGGAACAGCGAATTGCCGATCAATTGTCAGTTGAGCGCTGGATTGAAGAAAATCGTCACTCCTTTGCTGGCCGGGTTGTTGGAAGCGAATCCGGCAAAAGTGTGGAAGTTCGAGAGATTCTTCGACGAAGTCGTGAACGTTCTCTCGTGTAAAGTGGTTAATATTTTCGACGTGAAACATGTCACGAAGATTAAAGTCTATATACATCCGGAAGAGAAGTATGAAGAGTTGGAAAATTACATTCATGGTGAGTATATGTTTAGTAAGGGGGACCAATATTTGACATACACAGGGGGTGGGGTTTTATATCTTATTGCATTTTCGAATCCCTTGATGCAAACTTTAGCAGATCTAATTTATATACCCTGAACAGTTTTGGAGACATTTGATATTTTAGGAAAAAAGATTGCATTCACAAGATTCTCCTGCAAAATTAAGATACTTTTGTAGTATACTTGTGACAATGCCTGAAAGGGTATTATAGCGAAAAGGTAACTTTTTTTTTACGTCATACAGAGTGTTTCTGAAATGATAATAAAATTAATCATCTTTAAAACGGGCGAAACTATTTTTTTTTTCAAAAAGAACACCTGTATATTTTTATGCCAGATGATACTGTAAGAACTTTTATTTAACAATCACATTACTACACTGATAAATACAGCAACCATCCTCTTGACGTTGGCGTAACCATGTATCCATAACAACACTAACTACCGTCCCGACTCCTAGGATTATATTACAATACAGAATTAAATTCTCTTTCAATCGTATGTAACATTTCCTAGCCTATAACTTAAGATTTCCGTTCAAAGCCCTTCGATAAAGCTATTAAAATACTGGTGCATTTATAACTCATACACACATTCTGTCTAGTGTGTTTATAGCTTTATTGCAACATCAAATTTGAAAAAGACAATTTTACGACCTCACTGTATAATTATTATTTCATTAAAATCGATTTCGACCGTGAGGGTTTTGTTAATGTAAAAGGTAAGTTTAGAAAATCAGGACGAGGTTCAATTTTCTAGAAAAACCACGAAAATACTTTGTAAACACATACGAAATTCGCCAAAATTGTACAAAATAAACACGAGCGCTACTAGATGGCGACAAGATAGATAAAGTAAATTTCAACTTAAAACGGGCTTTTTTAAAGCAAAGCTGCATTTGAATTACATTAATTGGTAGTTGTGAATAATTTGAATTTTAACATTTTGCTATTTACCATACATGTATTTTATTGTTGTTGATTATCTCCTTAATGACGTCATCTGACCGACCTTGACGAATATGAGATTCAAAACGAGCATATCGTATTATTTGTACCGTGCTATAAACTTGCATTTTGCATACTGTAAATCTTCCTTTATTTATTCGTATCTAATTTCTTGCTTTTCATCGAAAACTGATACTACATTTATTACAGAACAAACGGATATATCTAGCAACGATCAAATATTACTCCAAAAAGAAAGCCTATTCTCGAAAGTCGTGGGCAGGGAAACCCCCGCCTTAGGATATCCGAACATCCCCGACGACGAGCCCCTCATACTATTCCACAAGGGAAACAATAACGTCACCATAATACCGTTCACGGATCTCCCCTCCTTTTCCGATTTCCCCAACTTGGTCTCGGTGGAGAACGACGCCGCCCAGGCGAAGGTCGCCTGCAGCATCAGCCACGTCTGCAAGCGACGCATAGAGAGCACCTCTCACAATTGCACCTTCATGCACAAGGCCACCGATTACTACACGAGCTACATATATAACGAACTGAAACGGATGAACGTCAAATGCGTACACCTGGACGAGATAACGGCGATGTGTCAAAATATGGCCGAATCGTTTAACTTGGGGAATCACCTTAGCGAATTGCCTTTCAGGTAATGATGTATAAGATTTCGTTACTTTTCATTACTTGTATCGTGTAATCGTTTCTTTGATGCTTTCATTATTTCGGTATTTTCATTAATTTGTAACAATGTAATTCCAAATTATTTCCTTTCGGACAAAGGCCACGGTTAAAGATGTTTACAGGGAAAAGCAGCCAAAGATTGATGACAAAACGATTCCTTTTTTACATGAATTCATGCAACGTTGTACAGATAGGTAGTACTACCACCTAACCTTATTTTCTTTTGTTTTTATTTGAAGGAATATCATTCCTCTGCATTGTAACTAATGGAGTCTACAATAGGGCTGTTCGAACATGCAGTTCGCGAACGGTTCGTGATCACGTGAACCAATCAAAGAACAGATTGAAGTTCTCACGAACTGGAATGCGTTGTCTGATTGGTTCACGTGACCGTGAACCGGTCGCGAACTGCATGTTCGAACAAACCTTATATTCTGACGCTATACGCTAAGTTTGCCGTTCCTCTGAATTGTTACTCTTTAGTTTACGAAACTAGACATAAATTCTGCAAACTTCTCCTAAACCCCTCACCACAAACTGCACTAAACTGGACGTACGTTTCAATAGCAAAGCTATCATCATCAGCAGAAACACTGAGAAACACTGAACTGAGTTCAGTGTTTCTGCTGATGATGATAGCTTTGCTATTGAAACGTACGTCCAGTTTAGTGCAGTTTGTGGTGAGGGGTTTAGGAGAAGTTTGCAGCATTTCCAGTACCACAGTTTGGAGTATTTTTGTCATAGACATAAATTATTCCGAAAAATACTGTCAGTGCGAAAAATATCCTTTTTCAACCAAACAGTGAAATAAATGTGTAAAAAAGTTAAGAGCTTCAGTTGTATGCTCAGTTTTCTTATTTTTTTCTAATTTTCTATTCGAGTTTATTGTTGTGTCATAAGCAGTAAGATCATGTTTCTAGTAAGCACAAAATGCCTTTATTTATATTCTAGGATATATTTGCAAATGCTATTAAAAAAAAATAGATAAAAATTCTAAGAAATACTAGTTTCCCAAATAGAGAAAGCCTAGACGATATCAACAGGTGGTCAGCTATATTAAAATTTATTAAAAATCGTCATTCCTCTAGAATACGTAGAGTTCACCAGCGGAAAAGCTTACTTTCCGGTGGAATAACAGCTTTATTGATGCATGTATGTGGCTATTGCTCAAGCAGACCTACAAAAAGTTGGTTTGCAAGTTAGATGGTAAACAGACTTTTAAGGTCGACCCTCAAGATATCTCTTACATACATTTCCTCTCGAAGGGATGTAATATTTTATACTTTTACAAAAAAAAATATCCAGTTTTTGAACAAGGATAGCAACATGTGTTTTGGTTAACTTTGTTTCTTTTTTCTTTCGAATCGTAAACTAAATCTTATAAAGACATTTCAATAAATGTTTAGTCTTAATTTTAAATAGAATAATTTATTTTTTTATTAATTTATTTTACCGTATTTGATACATTATCTCGAAAACATTTATTTAATTGGGAATACGGTACATATTATTTTTTTAATAGTTACGCTTCGGACTTTTTCTTTCATAGCAAACAATTCTCAATTAGATAAATGTTTTCGAGATAATAAATGTTTAGCCAAAGAACTATTTGCGACATTCCTCTAGATTAAACCTCATTTCTCTTTTATAAGTTTTTGTATTTCTTTGAAAAAAGGTAAAATTAATAACACAGTTTGATCCTTTACTACTTTGATATATTGGATCTTAAGGGGGCGATTACCTAGACAAGAAAACGTTAAAAGATATAAGCGAGAGAGACAAAATGTATACCTTGACAAGTAGGGGTATCTGGTGGTATGTGGGGAAACATGTTAATTAAATTGATGGTGTAGAGATGGCGCGACGGAATATTCGGCGCACTATAGATGTCACAGCTAGGCTGATTTTAGAAAAGCGTACGACCAAACAAATATTAAACGTGATCTGACGTGATTAAACGTATGTGGAATTTTCCGTTGCACAAACGCGTAAAAATATAAGATAACCGAAGAGTCGGTGCGAGACGAATGAAAGTGGTTTAACTGCGCGCGCAGAGAAGAGGTAGAGCATTCATAAATGAATTGTCATTTCGCAAAATTATTGTTAAAGGAGTCAAAATAAGTAACAGTTGAAGTAATCAAAACTAAAACACAAATGCGGGCTCAATGAATTAATATTCGTTTTTATAATGAAATTAAAACATATTTTTGCTTTAAATCGAAGCTACGCACAGAATATTTGCTTTTATTGATTTTGTGTGCATTATACCTTATTTACCGCTGTTGATTTATTTGCAGTGATAAAATATTTGTGCCTTTAGTGGACATTTAAAATGATTTTTACGTTTTTTTTTTATATATATATATATAAATTTGGATGTTCCCTTTTAATTCTTGTCAATATATCCGCAGATAACAGCGCAAGAATATTATTTTCAGTAATTTCAACGTTGAAATATAAAATTACCTATCATTTTGTACTACATTAATAGTTTTTTTAGTGCCTTTATGTTGAATTCACTAAAAATAGTGGCGGAAAATTTAAATTTGGCTATTAGGGTAGTAAGTAAACAATGTGAGAAGAATAAAATAAAAATAAGTCTTTATATATTTACAATTTACATGAATTGGTAACTAGAGTTTACGTTAATATATCTGAATATAAATTCAAGAAATAATATGTGTAAAAATAATAAATCAATTAAGAATTTCATATTCTTTTCATTCATACTGTAATTTTAAAAGCAAACTCTAGATAATATAATCTGTGTATCTATGAATTGACCTGTAAACCTAATTTTTGTTTATCTGTTTACTCGCAAAATATATTTTATGTTAAATTCCAAAACATCCATGTGAAAGGTTTGAATCATATAAACCTTTCACATGGATGTTTTGGAATTTAACATAAAATATATTTTGTGAGTAAACAGATAAACAAAAATTAGGTTTACAGGTCCATTCATAAATACACAGGTTATATTATCTAGAGTTTGCTGTTTCTAACGCCGTTCGTTAGACACGACGTTCGTTAAAACGGTATTGTTAGCTTTATGAAGTTAGCCTTTATTACTAAATCTAAGATTATTCACATAAACCATGTATCTTCCAAGGTTGAGTTTTGACACCTCATAAACCGTGCTTGGTGGTCGTTGCAACAGGTCTACGCAACGACTACCTGTTGTTTTGTCTAAAAGACATTCACGTACAATAACTACCGACATGTAGCGACCTGTAATAGGTAATCGCCCCCTTAACTGGTGTCAGCAAAGTTATTTACAGTCAAATTGAACATTAAACCAAACTATTTATTTTGATGTCTAAAAAATGATTATTTTGAAGGATGACCCATATTATAAATTCACTTTTTCTTGTTTTAGTCTTCAAACTATATGAAAAAATAAAGCTTATGTGTTTTGGGATTTTTTTTTGTTCCCTTCGGCCCGGCACTGCTCTCTACCATTTCTACTTCGAACCTTCGTACGCAGTTCTCTGTATTGCTGCGCTAGCGCCATCTAGGAGCGCCTAACGAAAGCACCAGTCTAAAATTGGCGCTGGTTACAGTATGTTGGGTATGTCGTCGTTTGTTTCTTGTCGTCCAGTGTTTGAACAACTTGGTTTTCTGCCATTAGCCTCCATTAGTGTTTTTTTTAAAAATAATAAACAGAATTTTTAAAAGAAACTCAGACATTTACAAAAACCATGACAACGTGCAGCAAAGATAATAAAAGTAACATTGCACAATACAGCGGCTTTCGAGTTAAGTCCTGAATATAAAGGAATCATGCTGTATAATAAATTGCCAAAAAATATAAAAACTGCAACCCGTATTCCTGAGTTCAAATTTAAACTAAAGCAATATATTATCTATCTAGCATAACTTTGATTGTATTTAGGAATATTTAGATTTTCAAGCCTAAAATGTTTACATTTAAATTTTACTTATATTTTATTTATAGTAGTTTCAAGAGTCTATCGATTGTATTTGATAATGGCCATGTTCTGTCTTAGAGCTATACCGATATGTTATTATTATAATTATTATTATTATTACATAGAAATAACGATAACTTCCTAAAATGAACATTTAGAAAAAAATCCAAAAACACGTAATCCTTATTTTTTAATGTAGTTTAAAGATTAAAAAAAGCAAAATTGAATTTATAATATACAAGAGGGGTGAGAAAAAATTGAATTTTTTAACCCCCTAACCAGCCTGTGGGTGCGTCACTGTTTTTTTCTTCAACCTAAAATTTACGGCTGCTAGCTACCAAGAAACGATTTGATCTTTACCCGATCTCTATATCTCTGCTCGTTTCTGAAATATTACAAAAAACATGTTTTCGCGAGAAACTTTGAGTCCCTATTACACCCCGTAAAATCAAATATGGGACGCTAAAAACAAAAATACGTGTAAAAAATATTTTTCGCTGTTCTACATGCCTACCAAATTTTATCAAAATCGGACAAATCAACTTGGATATCTTTCCTTGCGAGTAACGAATACTCGAATTTATTTACACATCTACTTTCAGGTTTAAACGATCGGTCGAATTATTGCGATTACGTAGAGGATTTCGATAAATTGTGCAGGACCTTCGTGGGGGAATCCAGCGCGAAGGTTCAACAATTACACAAGAACATAGTGGAGGAGAATCAATTGAAATTAGAGTGGGAGGCGTCGAGTAAGAGGATCAAAAACCCGGCCGATTCTAGAGCCCCGGCTCGGGCTAGGACTTTGGTGGAGAGACTGAGGGATTCCTGGCAGCATCTGGTGCGAGATCGAGCTACGCGTTCCACTTAGCTACAACGACGAACAGTTCCACGTATTGGAAAGGATCAAAATCACCGAGACGATACGCACAGTTAAATCCCTACTGGAAACGGAATGTCTCCCGGCTTACACGGAACTAGCGGAGGCTCTAGGCGATTGGTACAACTACGCTCAGACGATCTACCTCAGACCAGGATACTCAACAACGATATAATCGCGTACGAGAACGAAATGAACCAGCTACAGAACGTGATGAAGATCGAATTTAAGGAGTTCCGGGCGTACGCCAAGAATCTGCCGGAACAGATTAAGAGCGGCGTTAAAGTGCCCGAAGTCGGCGTTAAGAAGCAGAACAAGAAGTTGTTGCACAGCCTAAAGGAGGCGGAATGTTTGAAGGGGGAAATAACGCTTCTGTTGACGCAGAATACGGAGCTGTTGCAAAAAATCGAAATCATCGCCCAGCAGAAGGTGAATGGCGGCGTTTTGAATTAGGTTTGGGGATTTCGCGACTGATACTCGTTGTGATATATATTTATAAGTGATACTTGAAGATGAAA
This sequence comes from Protaetia brevitarsis, assembly GCA_004143645.1. Lineage (NCBI taxonomy): Eukaryota > Metazoa > Arthropoda > Insecta > Coleoptera > Scarabaeidae > Protaetia > Protaetia brevitarsis. The sequence continues at coordinate 853,405 of RXPK01000149.1, read as the reverse complement.
ATATTGAAAATATTGAATGTACATACAGCGTGACCCGTTTGAAATGGAAGCTGTAGGATCTATATTTTAAGTGAGCTTTATAGTTAATAATCATAAAGTTTGATCGGGTTTTATTTTTAGTTGGACCTTATTATTGGTCAATTATAATAAAAACTGATCAAACTTTATGATTATTAACCCAGATGTTACTGAAACTTTTTTTCATTAATTTAAAATTATTTATGTTTTCTTATTCATATGCGGACTATAGATATGTATCAAAAAGAACATTTTGAATTTGTTGGACAGTTTTCTCGAAAAATGATGTTCTTTTAAAAGGACGGTAGTAAAATAGGCTATAATCAAATAATGAAAAATAAAATTTGAATGTATTTATGTATTTATAAAACTTTAAACTTTTTAAGACACATGGTAGGATTTAAAGCAATTTTTGGGATGAAGTGTCACATGACACTTTTCACACTTGAATTGTGCTTTTTTGTGACATAATGCGCATCTCGTCTGAACCTCTTGGTAAATTATGATGTGGTCTAAGCGATCAAATCTGGAATGTTCTCGGAAATCCCTTGGTGCTTTAGATTTGTGTTCTTTTTATATGTCTCCAAAATATTCCTTGTCAGAGCTCGCCGAAATGACAAGCGGTCATTGTCACGGATGGTTCCGGTTCCTTTCAAACCCCTCTCTTTTAGTTCAACCAACAGGGAAACGGATGTAAAAAAATTATCAAATACCAAATGGAACGAAGTACTCGGCCAATTGGATTGCAGGATATCTGCATATTGCAATATTACACTTGCACCCAATCCCATTTCTTTGTACTTATCAGTAATTGTAGTTGAAGCACCCTGGTAAGGCATAAACCATACAACATATCCCAAACGTGAGGCTCCTACCCAAAATTTGTAGCCCCATCTTATGGGCTTACCGCGTATAAATTGTTTGCAGCTATGGCGTCCATAATAAGGTACCATAGCTTCGTCACAGCTGTGCACTTCTTCAAATGGGGCAAACATATAAAATTTTTGATTTAGTAGGTCAAAAAGTGGTCTTACTTTTGCACAATTTGTCCGTTTGCTCAAGATTATTATTATCGCAACAATGTAAGTGGGTCATAATATAGGTGGAGCGATCCCGCGAGATGGCTTCAGCTACCAAAGGATTATTAGTGTCTGAAGAGTTCTCCCAGTACATATATCTGCGTGGAAGATCAACGTAGCCACTAAGCAGTAGAACTCCAAAAAAGCATTTTAGTTCATCGGAAGTTATGTCGCCAACACGATTTTTTTGTTGTGCGTAATTGTTGGTAAATGCCAGAATCATGTTGATTATTTCATCGTCAAAAAATAATTCAAAATACTGTAGAGGTGTCAGTTGCTGGTTTGGACCAATCTGATTCATCCATCCAGGAAAGCTGTCTTCAGAAATATTACCTTCTGTCCAGTGGAATTCTTTCCGTTTCTTTTGAGCTCCAATCTCTCTTTGTAGCTGTGCTAAAGAAATATCATCTTCAGGGTCATGGTCAGATTCTTCGTAGACATTTTCCAGTTCGGCAACAGTTCGAAGTTGCGACCCTGGCAGGTTTCCTATAGCAACAACATCCTCATCCCCAGAATCTTCGTCCGTTACATCATCGTTAGCATTCTCAGGTGGAAACAGAATTATGCCATCTGGCACTTCTGGAATTTCATCCGGATTTTCAAGTTCCTCCAACAGTTCATGCAACGTCAAAGGTCTCCTTGAATAAATGAATTTCAAATAACATACAAAATTACACAAAAAAATTGTCAGTAGTGTATATTACTAATGTCCTTTATAAAGTACGCCCAACTTTATACAGAACCTGAGAGGTACTGTTTGGAATGAGATAGAAAATGCACGTGCTGTTATATTGCCACATGTATTTGACGGCATTGCAAGACAAATAATGTTGATATATAAATTTATAAATATATATGATACTAACCTCCACCCATCCATGCTGCGCTGAATGCTGTAAGTACACACAAAAAGGCACAAAACTTTTTCAAATACTATTATTGTCGAACGATTTCTCGTATTTATAATTATAATTATAATTAAAATTGGAAAATGCAATGTAAAAAAGTTGAAATAAGAAAAATATGTGAATAACAGACATTAAAAAAGGACAATAAAACACTAATTAAAATAAACGACACTTTAAAATAATTTCAAATAGGTTTTAAAACACTTCGCACTCGTAATATGAAAAATGTTTCTGGAATGAACTTGAATTAGATAGAGATATTTTTTCTAGAAATTGCAATATGGATTGCATTTAGGACCTTAAATCTTCCCAAATTTAATGAATTACTATTATATTATAGTAATCAAAACGATAAAAAAAGAAAACGCAAAATCTACTTGCTAAAATGTAAGAAAATTTCTTAATTTTAAAGTATCACATTCTAAAATTCAGTAATGTTAATTTAAAAAATGAACTTGGCAAAGAAAAAAATTCACTGAAGCCAAATGTCTTGAATTATTTAATTACAGATTTGGTTATGCAAATTTAAAAAGTTCAAGACTTAATACAAGTGCTAAGAAATGAATTTCATCACAAAATCTACAATAAACATCTCTCTCCAATATATAAAAAAAAAATGTACATACCAACAGCAATTTTAAACATCAAAAATAAACAACGAAAAAAAATCAATAAAATTCAGAAAATAACTTCAATATAAAACAGAATGATTAGATTTTCAAACCAAATGTTTTGAATTATTTAATTACAGATTTGGTTTTGCAAATTTAAAAAGTTCAAGACTTAATACAAGTGCTAAGAAATGAATTTCATCACAAAATCTACAATAAACATCTCTCTCCAATATTAAAAAAAATAAATGTACATACCAACAGTAATTTTAAACACATCAAAAATAAACAACAAAAATTAATAAAATACAAAAAATAACTTCAATATAAAACAGAATGATTAGATTTTCAAACCAAATGTTTTGAATTATTTAATTACAGATTTGGTTTTGCAAACTTATAATGTTCAAAACTTAATACAAGCGCTAAGAAATGAATTTCATCACATCTACAATAAACATCTCTCTCCAATACATAAAAAAAAATAATGTACATACCAACAGCAATTTAAAACACATCAAAAATAAACAACAAAAAAAATCAATAAAATTCAGAAAATAACCAATATAAAACAGAATGAATAGATTTCCAATTTCTCTAACATAGTCATCCCCCCATTTGCTATTGAAATATAAAGTTTAGGTCCAAACTATGCCAGAAATTATCAAAATCCTAAAACTGTTCCTATTCAAAATATTATTGCTAATATAGAGTCAATTATTGATAATTTACTGGAAAATCAGAAAAGAAAAAAAACACTAGGTATACGATCATCAGCAAAATATAATCACGAATTCAAAAACTCGTCCAAAAAATAAAATTTTAAAAGAACAAATCACATTAAATAAGTGTACAAAATCATACTACACTTTGAAGTTTTAGATGAACTTCTGAAATTTTGTATAGAAGTAAAGTGTTTGAGCCAAAAAAAAGTTAAGTTTTATTTAAATGTAAAGTATATACCATACAAGGATACATTTAAAATGGGCCACGCTGTATAAATTTATGAAAAAACAAAAAAGAAAACTATTATCCTGCAGCTATTATCATATTTCTTGCAAAACTATAAAGATGCCCTCGGAATCTTTGATTATAGCTCAATTTTTTCATTTTAGAAGAACATATTTTCATTTTCTAAAGGTTTTATATCTTACAATATTTAATTCCATCAAGTTTTTATGAAAATTGTTTTTTTCTTATGTAAATAAAATAAATTGTTCATTTCATTCTGATTTATTAGTAATATCTTTCGAAGATACCCGTTTCGACACGTCTTGACCATCCTCAGGCTTTCTACAAGTAAAAATATAAGTGTAAATATCTAAATATTTTACGCGTGTAAGAATTTAATATATTAAAATTATTAAATACTATTTTTACACAATAATTATAAGGGAATGAAAAAAATATTTATTTAGTGTATTTACCTGTACATTCATCCATTTCAAGTAGTATACATCAATATTTTTTTTCTTCTTTAAATAGAACTATAAATAAAAATTTAATCTTCGGGGAATACAAATAATGCATTATATACTATATTTTTTTTTTATTTTAAGAATTCTATTTACTGTGATTATACAAATATTTTTATTTGAAACATGTTTAAAATAACAATAGCGTCAGCATTTATAATTTATATAAATTGTAACTTTAAAAATATAGATTTATTAAACAGTGTAAATGTGATTGTGTGTAATTGTTGTTATTGTATCATAGTTATTAAATTCATTTTTGTACATTGTATATATTCATTAATAATACAGATATATTTTTCAGTTTGTTTTTTATTGTATCCTTCTCCATATAAAACGTACAGAACTACGTATAGAATATAAGGAAAACAGCAAACAAATAAACTGACTGAATAAAGCTAATTTATCTATTATTTATGAATAATAAACCAAAATATTTATTTAAAAATATGCGATGTTTTTAACACCTCATATACATTTACTTATTTAGAGCACTATATCATTTAATCAAATAATAGTACTTTCTAAAAGCACTGTATATATGTACAGTTAACTCTGGATTGCCGTTATATTTTAAATTTCATGGCAGCCAACAAAAACTAATCGACAAAAAACATTACCGACAGTCGACCCGAACTTGAATGCATATTTACGTTTATTTCCAAGGGAATGTTCATAGTTTAGATCAAATAAATAAATAATGGCCGCGCGAGTCTATACTTGACATTCATTCCCTCATTACTAATTGTATAAACTCCCAAATGAAGGCGCAGGTAACAGTGATTTTTATTTTTTCGCGTTGTTTACAAGTATGTTTCCATATTTGAAGTTGTTTCAAAAGTTTAGTCGAAGTTTAGTTGCTTTCAAAAACTTTAAGAAAGTAAGACGTTGTTTACCTCTTAAGAAAACCTTAAAAGTGTTGTTTTAAGTGTATGGATTAAGTGCAATATATATATATATATAAGAGAGCGTAAAATGTCGAAAAAGAAGGACTATCTGTAAGTGTGAAATTAATATGATCGTTTTTCTTTCTAACGCATATAAATTTTCTGAGCGAAACTTGCATTCTCGTAAAATATGCTACAAAATTCGGATTCTCCGATTTATTTTTTATCTTTCCTATTAAAAGTATTCTATAGAAAGATTAAATTTTTCAAGCTATACTTTCACACAAAATTTGTAATATTTTTCAGGAGATCCAACCGATTGGACTACTCCCATTTCTTTACATCAGATGAAGAATCGCCAGACGATAGTTTAGTAAGTACATATAGTATATGTTTTGACAAATTGTAAGTTCGGATATATAATGAAAAGTTTAAAGCATCCAAACGATCACTTCCCAATATGTTCTCTAATTATTAGTTTCTGTAGTAGTATAATTAACAAACTTTTCTAAGAGGATTTTCGTGCTGAAGTGAATAATCTCACCTCTACTTACCTTTCTAATAACTAACCGAAAATATTGGTCAGATGACGAGTTCAAATAAACAAGTAGGAAGCTAACCTAAACTGTATGAATTGCTCACTTGCTCGTTTTTGTTGATATTGTTCGTGTCGTCACTTCAGCTTTTTTGGTTTATTAATTTTAACTACAGGGAACCAACCAAAGATGTGAAGCGAATACAACTATACCTGACTATATGTGAGAAGGATATCTAATATGGTTTGATCTTGATGCATGTCAAATATTGAAATGATATTCATGTAATATACATGATCTACGGCAGTGTTTTCCAACTTTTTGTAGAGCGAGTAACCTAAGAGCGCTTATTTTTTTTGTCAACAACATTCTACTTTTACAGCTTTAAATATAGAGAATTCAAAATAACTGTAGCTACAAAATATGTTACTCACTTAAAAAAACACAATTTTTTTTAACGATTGATACTTCATCGAAATGATATAAATTGAATCAGCGTTTTTTTAACTTCGTATTAATTTATTTTATATTTAAAATATATTCATTTCGTGTTCAACATGCAAACACCTCAATCAGTGGTCAATCTGAATAAATAAAATCAATTATTATATGAAGCTTATGTCTACAAGCATCTATATGTTGCATCAGTTGAGATACGTTGGTTCTATGCGCCAGCAATTTGATTTTTCATATCTTTTGTGGAAATAGCACATATTGGTGAAATTACATAATTGTAGTATTATCGTCATTTACTAATTATTTATACACGTTAATTTAACATCATTTATGGAATTCCCAATATTGTTTGAATTGTATCTCCCTTCATCTGTTTTATTGTTTGTTTATGCACATAGTTTACTGCACACTTTATTGTACTTATAGGGAATTAGGATATCTACAGGCCAGATCATGAATGTTTGTAGTTACGTCATATTTGCTTATGACGTTTGCAGCGTCTGAAACAAATTCAGGCACACCAACATTGTTTACAATGAACTGTACGAAATGACAATGTCAAATTTAATGAGGTTATACGCAGTTTTAATAGATTTTCTTTTATAACTGAAAGGATTGGTTCAAGTTTTTAGTCAACGTTGCGTTTTAACAACAATCATGAGTAATGCAACTAATAGGATTCTAAATAGTGAACTTTTTTTATTGACAATGCTTTCGTGATCAGGCTGAGCTTATTATTAAATGTGTTCTCAATGAAATAATGTATTGCCACAATAATGTAGTTCTCATCACAAAAACCTATTTGCAAATTAAAATGTAGAAAATATTCAAGCAACATAAAAGTATTTAGTTTAATATATGTTACCAATGATTAATTAAACGAACGATGATGTTTTTATTTTATGTAGCAAACATAATTTCTATACAATGGTATATACAAAACATAATATTGCAGTAAATTAAATTAAAATATGTCAATATTGAAAGAAAAGAATAGTGAAATTAAAAATATATTTAATTTGTGTCTTCGCTCTCATCTTCTGATCCGCAATTAACTGTCAGAACAAAGTCATGTTTGCTTCACATTTGTACCACTCTTTAATTATTTTTCCTGTGTGATTTATGCAATTTTGCCAGGAGTTTGGTGTACAGCTGTCCAAACTTTCTTGCCACATTCCCAATACTTGTTTATCGCCATAACCATCCTGACCAATATGGTTATTATAATATCCTTTTGCATGTGCCCATATAAATTCGATAGTATTGAAATCGCAGTGATACAGAGGAAGTCTTGAAACTTTATGCCCATGTGCTCGAAGTAATTCATCAATAACATAAACCTTAACCATAAATTACTTTACGAACATCCATTTTATTTCTCTCTGACACATCACGTGTTTTGAGCATTAATCGTGGCTTGTACAGGGCTGTTGAAGCACTCGATGAAGGAACAGCAGATATAGCTTCCTTCTTGCGCTTTGTGTTGTAGATGATACCCATAGAAATGCCCAAAGCATTTGCAACTCTCTACAATTTGTATGTAAGTTTTAATTTAATAATAACCAATTACCATTTACCTCATGGACCGCATCAACGGATATTAGAGGACTTCCATTTCGCTTTTCCTCCTCGAAATACACTAGTAAACGACTGACCAACTCTTGGCAACAAGAACTAAGTCGTTTACCAGGCATCTTGAACTGTAACCTAAAAAAATGTTTTAAGTCTTTGTATGTTTCTTTAACACCTCTAAACTTACCACAAACTAAACGATTTACTTCATTATAGCTCTGAAAATAACTTTTGGTAAAAGAAATAATAGAAGTAAGTAAAAATTCAAACCTAAAGAAGGGTCAATAAACAGTAAAAAGCAAATGTCAAATGTCAACGGAGCGGTAAAATGGGTTAAAATGGCGTGGTTGCATGCCCTGAAGTGAACATTATGAAAGGTCTTATTTACGCATTACTCGACCGTATTCTATCTCACTTCAACTAGTTTGTTGATACTTAATAAAATATGGACGTATAGCTTAAGTAGATACGACTTACGTTATATACTTCTATCTCGCTTGTCTATATAAATGCTTCCAATTTTTTGAAACTACGCTTGTCTTTACTTTACCGACCTGTTAATGACGTAACTACAAACATTCAAGACTTCCTCTGTATCTGTTGTTAAATCCTTGCAATTTATTACTTTCTTTGTATTTACATGAAAACGGGATTTCCACTGTTTACCTGTCATCTCAAAAACAAAAACCAAGTGAAATTAGAGATAATTTGTAATTTTTTGCCTATAGAGATACGCACATGGCTTCTGATGTAAAATAGAGGGCGTAGCTATCTTTAAAATTTTAAATGGGAAGCAATTTCATTTAGAAGCTCATTTGGAAGATATTTCTATTACTTTTATGGCAATGCAAACAGTTTTACGATTTTCAAAATTTTTACCAACTTATCCAAAATTAATAATTGCAGTGCATACGTTACTTTTTCGATAGCCCTCGTATAATATTTGTGGTTTATGTGACTAGGAACGATTTGCTGTAAAATATGACAATTTTTACAATATGACGTTTTTTCAAAATTTGAGCAAAAGTGTCATATCTGTCAGTGTATGTGTCATTGTGTGGGTGTCTATGTTACAGATTACTGTAATTACAGGTTTCTGTACACTATATCCAAAAAGCGAATACGAAGGCTATCGAAAAAGTAACGTAAGTACTCCAATTATTAATCTTGGGTAAGTTGGTAAAAATTTCGAAAATCGTAAAACTGTTTGCATTGCCATAAAAGTAATAGAAATATCTTCCAAATGAGCTTCTAAATGAAATTACTTCCTATTTAAAATTTTAAAGATAGCTACGCCCTCTGTTTTACATCAGAAGCCATGTGCGTATCTCTATAGGCAAAAAATCACAAATTATCTCTAATTTCACTTGGTTTTTGTTTTATTGCTCTATCTCATACCATTCAAAAGTTATCAGGGGGAGGGGGGGGGTACCATTTACGACCTCACTGTATATCGTGTAGTTAACACCCAAGCAAAATTTACTTTTTTATTTGATACACCCTGTATTGGCGTTTTGTTTTTTTTTTTGTATAAATGAAATTATTATAAATTATTATTATTATTATGAATTCCTTCTAAATGTCTTTTACCACCAGCCACCGGAGGCGAAGTTCCCATTGGGTCGTCGCAAACGCATCTTCGATTTCATTCCCGCACGGCAGAAGGCGCGGAAGTCCATCATAGATCGCGCCTTCCCGAAGGCGCCAGAGGGCGCCGATGTAGACCCCGCCGCGCCAACATCCAAACCAGGGCGAAAACGGATCTTCCAGATGCCCGAGCAGCGACAGACAGTGCGGAAATCCGTCATGGATCGCAATTTCAACAACCTGGTTAGCAGCACCCCTCTAACATCTCGCCCAGAAGACGTTTAACAAGTCCGTGCCGTTATCCCTATCGTCCTCGAACATCCTCAACACGCGCACGTGCTGAAGACGCCCGTTCACAGCTCTCTGCCGCCAGATACGGAGAAGGTTAAGCCGAGTTCACGTTCGATACAGGTGCAAACGGATTTTCCGTACGTCGTGAGCGCTCCTGATGACGCTCCTGTCGGTCGTCCGAAAGGAGAAAGAGTCGGCGAGGTGAATCGTGCGCACTCGGTAAGGACGGATGAAAGCTCCGAGGAGAATACGCTGGTCGAGATGATGTTGGCGAAGGCCGACGAAGTCATGGAAAGGCGTAATAATAATGAGGAGGACGATAGCGACGAGAGTAGTTCGAAAATCAGTTGGTTGAGTGCGCTGTTGAGGGAGCACAATTTAGAGATGAACTCCGGATCGTCGGGTAAGTTGTCTGGGAAATCGACGTAATTCACTAAAAAAAAAGCTAAAACTGTACCTGTTAAAAAAAAAACGAGATAAATTTCTACCTGAAAATTACCACCTTGTACTAACGTCTCGTTTCTCCACAATATTGGAATACTGTTTCTTACAAGGAGACTTCCATGTCAGCATATCTCCGATCGAGCTGAAAGAAATTGCAGTGATTCTTGAAACAAAAATGTTCCTGCCAAGTTTAACCCCTTAGCTAATCCCTAGCTTCCGTACGCGACCGCCACAAATCAGTGAGTGGATATTCAAATAAGACATGCACCGCTGTATCTACCCCACCGCATTCACAATGCGAATCATTAACCCTACCAATTCTACATAAAAATGATTTAAAATTACCGTGACCTATAGAATGCATGGCAAATTAACCCTTATTTCCCTAAAACGTGTAACGTTACCAATAAATTTCCTAGTCCACGTCCCATTTAAAGTAATATCCCACCTACTCTGCCAATCATTATCAAGTTGATCCCGAAACGCTTTTTTTTTTAACTATATTAGTCGAAATTAGTGCAAATATAATAATCGTCGCGCTATCTCCCCTAGACATCGCCTCTTTCGCTAATTGATTCGCCCTCTCATGACCGATTGTACCTACGTGAGCCCTAGTCCAAAAAAGTTTTATATCCCTCTTATCCAATATATACAAGACAAAAATACGCGCGAAAAAAAGTCCTACGCTATTGACATGCGCAGTGGGCGTTAATTTGTAGTTAGATTCAAATGTCGGTAATAGCAGAAACTTAACAGCCTGATTTAACTAATTCTCCCCTAATTTAAACCTTTGGTTATGTATTTCAATACCTCTATTATAAACAACAAAAGACGCCCCTGTACCACCCTCACCCTTCGACCCATCCGTAAAAATTTCTAAACCCTCTCCAAAAGTGACTATAAATTTATTATAAGTAATATTTTTAATTCCGCAGGATGAATTCGGCCCGATTAATAAATAATAAAAATGAAATAAATAATAAACTGTAATAAACTGCAAAAAATCCGGCATAAACTCCATTTGTACTCCCGTGGCCGCACTCATATCTCACATATAACATCAGTAATTTCTAATACGCAACAAACGGGCCACCTGGTCTAGTGGATAGCGCGCTCGGTTTCTAAACTCGTTTCTAGAGGCAAAGTCTGGAGTTAGAAGCTACTCTCGTATTCATCTTTTTTTTTTTTTTGTTAATAATATATAAATAATTATAAATATAATTTTTACATTTAAATTTAAATTGTTGCGATACGTGAATCGTACATGAATTAAAATTCAAAAAACAAAAATAAAAAAATAAAAATAAAATAAAATAAGAAATTAAAAAAAATCAGATATTTTCAATTTTCATCTATTTTCTTCATTAATTCATTTATAGTCATAATTTTTTATAATGAATGTTTCATATCTTGAATGTCTTATTGCGTGCGATTTACGTCTCGCAACAATTTAAATTTAAATGCGAAGATTAAATTCAATAATTATTTATATATTATTTAAAAAAAAAAAAATTTACACCCCAGTAGCCTCGAACTCCAGACTTTGCCTTTAGAAACGAGTTTAGAAACCGAGCACGCTATCCACTAGACCAGGTGGCTCGTTTGTTACGTATTAGAAATTACTGGTGTTATATGAACAAATGGTGTTTATGCGGGATTTTTTTTCCAGTTTATTATTTGTTATCGGTATAATTATGTAAATTATAAAATTACACGACTAAACGCGTTTTTTTTTGCTGTTCAAAAAAAATCTTTTTTTTTATTTTATTTATTCTTTGACCAATCAGTGGCATATTACCAAAAACCTGCGCAACCGTAACCGGTTTTTTTTTGCTTCAAGAATCCTCTCAATTTTTCTTTTCAGCTCGAACGGCGATATGCTGATCTGGTAGTACCCTTGTTAAACAGACTCGAGACATTTCTTATTACCTTTAATATAATTTCCGGTTGCCAATATGGTTTTAGAAAAGAATTCTTTTACTTTTACAACTCTTAATGCTCTCTTCAGGAAAATCATTGATTTCATCCTTAGCCGGCAGGTATTTTCTTTGACATAAGTAAAAATTTCGACTGCATTTGTCATAATACCCTCTTAAATAATAATAAGTCATTCTTGCGAGATCGTACACGCTACAAGAGCAACGGCACCGTTAATAATTTTGTGTTAGATATTTTACCTAATGATGGCGGGAGTTCCTCCAAGTTCCATCTTGGGACCAATGCTCTTCTTTGTCTTAATGATTTGCCCCTGAATATTGACAAAGCGTCCACTACTGTGTATGCAGACGATCTTGCCTTTGTAGTTGCCGACAGAGGTGCTCCCAGGGTGGGTAATACTTGCAAGACGCATCATGTTGTTGTTTGCCATCGATAACAATAAAAGTTCTTACCTACGATTTCACCATTACCAGCTACTGCCTACACATTACTTTTATTTAAATCTCTCACTTACCAGATTCCAACAAACTAAATTTGGGGGACTTTGGGTTGATTGAGCATTTGAGTTGGAAAGTATTTTGTGAGAATTTAGTTCCCGCATTAAGTACTTTGTTTTTTTTTTTTAATTCGTCATTTAAAATCAGTGTTACTCAGTATATATCATGTCTCGAGTCTTTTTCTATGAATGTTCGTGTTGTGTATTCCGAAGTATTAGCATGAGTGGGCTGTAGCTCACATAAACATGGCCAACTTTGAATTGCACTCTTTATATAGATGCGAAAGGGTTACATCTTTTCATTTATCTCTCTCACGAACAGATACCTCGAGTGTATCCGCAAAAGTTATTCAAAAGAACAAAGACGTCCGGGGTCACCATCATGCACCAAAAATCTCAAACGATATTATTTCACGTGGGCACGATCGAAATGAAGGGAGTCGACAGGTTAAAAAGTCTGCGCATCCCGCAGACGGAAATCGTCTGATTATGAGTCCTGCCAAAGTTTTATTTCCTGTTGAGAAAGAAGTGTTGAGAAGCCAGTCGACGCGACATTCAACGAAAAATAAAGCCTGCAGGAGAGGTTATTATATCTGTTTCTTTTTTTTTAGTTTTCTTTTTTTTTTGCTAATATATGTCGTTTTTAGGCACTAGCGTTGGTAAATCGATTGTTAACAAGCAAATCAGTAGCATCCGTGATAGTCCATGTGGAGATTACGATTCGCACGATACTTATTATACGAAGAGTGTGACGGAAAAAGGTTGAGCTGTTTTATTTTCAGTAGGTATTCGTTTATTTACGCCTTTGATTGCAGCTTCCAGGGTGAACACCTTATGCGAGGAATTATTGCGAAGGCGATTGTCTTCTACTTCGAAAGTTTCGAACGAATGCGTCGGTTTAAACGAAATAGCAGATAACGAAAGAAGTGAATCGCCGGTAAAAATACCCGAAGTGGATGATGGTTTGTGCGTTGCAAATGCGCGAAACGACTCTAAAAGCAGACGACGAGAAAGTAGGCGAACGATTTCGAGAACATCCACAGATAGGGCGATAGAAAATGCTGCTTCCAAGAAGGATGGAAGTAAGGAAGTGGAAACATCTACGAATAGAACGGTGGTGAATATTGTAAAGAACAATAAAAGCGGGAAACGAGACAGTGAGGTGATATCTATAGATAAAGTGGTACAAAATACTTCGAAGAGCAAAAATAAGAGAAGAAGTGACGCTAAATATCTGGAAAGGTTTGCTGATGAACCGTTTCAAAGTACCTCTGAGGACGATGGAGGCGATGAAGAAGAAAATGACGAATTTTTGATAGATAAAGCAAAAGCGGAAACGTCTACAAATAGAAAGTTGGAAAATACTTCAAAGAACAATAAAAGCAGGAAACCAGGGAATGAACAGATATCTACAGATAAAGTAGTACAAAATGTGTCGAAGAACAAAAAGAATAAAAGCAGGGACAGAGGAAATGATGATACATACTTGGAAAGGTTTGTAGATGAACCGGCAAAAAGTATCTCAAAGGACGATGTAGACAGGGAACAAGAAAATGGCGATATTTTGTTGGGAATATCTATAGATAAAGCAGTACAAACTACTTCGAAGAATAAAAGGAATTATAATAGCTGGAATAGGGGAAATGGGGAAATATTAGCGGAAACATCTGCAAATAGAATGGTGGCAAATACTTCAAAGAACAATAAAAGCAGGAAACCAGGGAATGAACAGATATCTACAGATAAAGTAGTACAAAATGTGTCGAAGAACAAAAATAAAAGCAGAGACAGAGGAAATGATGGTATATACTTGGAAAGGTTTGCAGATGAATCGGCAAAAAGTATCTCAAAGAACAATGTAGATAGGGAACAAGAAAATGAAGATTTTTTGTTGGGAATATCTATAGATAAAGCAGTACGAACTTCTCCGAAGAACAAAAAGAATCATAACAGCTTGAATAGAGGAAATGGGGAAATATTAACGGAAACATCTACAAATAGAATGGTGGAAAATACTTCAAAGAACAATAAAAGCAGGAAACGTGACAATGAAGAGATATCTACAGATAAAGTAGTACAAAATGTGTCGAAGAACAAAAAGAATAAAAGCATGGATAGAGGAAATGATGATATATACTTGGAAGGTTTGCAGATGAACCGGCAAAAAGTATTTCAAAGAACAATGTAGATAGGGAACAAGAAAATGAAGATTTTTTGTTGGGAATATCTATAGATAAAGCATAGTAGAAACTTCTTCGAAGAACAAAAAGAATCATAACAGCTGGAATAGAGGAAATGGGGAAATATTAGCGGAAACATCTACAAATAGAATGGTGGCAAATACTTCAAAGAACAATAAAAGCAGGAAACGAGAGAATGAACAGATATCTACAGATAAAATAGTACAAAATGTGTCGAAGAACAAAAAGAATAAAAGCAGGGAAAGAGGAAATGATGATACATACCTGGAAAGGTTTGCAGATGAGCCGGAAAAAAGTACTTCAAAGGACCATGAAGGTAGTGAAAAAGAAAATGAAGACTTTTCGGAATTATCTATACATAAACCGGTAGAAACTACTTCGAAAAATAAAAAGAATAGAGGAAATACGGAAATATTCCCGGAAACATCTACAGATAGATTGATAAAAAATACTTCCAAGAACGATAAAAGCAGGAGAGAAGAAAATATAGAAACTTTTCTGGAAATACTTGCAGATAATCCAGCGAAAAATACGAAATCGAAAAAGAAAAATAATAACAGCAAAAAAGGAGGAAATAATCAAGTACTTCAGGCAACATCTATAGATAAATCGGTAAAATATACTTCGAAGAAAGATAAAAGCACAGAACGAAGAGAACATGAAGAAACAGTTCGGGAAATATGTACCCATGGTGCGATAGATAATACTTCGAAAAGCGAAGAGAATAATTATAGAGGGAAAAGAAGGAATAAGGAAATATCTCCGGAAACTTTTGGACAAACAGATGGACCGATAGAAAATACCTCGAAGATTGATAAAAGCAGGCGACGAGAAAACGACATATCATATTCGGGAGTACCCGCAGATAGATCGATAGAAGATGATGTATCTCCTCTACTTAATAAGGACAAGTCGCAGTATAAATGCAGAAAGAAGAAATTAAAAGGGCGACACATCTACGAGTGGCATTGATGTTCCAAATCGTCCCTTGACCTCCTGCTCTAAGGACAGAGATAAGAGCATTGAGAAGGGCGGACAAGGAGAGAAAAATAAGAAAATAGTTATACGTAAGAATTTTTCTTCTTTATAAATTTAAATTTAAGGAGTTGTGTGTTGTATTCGTTTAATGATTCAGCTGTTGTTTATTAAAATTTCTTGGATGCATTTTTTTTATGGTTACACAGCGTCTTTTCGAAAAAAAACTGTTTTAAAAAGTAAATTATTATTTTTTTTGCGAAAATTACGATTTTTTTTTTAAGTTGATATTGTGGATAAATATTAAGAGACAGCAACTGTGATTTTTAGAGCAAAGAACAGCGAAATTGTGCTGAAGGGCATTTTTCACTATACTTAGCCGGATACGGTCTTTGCAGTTGTCCGTTAAATTAAAAAGTTTAACGTATTAATTTTTTTTTTCTAGTAGTCAATTTATTGCTGATTCTAATGACCCAGTTCAATGGGACATTTATGTACACCAGCGACACTTTGTAATTGTACGACCTACAGCATAAAATAGAGCCTATATGTTTAGCATGGATAGTAGACGGATCTATGCATTCATTGCCGTCTTTGAAATATATAAACACAGATGTGCGGTCTCTGTGTTTTAAATGTAGAGAAGAAGGCAGTAAGTAAACATAGAAAAACATTGAAATTATAAAATAGAGGCAAATAAAAACATCAAAGGCGCATACTTATGCTTACCGACTTACATTGTTTAGCACAATTCGAAGTTTTTCAGTTGCTTACCTTAAATATAATATTGTATACCAACAGATGTGTTGTTTTGTTTACACATCCCTACAGCTTTACTAAATATGTTTGTTTTTTAATCTAATTGATATATAATGATTGTTTTCATATCTATTTTTAAAACGCCGCGGCTTCGTTTTTTGATATTAACATAATGAAAATTAATATACAGTCGCGAGCAAATGTTATAGGCACCCCAAATTTTGGGCGAATATCGCAGTAAGAAAGGAGTAAATAAGAACTTGTAGGTAATACATTATAAATATGTAGTATTTTAAGGAATCTTATTAATTTGTTGCATATTAGAGTGTTTTTAGTACAGCTATAATACTTTTTAGGTGGAAGGGGGAAAGTGACATCTCGAAGACTTGAAAATATATAAAAAAAATAATACATTTACAAAGGGTATCTATAAAGACTATTGTAACCATAAAGACGATTATATAAACGTTGAAATAACTGTCACAAAAAAAATGCAAGAAACACAAAACCCATTAGTTTTGTCAAAGGTGCCTATAACATTTGCTCGCGACTGTATATATACGGTAACCGACATAAATATTGCAACATATGGGATTTTTTTATTATTATTAAAATATTAATAATTTTTTTTTTGGGGATAGGTTGTGCATGTTTGGGAACCCCAAAATTTATTTTGACATACGTCAGGTGACCACTAGTATGGCGGTAAATTTAAAAAATATGTTATGAATTTCGAAAAAGTGAGATTAAATGACATGATATCCAAAAAAGTTAATTTAAAAAGTTGCTTGGAATTCAATGCTGAGGAAGTTGCTTGGAATTCAATTCTGAGGCTGTGTGCAAATTTGTGTGAAGATATTTGAAAAAAAAAATTAAAACCACAATTTTTCCAAATATTGTTTAATTGAATTACATATTTCCATTTTTCTCGTTTTTAGCAGCTCAACAGCAGAATATTTCTAAATCTGGTTGATACTCGAACAATTTTATCAATTTTTGCATAATTAATAGAGCGAAAACTGAAAAGTCAACAACAACTGTCATACGAAAACGTACTTTTCAGTTTTCACGGTGTTAATTATGCAAAAATTGACAAAATTATTTGAGTATTAACCAGATTTAGAAATATTACTGTAGTTGAGCTGATGCAAAACAAAAAAAAATGAAATATGTAATTCAATTAAACAAGATTTGGAAAATTGTGATTTTCAATTTTTTAAAGTATCTTTACAAAACTGTAAAAAGTTTTTCCGGGCTGTTGAGCCGTGGTCTTGTGGAATTACTTTCATACGTTTCGTTCACATTTGCAGTGAACATCTTTAGCGGCGAGATCGAAGTTTCCTTCGTGATGGCTCGTCGTTTAGTGGCGTTTAGTTATCCTTACAAAAATTTGGATACCGCATCAGAATTGAATTCTAAGTAACTTTTTCAAATAACTTTTTTCGATATCATGTCATCTAACCTCACTGTTTGGAGATTCACAGCATATTTTTCATATTTACCGTTATACTAGTGGTCACGTGACGTATGTCAAAATAGATTTTGGTATTTCTAGACATGGACAATCTATCCCCCAAAAACGTTTTAATATGTTTTAATTAAAAAAAAAAATCCCATATGTTGCAATATTTATGCAGGTTACTGTATATAAAGTAATCGTTAATTATTAATTTAAACCTGCATTTTATATTTATACCTATCATTGCTGTTCGATTTACGACTAATTCAAATTTTGTATTTCTTTTGCAAAAATATTGTGAGACTTTTGAGGTAAAATCTTTGGAATTAGGAAATTTATAATCGAAACATTATTTTATCTTGTTATTATAATATTAATAAAAACACACTATTACCATAACCAATAAAAAATATTTCTGACGAGCGTAGAACTTCGTTCTAATATCTGATATGAGCCGTTGAAAACCAGAGTGATCTAAGTCAAAAAAATGTATTCTGAGATATGGAAGCGTAAAGTTAGAGTCTTGTCTAAAATTATTGAAAGAAAAGTCCGAATTATGTTTGCGAAAATATTTTAATATGCATATTAACTTAAATATCTGTAAACAGTAATTTTCTTATTTTTATTTTTCTACCATTTTTTTGCAGTTTGAAGACATAGACCATTATGCATTTTAACGTATCATTGAAATGAGTATACACTTGGTATCGGTGGTGTTTGGGAAAATACAAACATTTACAATTTCTATATCTCATCAGATTTTATTGGTATTAATAAAGACAAATATTGACGTAATATTTATAAAATTAAGCAAAACAAATAATATTTATTCATCTTGATCATATTCAAGAGGGCCATAATCCTCAACACTACTATCTACAAAATATTTCTGATTAACGGGAGGAATAAATTGAAAAAGTTCTTCCATGTTCTTTTTTTTTTATCATTGATTAAGAGTGGGGATTCGTATAACGGAGTTAACACAACATGTTTCAAATTTCGAGGTGCACCTTGTCGTTTTGTTTGCACATCAATTACGTCAAATAGGAAATCTTCATTAAGGGTCATTTTGTAAAATATCTTGTAAGGATGATTTTTTTCAAAATGTAACCATTGGATTTGTAGCCAGGATACAGGAGCATTATCTTCGTTTTTATATCGACGAGTTACAGACTGTTCCAATGCTTGTCGAAAAAAAGTTGTTTTGCTTCATTTCACAAATCGTAAATAGATTTTTTGATCTGCATTTTTTTATTATTGTATACCAATCGTTGGGAACGTATATTGATCGATTCTTAGCATATTGCTCTATTTGGACAAAATCGCGGTCATTGGGAAGATAAGAATGTCCGGGAACCATGAATTTATGATCAATTACTTCAATATTAGTATCCGCTAAAAGTTTAAGCCAAAACAAACATTGCTTAAAGTTGCGATTTTGACCACCGCATGCATCGCTATAAGCAATAATGTGCTTTGGATTTCCTGCATGTTTTAGTATATGTTTACGTATGCATGATCCTATTTCCTGCGTCCCTCGCGATGCAGTTATTTCGTCCCATACGTACATAAATGCATTTTCTTTTTCATGTAGTTCATGTATCCCTAAATTGTAGACATACATGTTTCTTTTATAGTACGCAATTGAACATGTCAAAACTGGAAAGGGTAGCGTCTTCTGTAAATCAAAAGTAAATCCATAAACATCTTTATCCAAAATAGACAGAGACCTGTCGCTTGCCAAGCTAGATCTTGCTTTTTCAGCTTTGCGTAGATGCAAAATGTGTTCCATATTCAAGCCGTGTTTCTTTTGTTCATCGTTTCACAATCTATTTTTGCTTGAACAAGTCGCCACTTAACACAAGTGTCTTTTGAAGGCACATGAAAGCGCAGATTAAAATCACGATGAAATTTTTTCAATAAACTGCTTCCGTTACAAAGACATCTTTTCATCCACACACTTCTCCTGTAAAGATGTACATTAATCTTATGTTAAATTAGAATGTAGGTATTTCTGTTAGGATTATGACTTCGTGTGTAGTGGGACTGATAAGAAGGAAACTATTGTATATGATCACGGATATGTTGCACCTTTCTCGGATGTCTTGTTCACAGGTTCGTGCTTTCCTCTAAATCTTCACCTGGAGATGAGTACACGCACGTTTTAGGCTCTTTCCAATCGACCATTTGATATTTCAAAAGTTTGCAAGAAATACTGTTTACATACATTATGTGAAATTTTGCCAATATTTACGTAATATGTATTTGTTACGGTCTTTGGCATTCTGGTATTACTTCTTGGACGATGCATCTTTACTTCACTTTGTTTAACCAAACCACACATGTACGCATTTTGTGAAGAAAAGTTTTCCATCTTCCAAAAATTCTCAAAAGCTAATTTCCTCTCCCCTTAGTGGGCTAAGTCGGACTTGTACCATTTTGCCCTTAAACACTAGCGGTAACCTGTTACAGCACAAAAATAAACTCATGATGTTTTATGACAAATACCAAAAGAAATATTTTTTTAAATTGTCAAGCAATAGACTTGAATGTGGAGAATTTAGCTCTGTATTTATTTTCAAAACCTTATTTTTTGACATAGACCACTCTGACTTTCAACGGCTCATATAAAAATCGTGGTTTTGAATGCATCCTCGCTATATCTCTTTCATTATTTAATGTCAAAGGAGGAAGCCGGAGCGAATTAAGAAATTGATATGAAATCGTCAGACATCAATTAGATTAAAAAATATAAGCATAACGGAGATATGCTTTACTGATTTCAGTTATAACTGGATACCTTAAATATTTTCATGCGATCCATTTTATGCGTTCATTATTTATTTGCATGCGTGTAAAATGAATAGAAGTAGTAAACCCAGTGATATTGCTATTTATTGTATAATTAACATGCCTTTGGTCTAGTTCCTAGTCGTAGTTCAACTGTAAAATGAAAATACCTTTTAAAACCATTTAATAAGACTACGTTATTCGAAATACTTCAAACATCAAATAAATTTATTCGCGTGTGCGTGATTTTAGAGGCAGCATTGCAATCTAACTAACTAACTTGCAGTTTCCAATAACATATTAGACGCCACCCCTGACATGCCGCTGGACAATTTTTATTCCCTGCAGTTCCGGACCCTGCTAACGACGATCTACCTAATGAGAGGAGTAGAACCTCAACGAAAAAGGTGAAAACCTCCACAATTACGGACAAAAAGAGTCTGCCTAATGGTGTTATTAAGAAAAGGGGACAGCGGACGAAATTGTTTCCGGAAACAATTGTGGGTATGTCATTGTATTTAGTAACGTTATGATTATTTTTGTTTTATTTAATATTATTATTATTTTTTTGTATAGAAGACAACAATAGCGAAAACGGTCCGCGCCGTTCTAAAAGACAGCCGAAACCAAGAAAATACGCTTACATACCTGCCGTTATAGTAACACATGATGCGAGATTATTGAGTAAGTTATTTTGCCTTAGCGAAGGAATTTTTTGCCTACTAAAGTTGGGATATTTAAGAGGGGACTTTAAATCGCGAGGATCAATAGATGGCGCTGTCGTTTAAATTTATAATAATGATATATTTTGTTTGTTAATGCAAAACAGCGTAAAATTCGTCAGTAAATATAGTATCTAGCAAATAAAATAATACGTAAAATTAGTATAAATGGCATGTACATTTTACAGTTTAAACAAACATCCTTTTATATAATAATAATAATAACAATGCTTCATGCATATACAGTTAATCACAAAAATCTACATACACGAGCTAAAATTGCAATTCCACAGTAAAGAAAGCCAAATTTAAGTTTTTGTTATATACAAAGCTACTTCTATCTATTGAATAAACACATCGCACAAAAAGAAAATAGAAAAAATTGAAAACCACAAACAGAGCCTCACAAAAATCAACATACAACGATCCCTTTGTGTTCGGATTCTTCCTGTTTATTATTTATAGCACTTTATATATGAAAAATTGTTAGTTTCGAATGAACTACTGAAGAGTACATATCGATGGCGGCATCTGGACTTGGTAATTTAGTTTTTATTGATGGTATTATGAATCACAGACAATATCTGACAATACTGCGAGATAATTTGCATGCATCAGCTGAGCGTTTGGGGGTTGCAATTCGTTGGATCTTCCAGCAAGACAACGATCCCAAGCATACCGCGCATGTTGTCAAAGAGTGGCTACTCTATAATGTATCTAAACAGCTTCATTCACCACCTCAATCGCCTGATCTCAACCCAATTGAGCACATTTGGGACGAGGTAGAACGAAGGGTACGGAAGCACAGGGTAACAAATAAAAAAATTTTAAAAGATGCGCTAATTAGAGTTTGGACTGAAATACCAGCAAGTGTAACTGAAAATCTTGTACTTTCTATGCCAAGACGACTACAAGCAGTCCTGGATTTGCAAGTGGACCTACAAAATATTAGTATTTTTGCTTCTGAACATTGAATTTAATGTTATAATTTATACTATTTACTGTATTTTGACTTTTGTGAGGGTTAATTCACGATCTTAAATTTTGTAATTTTTGTACTTGACCATTGTGCAGCAGTTTTTTATATCTTTCTGTGTAATGTATTGATCAATAGACAGAAATTTCTTTATATATATTAAAAAAAAAAATTTGCTGATTTTTACTACAGTATTGCAATTTTAGGTAGTGTATGTAGAGTTTTGTAACTAACCGTATAAATATGTGGGCAACGTCAATACACAAAAAATTATTTATTAAAATACTCGTCAAGAGAATATATACATCTTCCTAATAGGAATGCTCTAACACTGTATTTAAATCGATTGCAATTTATAATCTCTTTAAATCTTTGAGGCAATGCGTTGCATATTTTTAAACCCAAAACATTAGGACTGATTAAAAATCTAGTATCATACGTGTGGACATCATTGTTGCACAGAAATTTCCGTTTATTTTGTGTGGATATATTTTAAAAGTTCATATACTGGGTGAGTTTTTTATCTTGAGACAACGGAATATCTCTAAAACACTGCATCAAATCAAAAAAAGATCTTAATAATATTTGTTATAATGTAGGGGGCCCACTGAATGGTGCCGAACTCGATCCCCCGACCGCTAAATAGAAAATTGGCTAATATACCGGGTGTCCACACTTAAGTGTGCACTATTGATAACTTTGTTATCTTTGGAGGTACAGAATCGGTCAAATGGACAAAGTAGTACTATTTTTTATGGCGGTCACAATTGTGAAAACAGAAAAACAATTGAGCGTCGCGTTCTCTAGATATTCGTCCACAATTATTTTTTTTAATGGAACGCCCTGTATATTTTTTTGCAATATAAAGAAAATTCCAAACTGAACAAAAAGGTCTTACTACACTATTTAAAAAAATGTCAAATAAAGTAGTTACTGAGAAATCTTTATCTTTGCTTTGTTGGCGTGAAATTGATATACCTATGGAAAATTAAAGCGTCACATTCATTAAAGTGTTAATAAACAAATAAAAATAAATACAAAAATAGTCAAGAAAATTACTCAAATTAAATGTTCAAAGACACCTACTTCCATTTCAATACATTTTATCAATCTTCTGTGAACATTACGAGTAGCTCCTAAAATTGTCCTACCGTCGTTGTCGTCATTGATGTTGGAAATTCTTGCCTGAAGCTTAGCGAGTGTTGCATATCTATGTTTGTACACTTGATTTTTTACTGGTCCCCACAAGAAGAAATCTAATGACGTCATGTCAGGTGAACGCGCGGGCCACTGAATAGGACCATTTGTGCCAATCCATCTATTTCCAAATAATCTTTCTAATATCTCACTTGTGTGACGGTGATTATGTGCGGGCGCTCCATCTTGTTGAAAGTAAATAATCTGTCTGCCTACTAAATTTAATTCATCCAGAAAATTTTCTAAAATTTCTGTCAATAATGCCACATATCTTTCTCCTGTTAAAGAACCCCGATAGAAAAATGGCCCAACTATTCGGGATCCGATTATACCATACCAAACATTTAAACTAAATCGATGTTGGGGATTACAAGGATAAACAACAAATAGGTTTTCACGACTCCAGTAAAGATTATTTCTTTTATTGAACATCCCGCGATTAGAAAAGTTAGATTCATCACTCCATAAAAATGTGTCTAAAGAAATTGTGATTTTCTTCCAAAGCATTGATAAACCATTGAGCAAAAGTTAATCGTCTTTGATAATCGCCCAAAAGTAGAGTTTGAACAGGCTGATATATTTATATTTTTTCGGAATTTTATGGATCGTGCTACGAGAAATACCTGATTCTCTGGACAAATCCCTTAAAGAATTATTTGGATGTACCTGAAAATATGCCAACACATTTATTTCTATCTCTTGTGATAATA
Organism: Protaetia brevitarsis; assembly: GCA_004143645.1. NCBI lineage: Eukaryota > Metazoa > Arthropoda > Insecta > Coleoptera > Scarabaeidae > Protaetia > Protaetia brevitarsis. Next base: position 829,318 of record RXPK01000149.1, on the reverse strand, counting down.
TAAAATCATTTTTTTTCCTCTTCTTTATAAAAATTGTTTCGTTGCTTCTTAATCTTCGATAAAGTTCTAAAAAATAGCGACGGTCTGGTACATCACGGTCAGGAAATTGCCGAATGTAACGTTCTAGCGCTCTATCTGAATTTTTGTTAAACAGCAAGTACAACTCCAACATATCACACTTTTCCAAACGAGTAAATGCCATTGTTACGGTTGAAAAAATTGTAAAAACAGTACTTTTTCCGCACAGTAACTTTAACGACAACAAATATAAATAATTTGACAGCTACTAAACAATGTGACGCTTTAATTTTCCATGGGTATATCGATTTCATGCAAACAAAACAAAGATAAAGATTTCTCAATAACTATTTTATTTGATATTTTTTTATAACAGTGTACTAAGACTTTTTTGTTCAGTTTGGAATTTTCTTTTAAATTGCAACAAAAATATACAAAGCGTTTCATTAAAAATAAATAATTTTGGACGAATATCTAGAGAACGCGACGCTCAATTGTTTTTCTGTTTTCACAATTGTAACCGCCATAAAAAATACTATTACTTTGTCCATTCGACCGATTCTGTACCTCCAAAGATAACAAAGTTATCAATAGTGCACACTTAAGTGTGGACAACCGGTATAAATATTCAAGAAATTATAAAGAAGAAAAGAATATTTAGTTATCAAAAACAAAATCAAATCGAAAATATCCAAAATTTTCAACCCAACCACGACCCTATTATTTATGCAATTGGGTGTTGTATTTAAAAAAGTGCCGATAGTATTCAGTTGTCTACTAATTTATGAGATAATATCAACTTTGTGAATTGTAAAAAATGATTGAACAAAAATCCTACAACTTCTGTATTTAAAGTGTTTTTTTTTTTTTTAAATAATAGGACTTCTAGGTGGGGGGTCAAAATATAAACGAACACCCTGTACATACCCATTCCGATCGCTTTTTTTTTACCAATCGCTCGCCAATTTGTTTGTTAAACAGAGGCAAACAGCAGCTCGCAATCTACCATCTTGGCGGGAGCTACATGGTTGAACCTGAAAGACCCGAAGACGTTGAATTCCCTTTCAACAGATAGTAGGTCGACAAGGACCAAAACGATAAAAAGAGATACGAAGAAAACATCCACCGTTCCTCCTACCTCGGAAGCAGCGGCGAGCAGCAGAGAGCAGGAAATGGCCGAGACGATACCTTTCACTTCCTACGCGACGAATCTTCCCTCGTCTATAGCCGAAGAACCGAAGGGTGAAGACACGCCCCTTCAACAGCAAACACAGGAAGAAGGGCTGTCTGTGGCGTCTTTGCGGTCGGACTATAAGAAACGGCCCTACACGTATTTTCCGAAGAATAACAAGCTTCGTAGAATCGGTTGGTATTCTTGTTTGTGTTAAGCGTTGAGCGAAGGAATTGGTAAAGAGACGCAACTAAGTGGGGGAGAAATCGTAACAATACAGGGTGTCCCACCGAACTGGGACATTAGATTTTTTTGAATTTCTAGCAGGAATTTGATTTTGAAACTTGCAGTGTAGTCATAGCCCACTGTCACAGTATATACTCTATCCAGTAATTTCACTAAGCGTCGGCGCCTTTGATGTTTTGTCTATCAATATAAGGACATTCGCGATGGCGTTTAGCGGCAATTTTTGCAACTAATAATTGCAAAGTGGGTACGACAGGAACCTATAAACTAGAACGGATTGACAATTGACAGAAAATCGCGCCGTTAGTTAGTTCATAAAAAGAAATTTCAACGAACAAATAGAGCTAGCATAATTTACGCGCTCAATATTAATGGAATTGATAGAAGAATACTAAAAATGACATAATTTGGTTAATATTAACATATACAGTGAGGTCGTAAATGGTCCCCCCCTTGATAACTTTTGACTTTACGACCTCACTATATATTAAAAACCGCAGTAAGTAGGGCTTAAAATTATACATAGGAACTGATAGGAAATATATTCAGTTACAGAGAAATGTATACATATTCCTAAAAGAATCTGTTTTAAAAATCGTTAACCGTTTGTTGCTTTGCTTTATAACTTCGTCAGAGTTCACGAATTGAAATTTACTTTCCTGAAAAAAAAAAACAAATGTCTGGAAACAAATGTGTGGAATCTGTGTCTTTATTTTATTTATTACATACTAATCGTTTTAGCCAATGTGGAACACATTTATACCTTGTATTTATAAAAGGATTAAAATAGACTGAAAATTGCATTGAATTTAATGATAATTTTTCTAAAATCGGTTGAAGGAAAACATTAACAATCACAGCAGGATTATCAGAAGTAATTACAAATTATTAAGAAAATTATGCTTGCGGAGTAGCTTGGCACAATAATATAATTCATGGGGAATAAGTACAAGAAAGTTTCAATATCCTTTCCCATTTAAAGACAACTCGCAGTAGCTTGAAAGCATTTGTAGTAAAGCAACCAAATAATGAAAATGTAATATTTACAATAATTGTTAACAACTATTTCTGGTGCTGCAAAATAAAATGTAATTTTTTCTATAACTGCAGGAATTCTTAAATTCATCAATGGGTCCATTGATTAAATTGTGTTTCTGTTTATTATATTAGATAATAATAAAGTATAATCAGTGGATCTGTCAAGAAGTTTAAGAAGTTTTAAGAATAAAATACTATTAATAAAATTATATATTAAAAATAATTAACTACAACAAAACTACTCTAAGGTTACTGTTAAAAATAAGGTTTATATGTTAGCAAAAAAATAAGTAAAGATTAAAATAACTAACTACACCAAAGAATACTGATAAGTAAACCTGGAAATAAGAAAATATATTGTGAAAGTACGCTTTCAATTACGGAATATTCTATTAACAGCACAATATCAATGTCACCAATAACGTTGCTAAAAAGAGAATGGAACGTGGTCGTAGGTTTGATTTTTGTTTGTAAACAAATTTAAACAGTTTTAGTTACAATTTACCCACGTATGCGACACCGCGATTTCTTGGACGCCATGTTTGAAACCCATGTTACCGGCGATGTGAAACTACTGGATAGGGTATATACTGTGCCACTGTGGTCTATTTAAGGAAAATATTTTCAACTTTATAGCACTTTCGGTATACAGGGTGTCGATATCAACTGTCTTATTTTAAATGGAATGATACAATTTTTATCGGTACAATGAATGTATCGAATCATTTGCAATTAGTTTACATGAAAATTCCCTATCCCTGAACTCAATCGTTTTTGAGATATTTGCAATTTTGTTGATTTTTTTGACGTTTGCACTGTTTCAAGTGAAATTAAATAGCTGATGTGGTATCAGATATTTCGTGATTCTACTAATGTCGATGTAAGTACAAAGACGTAGGTAGAAAGTGTTATGGCAATAATGACCTAAATCACATACAGGATGTTCCAAAACGCATCTCCAATGTGGATACCTTTAAAACCAACAAAACTTTTTTCTTTCAAATGGAACATGGTATTTTTTACTACAGCATTGAATGCAGCGTAAAATTCTACATCGATTGACATTAGTGTTTGGTATACCTATTTTTGATAGTTTTTGAGATATTAGCATTTATTGCCTAAAATATGACTAATTTCTAAGTTTCGAGTAAGTAAAATATTTTTTTCTTGAAAACACTCTGTATATTATTTTTTAAAGTGATGCGTTATCCTTTTTTACATTGTTTGGTTTCTATACCTGAGATATTTATCATTGGAAGTTTTCCAATTATTAGCAAATTTTATGTAATTCTAATTAGAAAATATTAATAAGCCATAATTATTATGCGACAGCAATTAATATTTTTGCCTGCTTATTAAATACATCGAAAATAAGTCAAATTAAAAACAAAAAAAAACTAAGAAACTATTATTCCGAAAGAACATTTATGTTGGAAATTTTCAAAGACTTTTAATAGTTTCTTCCTGATTTATGTTATCTATCTGTATCGCTTAATACCTAGTTTAGTATAAAAAGCCAAGAGGCTGCATTGTTTTCGGAGACTCTGTGTCAGTCGGCTCCCCTACAAAGAAAATACCTGGTCTAGTCAGTGAACAATATTTGAAATATTATAAGTGTATTTAGAATATCTGCTTTAATTTCCCTTTGTATTTTATTTTTTTTTGAGGTTTTTATTGATTACAAATAAATGTGGATATCTAAACATTGTTACATTCTTCGTGATGTACGTCTCTTGTCCCGCCGCTTTTTAACTGCCACTGCGAAGAAGCTACAGTGGCGCCGCTCTAAAGTACGTCAGTGGAACTATACGTCTTTGACCATATGTATACTAGTATTATATTTGATTTACACCTAAAAAATTTTAACATTCCCAATTGCTGATGTCTCGATTTTTGTTGCGAGAAGTATACGACAAATCTAAAACAATGAGCTGTGAATCCCTCAAAAGAGGACAATGGCTATTATCACTATAAAATTCAAACAATGGGTTAGAAAAAGTTGCGCAATTTTTGAAAAAGTCTAACACTAGGCTATTTTTTTGCTAAAACTGTAAAACACGGTAAATAAGCATATTATACATCTCATTCGCATAGCAGAATACCTGGAACCCTAGAAAGGTGACAAAAACTGTTTTAAGTGTCTTTTTTTTTTTAACAATTTACATAAACACATGTACGATCCGCAGTGATCATCCTTCTGGTATTGCCGCAAGCCCAAGTAAGACCGACGTGGGATCCGAGAATCTCGGATCCCACAAGACATACAGCGCCACCTAGCGGTCGCTTCCTTCTTCAGTCGTCTCGCTCTGTGATTCCTTCACTCAACGGTTATAGCGAAATATCTGTGTAATTAATATAATCATTACACAGTGCAACAACCAAAATGGGAATGGGATGAGACCAATTGCAAATGAAAGTTGACATTATCCATAACAAAACCTTGAAGGGTTTTTTTTTAGTTCAGTGCGAGATTTTTTTTACACGCATTTGAAGTTGTTGATTTTGGAACGCTGAATCATTGAAAATTTGATAAAATAATGCTTTTTTATTTTTATTATCCTGGAAAGTTGTAGTATCTTACTGTTTTTGGGGTCGAGGAATTCATTTTCGATATTTTTTTTTTATTTTCGCATTTGTAGACACTACGGAGGTTACATCTGGACTTGCTGGGTTTGGTATTGGAATAAACTCTGTATGTTCAAAGTATGTTAATCAAAGGATATTCATAAGCCTGGGGAAACATACAACGGTCTTCCAGGTAGAGGTATTCGCCCTTGCAGCCTGTGCAGAAATGATTGCAAAAGGGGGCTACATGAGGAGGAAAATTAATATAATGACTGACAGCCAGGCTGTCATTAAGGCAGTCTCAAACCCTGTAACTAGGTCAAAACTAGTTAGGGACTGCAAACGATCCCTCAATGCACTGGCACGAGACAACACGGTGTCTCTGATTTGGGTGCCGGGACATGAGGATATAAAGGGCAACGTAATCGCCGATGAACTAGCCAAGGAGGGCTCTAAGAGACACTTCATGGGTCCAGAGCCCGTATGTGGGATTACCAAGGATTCCGCAAGAAGGGAGATCTGGACCTGGTTAGATAAAGAAAGTACAAAGAAATGGAGGTCGACTGAAGCCAACTCCATACCAAACGCTGATAGGGATGGGGATGGTAGTTTTCTCTGATAACCTACTCAAGCGCAGTAAGAAAGAAGTTAAAACCATTACTGGTTGGTAACTGGACACTGCTCTGAAAAAGCATCTATACAACACAGGCCGTGTAAGCGAACCGTGTGTAGAAGATGCAAACTACAGGAGAAAACGAGCTTACATGTAATCTGCACATGTGAGGAACTGAAGGTACTCAGGCAGAAATATTTCGGGGAGAGATCTACTGGGCCCTCGAAGGTCCTCAAGTTTCCACTGGGCAAGATACTGGGCTTATAAGAACACCAAAGCTGCTCGAGTTGGAAATAAGAGAATCAATAGGGATGTACAATGAGCACCAAGCTCAAGTGCCCGGACATCAAGTGCCCACCCTAACTTGAATGAATGAATGAATGAAACTCTGTATGTTGTTTAGGTAATTCTGCATATTTTGTACCAACATATACCATGCTTCCTCTATTACATTTGTTTCTTCCTTAATACTATTTAAACACACATAAACACTGTGATTTAACCGTGTCACCTGAGAAGATATGAAAATGCAAAATAAAATTAATATATTTGATGTATAATATATGTTTTGTACACATATGATATAAAATAAATTTAAAAAAAAATTACCTGGATTGTACCATAACATTAGAACACCAAACTGCATTGACTTCCTTTTCTTTTGTGACCACTTAATTAAAGAACCATTGCAAGTTCTGCACACTTTTTCAGGTACCCAATCTACATTCTCAATAACCTCTACTCCAAAATACTGTAAATACAATTGTTTCATACTCTCATATTTTGGCACCAAATCTTTTGTCTATTATATTTTCCACAAACATAACAATAATATTTCAAATGCTGCAAACATTCATTCCGACTATGCGCCATCTTCAGTGGTTGTTTTCTTACTAAATTGTCTTGGTACGTTGTTGTCAGTATATATAGATTGACAGGTAATATAATTGTGCGCTTGTGTATCTTTATGGTCTTGTTTTGAATTTGTGCGTTACTGAATTTTATTGCCTTATTGTCTTGTTTTTTTTGTAGAAATTCTTTAAGGGCTCAAATATTATGTCTAAAGCAGTGAAGCAGTAAATACACCGTTTTTTTATGGAAAATTTACAAGAAATAGCACCATTTGTATGACAGCGCCATCTAGCGTCAGTTTTAGGTAAAAATAAATATCAAAAATGAATTCTTCGACCCCAAAAACAGTAAGATACCACAATTTTCCAGGATAGTTAAAAATAAAAAAGCATTATTTTATCAAATTTTCAATGATCTTTCCTTGTTAGACAGCTTTCCAAAATCAACAACTTCAAATGCGTGTAAAAAAAAATCTCGCACTGAACTAAAAAAAAAACCCTTCTAGCTTTTGTTATGGATAATGTCAACTTTCATTTGCCAATTGTCTCATCCCTTCCCATTCGGAAATTCGATTTTGTATCACTGTGTTATTATAAATCTATTCGATATAGATTCGTATTTATGGCCGGATATAGAATGGAAACCGATCGGCAACGGGGAGGATATGCGCATCGGCCGCGGTTGTAAATCGGCGCAGGCGGGTTTTCAAAATGGCTACTTAGAGATACTGCCGGGAAAGAGCAAACCTAAAGAGATGACCAGCAATTGTGCCGTGGTAATATAGTCGATCCTGATTTCACTATACGCGCCGAATCCATGAATTTGCTTTACTACTGATTCGCGTTTCTTTTGCAGACGTTTTTCGTGTTGGAAGGCGAATGTTGGTACCAAGTACACGATTCTTATGATTTCGCACCGAAGTATTCCAACTTTCAGGTTCCCTTGGGTAACTATACGCTAAATTATTATCGATTAAATTGTTGTGCAATGTATTTATCGTTTATTTTTAGGTGCTATATATTCGATAATAAACGCGAGCAAGACGGAGAGACTCTTGCTCGCCTATACGAAGGTCCAGGGCGCAAATCATTCTGATTAGTATATTTTTTTGTTTTCTTTTATTTTTATTAAACATGTATATTTGTATCTATGTATAATGAATATAACTGCCATTGTTATACGCCAAAGGATGATTTTTTGTAAATTATATATAAACATACTTTATTTAAAGTGAGCGTTTTTTTTTTTTCTTTGGTTTATCGATGTGAAATGTGAGGTCGCAGTTATACCATGTGACTCAAAATGATTGTCGTAAGAAAAAATATTTCCGCGAAAAAAATATATCTATTACTTATTACCAATTAATGAGCGAAGTTAGCTACATACAAATTTCATACATTAAATGAATTTCTTGACATTTAGCGACATTGGCGTTCGTGTTGTAGTATCTTTCGATTATTTATCTTATAATTTTTTCAATCGTTTTTATTTACATTAATATCACCAACAATAGTATTTCTGAATACTGTAAGAAAATACAACTAAACTGTTAACATACAATATAACAATAAGTTAACATTAAGTGAAATAGTTGTTATTAATTTTATAGGCTTATCATACACTCAGCGCAATGAGCTGTCAAAAGAAAGTTACATTTTCATCCCTATAAAGTTTCTACGGGTACGGAATTATTTACCATTGATCACGATAGGCGATTGAATATTGTCATTGTGTTATAACAATTTAAGGACGATGACTTGCTAAACAAATCATTTTTCTCGGATGAAGCCTGGTTTTATCTAAAGACTCTATCAATTTACAAAACTATGTATCTGATGGTCTGCAGAAAATCCACACGAATTTCGAGAAACGCAATTACATCCCGTAAAAGTTGAGTTTGGTTAGCTATGTCCAGGCAACGAATAGTAGGGCCAATTTTTTTTGAGGAACTGTAACACCCAACGTTAACCAACAGATGTTGGATCGTTTATTGCAGAGTTACAAGAAAATGAGCTTGAAGCAGGTATTTTACAGCACGATAAGCTCCAGCACTACTGCTCGACAAACCTGCCAATATCTTCAACAGTTTTTGCTGACAGGTTCGTTAGAGCACAAAAGATGGCACCAAAATCGCCTGATCTAACCCATTAGATTACTTCATGTTCGGCTATCTAAAAAAATAGGATCTATAGAACCTCATGATCCATAGAAGAACTGAGAGATGCATTTTGTCACTTAATAATTATACTAATTGTATGTTTATAATTTAAAGTAATAAATAAATTTAGTTAAACACCGTTGGTACTGGAATCGTAAAATCAAATGTTAGTAAAGTTAAATAATGTACATTTCAATGTTTGTACAAGTTTATAATGCGAGTTTCAAATTATATCTTTTCCTTAAACGTCTATAACTATTTTATTTATTGATCTAGATTTATGAAATTTGGTGTGTTTGTCAAGGACGATATGCTGTTTGCAAACTATGTGATAAAATTTTGAAAATATGCTGTAGGTTCATGCTTTATTAATCATAGTAATAAAGTGTAATATTATTCTAGGATGACATCGCAATATATATAATAACTATAGTATTTCAAATCAAAATGGTCTATCATTCATATCTTTCTTAGGGTAAAAAATATGAAAATGAAATGATCAATATAATAAGAGAGTTTCTTGAAAAATACATCATAATAATGTTTTAAGTAAAAAAAACAAGCCATTTGCTTAGGTAAACAAACAGAAAATAAAAATTGTGTTTCCCATTCTTTGTAAGAAATACGTCGGCTTATTCATAAAATATCCACTATATTTTATTCCACGATCTTGGCTTAAATAACTCATGTGCTCTGTGTTGTGTTATGTTTTGTCGATATAAAATCCCAAAAACACTGAAACTAACAAGTGCTGTGTACTTACGTGCAGTTTTTAAAAAAATAAAAATAATAACAAATAAATCTATGAAGAGAACGTTATTATTTATATTTAGATAATAAGTTTCCCGATTACGTATTTAATCTATTTTTAATTTTAAAATGGCTTCTAAATTTGCCTACATTATTTTTTTTTTGTTCTACGGTTAAACTGTAGATCAATAATCTTCGATTTAAACTTCACTTTAGACTTACAATCGATATAAATAGAAAAATAATAAGAATACGATGTTGCCCATATTTATCCTTAATCGCGATTGTACCATATTGGCCCTTTGCAATAAATTACTTACAAGCCGAGCTAAAACTGATTTAAAACTTGTAAATTAATAGAAATGGAGGGGGGGGAGGACAGTTGGCTCGTGATTGGCCCCACCGCTCAATATTGTTAACCAGCCGTCACTCAATCTCGTGGTACATAAAGATCCAGGCACTTACTACAAGTGTCGTTTGTAAATCTTATATGCTGATGTTAATTGTTTGTGTTCGATCATCCGCCATCTTAGCTCGTCGTGGCGTGCGTGCGGGTCACGGATGAATTATTACCGAAGTGGCTCTTTTCAAACAAATCGAACTATATATACCATGTAATTACAAATGTTGTCGTAAGAAAAGAAACTGTTTCCGGAAAAAATTATCAAACTTTATTACCAATTAACGAAGCGAAGTTAGCTACATTACAAATTTCATACATTAATGAATTTTCTTGACAGTTAGCGACATTGGCGTGCGTGTGTAGTATCTTTCGATTATTTATCTTATAATTTTTTCAAGCCGTTTATATTACATCTAATATCACCAAAATAGTAATTTTGAATACTGTAAGAAATAAGGGAATTAATCTGTGGTAATAGCTCAACAAACAGGTAAAAATCATATTAACATTAAGTGAAATAGTTGATTACATTTTATAATTTAATAGGCTTTATCATACACTCAGCGCAATGAGCTGTCAAAAGAAAGTTACATTTTCATCCCTATAAAGTTCTCGGTACAGGAATTATTACCAATTAGATACAGATAGGCGATTGGAATATTGTCATTGGTTTAATAACAATTTAAGGGACGATGACTTGCTAAAACAATCAATTTTCTCGGATGAAGCCTGGTTTTAATCTAACAGACTATATCATTTACGAACCTATTGTATTCTGGTCTGCAGAAAATCACATGAATTTCGAGAAACGCAATTGCATTCCGTAAAGTGTGAGTTTGGTTAGCATATCCAGGAACGATAATAGAGCCAATTTTCTTCGAGGAACTGTAGACAGCCAACGTTACAACAGATGTCTGGAATTGTTTATTGCAGAGTTACAAGAAATAAGCTTGAAGCAAGTTATTTTCAGCACGATAATGCTCCAGCACATACTGCTTCGACAATACCTGCAATATCTTCAACAGTTTTTTTGCTGACAGGTCGTTAGAGCACAAAAGATTGCACCAAGATCGCCTGATCTAACCCCATTAGATTACTTCATGTTCGGCTATCTAAAAAATAGGATCTATAGAAACCGCATGCATACCATAGAAGAACAGAGGAGATGCAGTTTTGTCACTTAATAATTATACTAATTGTATGTTATAATTTAAGAATAAAATAATTTAGTTAAACACAGTTTGTATTGAATTGTAAAATTATAATTTAGTAAAGTTAAATTAATTACATTTCATTTTTACAAGCAGAAACACCAATCCATAGTCGTTTATATAATGCGAGTTCAAATATAGGTTACGTTTTCCTTATTTATGACAGATCCGTTACTTTCTTATGTTCCAACACTGCTTAGGTCAAACTCATTACAAACACGCGGCATTAATCCTACACCCTGTTACTATCTAAAGCGGATTTGACAATTACATGTTTGAATCTCTGTGTCGTATGCCAGCTACTGACAGCGTGACACTTTACAAGCTATATAGCTTGTCGACGGTCAAGTATTAATTTTACACTATTAAAATATTCATAAATCAGGCTCATGTTGATGTGTAGGATTTGTAGCTCTTCTTCTTGAAATATAATCATATATGTAGGTACTTACCTATACTTAGTTACTGTTCTGACATATGTGGTTTACACTATTTTAAGGTTAAGTAAGCTTGGACGAATAAAGCATTAAACGCTTTTATACGTAACTCATTAGCAATCAATTTCCCGGAAATATATTTAATTCATCATCATGGCATATTTCGGTACGAACAACGAACAGCCGTGATATTAATGAAACACGGCTGAAATTCCGGATCGGTATAGTACACAACACCCCGCTGCCTGCCGCTTTACACGGCGAGCTTGCGCGTTACATTCCTATCTCGATCGCGCTGGAAATGCCTCCTCAGTTTTCCAGCGGTCTACCTTTGAGGAAGGCGACCGACGTTCACCTCTAACCGTGTGTCGAGTGCGCGCGATACATACACGCGACCTCTCTATATATCTCGTTCTTTAACCGTTCGACCGGAAACTACGTGAACTATTGAGAGTCCGGATTATCTCAATGCACGGCCGGAGCCGTCGATGAGATTTCGCCAGGTCCACGCCGGGATGCGATAAAAGTAATAAGGGTTGGAGAGGGGGCACGTCTCGAAGCTACTGCTGCAGGTGAGTGAGTAGGCCGATGTAATGGAGAGCCGTCGCGGTTATAAACTCCTACAAATAAAAATGCCGATCGGTTGGATGTTTTTTTCGCTTTCTTTTTTATCGATTTTTCAAATTGTATCTGCCGAAGCCCCGTGGGTGGTTTTCGTGGTTGTTGGATCGGAAAATATTGCTTTTGAAGTTATTGTGTATTCTATATCTACCTGACAAAGCGATTAGGGAATATGAGTCGGTATTTGTTGCTGTTTCCATCGTGAGTTGCGTCGTTTAAATCCGACGTTTCGGCAGTGTTTCTACCGCCGTCATCAGGGTAGCACGGATAAGGACTGTGATTATCTATTTCCATATAATAATCGTATGTTACTTCCCCTGACTTTGTATTTCTGCAACATATTTATATTGTCATCAGTCACTCTCCCTTCCCCCTCATTTTATTGATATTACAAAGTTTTGAATCAGTTTAGCTCAGCTTGCAATAATCTATTAAATTTTAAAATGAAAAATACATTAAGTTCTTATCGGGAATACTTGACTACCTAAATAGATATAAATACTAATATATTTCCTTCGAAGTTGCATATTTTAAATTTTTACCTGCACGTACACAGGTCACTTCCCAGCCTAGTCAACCAAATTTCCCGCAATTATATTTAGTAACTTCAATTTAAAGGTATTCAAATAACTATTAATCTAATACAAAATCGTAGGTAATTTCATGCCTTAATGTTGAAGTTACTAAAAATAATTGCGGGAAATTTGAATTTGGTTTACTGGGAGTAAACACATTTATATCTCAGACACGTAATAAATACCTATACATCTGATCTATCTATTTTCTCAGACACATAACGTGTAAGGCACACGTAGGCTTCAGTGTGTGCGTAATGTCCGCAACAAGCAGCTATCTTTGATATGTCTCTCAGACATCACATAGATATGATTCTGATACCATGTGATTCGAAAATGATTGTCGTAAGAAAAAAACTGCTTTCCGGAAAAATTTATCGATACTTATTACCAATTTAATGAGCGAAGTTAGCTGCATACAAATTTCATACATTAAATGATTTTTTTGACATTTAGCGACATTGGCGTGCGTGTTGTAGTACTTTCGATTTTTATCTATATTTTTTTTCAATCTTTTATATTAACAACTAATATAACCAACAATAGCATTTCTGAATACTGTAAGAAAATAAGGGAATTTATCTGTGGTAATAGCTCAACAAACAGGTAAAAAATCAATATTAACATTAAGTGAAATAGTTTATTACATTTTTTAATTTTATAGGCTTATCATACACTTCAGCACAATGAGCTGTCAAAAGATGTTACATTTTTCATCCCTATAAAGTTTCTACGGATCAGGAATATTACCATTAGATCATTACGAGCGATTGAATATTGTCATTGGTTTAATAACAATTTAAGGACGATGACTTGCTAAACAAATCATTTTCTCAGATGAAGCCTGGTTTTATCTAACAGACTATATCAATTTACAAAACTATTGTATCTGGTCTGCAGAAAATCCAACACGAATTCAAGAAACGCATATTGCATCTCGTAAAAGTTGGAGTTTGGTTAGCTATGTCCAGGAACGAATAATAGGCCAATTTCTTCGAGGAAACTGTAACAGCCAACGTTACAACAGATGTTGGAATTGTTTATTGCAGAGTTACAAGAAATGAAGCTTGAAGCAAGTTATTTTCAGCACGATAATGCTCCAGCACATACTGCTCGGACAAACCTGCAATATCTTCAACAGTTTTTTGCTGACAGGTTCGTTAGAGCACAAAGTATGGCCACAAGAATCGCTGATCTAACCCCATTAGATTACTTCATGTTTGGCTACTCAAAAATAGGATCTATAGAACCGCATACATACCATGGAAGAACTGAGAGATGCAGTTTTGTCACTTAATAATAAACTAATGTTATTATATTATAAGTAATAAATAAATTTAGTTAAACACCAGTTAGTACTGAATTGTAAAATCATAATTTAGTAAAGTTAAATTAATTACATTTCATTTTTACAAGCGAAACACCAATCCATAGTCGTTTATATAATGCGAGTTCAAATACATTTACGTTTTCCTTATTTTATGACAGATCCGTTTACTTTCTTATGTTCCACACTGACTTAGTTCGAACCTTCATTACAACACACGCGCATATACCTACACCCTGTTACTATTTATAGGAGCGGAATTGACAATCATTTTGAATCTCTGTGTATAACGTGTAAGGCACACGTAGGCTTCAGTGTGTGCGTAATGTCCGCAACAAGCAGCTGTCTTTGATATGTCTCTCAGACATCACATAGATATGATTCTGATATATGAACACTGTTCTATTTCAGAGCGGTTATTATGTTCTCTGTATATCATACAGAGATATAATTAACATTCTTTTAGGAATAGGTAAAAATCATTTTCGAAACTACATTAAGTTATATATTTATCCATTAGTAAATACATATAAATGTTATTGGATTTACAAGATATCAAGAACTCACTTGCCGCTCCGTCCGTGTGTGTTCGTTATAATCCTTGAATTATGACGTCACAACTCCTAAAAATGGAAATATAATGGTTCTACACAGTTCACAAACTTTTGTGTAATTTTTTTTGTCCGAACCAACTATAGATTTTACACAAGTTCGTTAGTGAAGCTGGTAGAGCAATGTTCCAAGAGTCGTATTAAATATCTTCAACATTCTGGCCTTCGATTCTTTTTATGAATGATCGCTAAAAACGAATTAACATTTTTTAATTTGGAAACCGTGGCAAGTAATCATTACGATTTTTTGAGTATATAAAATTGCTTAAAAGAAACTCGAAATATTTGCAAATTTGTTTAGAATTGAGGGATAGTATTGCTTTATTTCCTCACGTATGTCGCCGCGGCTGATCTTCTTCTATCTTGAGATGTTTTAGTGGAATAAAAACTACTTCTGAAAATAAAAGGCGGTGAATAATTCCTGAACAAATAAAGGTGAGGTTAGAGCAGACATTTTCACAAACATCGTCTTTATAAACAATAACATTAGATTCGAAAACGTTATTTTGTAAAGTAAAAATATACTTACGTTTAATACCGGTTGACACACTGTTGTTAAATCCGTTTCAGTGCTTCAAATTTATTATAGTTAAACCAGTAAATATATGTCACAAACCAGCACCAACGTAGGACACGCCATTTGCACAGTCGCTCAGAAATTTCAAACTGCGGGAAAGACAAAGATATGTCACGAATAGTTCTTGAACAGCACCAGATCAAAGATATGTGATGTAGTAGGTACATCTCAGATACATCACTAGAATGTAGCTAGCGCCACGTACCACGTATCGCAATTCAGTTCAGATAACATTTAAGACATACATTTATGTAACATTTACGTACCTAAGTTACATAGCACTGTTCCTTAAATGATACTTAGGAGAGATGTAACATACATATATGTAGAGATGTCAAAAAGACAAACAGTTGAATAAA
The DNA here is from genome assembly GCA_004143645.1 of Protaetia brevitarsis. Lineage (NCBI taxonomy): Eukaryota > Metazoa > Arthropoda > Insecta > Coleoptera > Scarabaeidae > Protaetia > Protaetia brevitarsis. The sequence goes on along the minus strand of RXPK01000149.1, from coordinate 813,786 downwards.
TTATCCTTTCTGGGTGCAACACTTCTAATATCACTTAGTATATTTACCTTTTTTATAGTGCAAGCTATATAAAACTAGCAAATGCAATTAGCAAACTGGAACAGCCATAAGTTCATTTATTCGGTACTAAAATTTAATGTAACCAGACGAAGTATCAGCTACGTAGAAATAAAAAAAAATATATTAAATTAATTGAACCGCACTCGCAATATTGCAAACGTGCACAGATTTTCCAAGTCCTTCTCAAATGAGTGCGACAATATAATTCTGTCTCAGTTTTTATGGCTTGTTCGGGTGCTTCGCGACTAAAACGATGATAATAAAAGCCGTAAGCATGCCAGTTAATGTCTCCCTGTATCCACGTGATGTATGAAACATAATAATAATAATATTTGTAGCATAATCCTCTAATAAGCAACGTCGGGCGTAGCTAACTAATTTCTCAGCTGAATAACATTGATGGCTAGAAACTATTAATTGAAGACACGAGTGGATGAAGGTGTTATGTTACAAAATCAACTTTTTTTCAGAAATTAAGTGTTTTTATGTATTTTCTCTCAAAAGTAATGTAACATAACCCCTCCATACATTCACAAGACTCGAGTGTTCTTGAATTTCTAGAATTTTCGATGGTGCTATGTGAAAGATGGATACAAAATACCTTGATTCATGCAAAAAAAGACAGTTTTTAAAATGCGACATAGCACCTTCACCCACTCGTATCTTCAATTGTTAATTGGGCTCCAATACACCTTCAACGAAATTAGTTTTGATAATTGACAATTCAAACTAAATTTTGTAGTAGTAATGTACACCCTTGGTGAAAAATTACGAGCTGTCGGTTGCATTCTGGGCGACTGGAAATGAGAAGTATATACTTCAACTATAGGCGTAGCTACGCACGAAACTACAGCACCGATTTATTGAAACGTTCGGTGAATTGTTATAGTTCAGCCGAATTAAATTGTGCCTGATATTCTTTTTCTCGCTATATGCTATATTTATAAAGTTTGTAAAAGTATTCACCGCGTGACATTTCCTAGCATCAAGCCGGGACTAAATAATTTTCGGATCCCAATTTTCTTTTTTCTTAAACATAAAATCAGCTAGCAGTGTTTTGTACTCTATATTTCGTGTAGTTAATACCTAATGCAACATATCTTACACTGAAAAATCCATTTGATTGACTCAACCAAATTTTAGTTGTATTGACTAAAATGTATGTAATACTTAAAATAACTAATTATTTCATTGAAATATTAAGATATATATGTTTACTTCAAATAAAATTTTGTAAAATTGATCAAATGGAATATTTACTTCAAATAATAAATTTTATTGACTCAAATAGAAATAACACACAGAAGAACAAAACATTTTGTTGAAACAATTAGATTTATTTGCTTATTTGAAATATATATTTTTTATAGTAACAATATTTTTGTTTTAAGTAAAATATACAGGGTGATTCTCAATATATGCGACAAACTTTAAGAGCTGATTCCTGTGGTTATTTTGATCATAAAAGTTCATATAAGTATATGTCCAAAACGGTTTGGTTTTAAAGTTATTGAATGTTTATTAATAAATTATGAACTATGACTAACACGATATAATATTACAGTTGATTCTTCAAAAACTATTGTGTTGAGAGGGAATTGTTTATTTGTCATTTCAATATTTGTCAATAGTTGTCTGAGTATTCATTCAGTTTATTGTCAGTTTCTGTTTTCTAAAATCAATTACACGAATGCTGAGATGTGTGATATGCATTTCGTTTACGGTCTTGTCAATGGAAATTCGCGTGCTGCTAGACGTCTTTATGAAGAACGATACCGAACGTATCATCCCGCATCATTCATATTTGCCCGTCTTCACAATGTCTTAGTGAAACGGGAAATTTAAAAAAAAACGGACGACTGATAACGGACACCCATCTATAGTGAGAACTGCACAAGTTGAAGAAATGGTACTAAATGAAATTGAGGAACATCCTACTACAAGCACCAGAAAAATTGGTTTGCTTTAAAATTAGTCAGGCACAGTTTGGAGAATATTGAAGATAACTGTTGTATCCATATCAATTCAACGGTGCAGGCACTTTGCCGGCAGATTTTCCGCAAGAGTGGCTTTTCGTCAATTGATGCAACACAAAATCGCACAAATCCTGACTATTTGCCTCAAATATTCTTCACCGACGAGGCTACTTTCTCTAGAAACGCGATTATTAATTTTCACAATAATCACATATGGGCCGAAGAAAATCCGCACGAACTAGTGAATGCCCGTCATCAACATCAATTCTCTGTCAATGTGTGGGTCGGAATTGTTGGAGATCACTTGATAGGTCCACATTTTTTTACCGATGCGGTTAAATGTGAGGTATACCGCAATTTTCTTGAAGAGGAGCTACCACTACTGCTAGAAGAAGTTCCGTTGCAATTAAGATTACAAATGTATTTTATGCTGAGGTGCTCCAGCGCATTTAGTTTAGTTGCTCGCGAAGTTTTTGGACAATACGTATCCAGATCGGTGGATAGGACGGGGAGGTCCACAACCGTGGCCTCCTCGGTCTCCAGACTTAAATTCTTTGAACTTTTTTTTCTCTGGGGTCACCTTAAATCATTAGTTGATACGACTACCATTGAAAATGTCGATGAACTGAGAAATCGTATTATCGCAGCTTTTCAAACAATTCGAAATACCCCTGGTATTTTAGAACGGACTCGCCAGTCAATACGACGAAAGATAGAAGGTTGTATTGCAGTTGGGGGCGGTCATTTTCAACAGATAGTATAAGTTAATTTTGTTTTACTAATTATTTTGTTAATTTATAATAAAAACATTAATTATGTTAACTTACTATTAAACATTGTACAACTTTAGCACTAAGCGATTTTGGATATATGTTCGTATGAACTTTTATGATCAAAATAACCCCAGGAATCAGCGCTTAAAGTTTGTCGCATACATTGAGAATCACCCTGTATATTGTGCTTCGCTTTACTAAATATTTAATTGAGGTTACTGCGTTCCTTTTTTATTTCAAACAATAATTTTCTCAGGATTACTTACCTTATCTGTTACGGCAGCTCTTTTATTCCTATATCAAATCTTACCACAACATTTCAATATTCAATAAAGCGTTACTGCAATACTGACGTAATCTGCCAATAAAAGGAGCATAAATTGCATATTGCTAATTTGTTAATTTCTTACAGTAAAAAGCTTGCGATCTTTGCAAATTTGTCTGAGTTAACAAAGTACCGATGTTGTCTCAACAATATGAAAGTAATTGAACCAATCCAACGTTTTTACAAAGTTCAACTATATTATTGTGCTGAAGACCATACTGAATTAAATAATTCGTTTGAATATATTAAACTTTATAACTAAATATTTTGTTCCAGTCAATCGTGTTACACTTTTTTTGCATATATTTGAAACAACAAAGGGAATGCTTGTTCCAAAGAAAATATGCTTAACAAAATATATTTGGTTGAGTTTAAATATATCAATTTTTCAGTATACACCCTGTATATTGTATAATAATATCAAATTTCCCTCGACAACATATCATATGCTCCGTATGATATATTTATAATGTCAATGTTGGCATTAAATTGATAATAATATGTGTTAGGGCGCTACGACGTTCGAGGCGAATGAATACATTTTGCAAGTGACAAGTTATACATACAAGCAGAAAGCGGGCTTAGATAACAAGCGATTAAGCTCGAGTTAATATTGAAAACCGTGCGAGGTAATGAAAGCTTCAATATATAATATTGCTTGCGCTCCTGAAAGGGGATATTGATGTTAGCGCGCGGTAAATTGCACAGCCCGCGTGAATAATTGTCCAACAGACAATGTGTCTGTAAATGAAAGCTTATCAAGCGGATCTGATGTTAGTAGTGGGCGAGCATTTGATTATTGAATTAGTTCATCGTTGGAGAGAAACAAAATAAGTGCAGTATTGTATATATAAAAATGAGCAATAACGCATACGGTTTCTGTGTGGGAAATTTGTAATTTGGAGATAATGATTTTTTTCCAGGCCAGATGAAATAATAAGGATGTTTGAAATGCATTTACCGGAATTTCCTATTCGATGATCCGAAGCGAAGTTTTGTCTATGCGAAATATAAAAAAAAATTAGTTTTAAAATTGTTGTGATCGTTTCGGAATAACAGTTTACGTTTTCAATACGAAAAAAAAAGCATGTCAACTTAAAGTATATGTGTTCTTACATACCTATAATAGCTGCGCGTATGCATAAGATATTACTTGAGTTATTATGCATCATAAACCGCAAACACTTAAAATAGCTTACGTATCTTGTACATATGCAAGGTTTGGCAGTTGACATATTAATGGTATATTATTGCTACAAATAGATGGTTATGTAGGCACGTAGCTGCAACTGATCGCCAATTGGGTACAATTTTAGATAATTAAAAACGTGATTTGAATCGAATCCAATTGTTGGTTGCTACAGTCGATTGTTTTCTGTATGTAGAGCAATTTAAATGTGAATTAATAATGGACTGTACCCTACTCACCTACACGGAGAAAAAAATTTAATAATCATAAATAAAAATACAATTATCGTAAGTAAAAAGTTCAGCTGGATAGGGGACAAAAGCACAGATTACTTAGCACTAGTAAAAAAAGAGATCCTAAACACTGATACTAACAAGAAGCAATCTAAGTTACTTACGGTCTGTTTCATTCCGGTAACTTATGAAGTTACTTACGATAATTAAATTGAAGTAGTTAAGCCAAAGAATATATGTAGTTGCAGTAAGCAAAGATTTGCCCTTGTCAAGTAGTAGGTGTATTGCTGTGAGTGAACTATTTTATAACAGCTATCACACCTTCATAATTAATACAAGCTATTTAGATTACTTGTGATAAGGAAAGGGTATCATTAATGAACGTTCACTAAATACCTGATATATAAAAGGTAATGGTTTGCTATAAATATACAATAACTTACCTTAAATTTGTTGTTCACTATAGGTAGTGTAGAAACGAGGAAGTTTGTGAATATTTATTAAGTAGCTTACTGGTGTACTCTGTGTTAATAACTGATAAAGTACAAAAAAAAAAGTTCCGCAAATCTTCGATTATTTATGCTACCGCGACTATAAGTACTGCGTACCGAGCAATGCGTAATTCAAAATTGTTTGCAAATAATTTTTAATTACTATTCAGTTTGCTGTAGTTTCGATTGCATTAATAATTGAAGATTAAATTCGCATTTATTTTGCTAAAAATGGTACATAATACTTATTACTTAAGAAAAAAAAAACAGTATTTAGTAATAGTTTATTTGTATAGGACAAACACAGTGACTACCTGATAGAAAGAAAGATATTGGTTTCATTTACAGCAGTTTTTTTTTTAACAATTTACAACGTAATGATCATAAAATATATTCCTTGTAATGAACAAATGAACAAAGCAATAATAAAAGATAAGGTAAATGGGGCCTCCTTGAAACGTTATTTAGTTATTGAAATTATTGAAGTCTAAACAAAGGACAAAGAGAAATATGGTTTTGAAGTTACAACTAATGACAACCAAAGAAATGATATACCTAGGCGGTAAACATGCGGTTTCTGTTGGTTCTTTGCACTGGGCGTTGTCTCGGCGAGTTGATGCTCTGTCGGCGTACGTGGCGGTTATGTCCGGTGATCGCCTCGAAAACGGCTTCTTCGTCGCGGTATCCCTAACTGCAGATGGCACTTGGACTGTAGGATCCACTGGCGACAGCATCCACATTTTAACTTCACCAGCGGGCGCAGATATCATCACAATTATGGGGAATTCAAATATCCCACCACGTGGTTTAAAACTGCAATCTTGAAACATCCGATTGCTTATAGGCTCGGTACTTCTTCTTTCGCTTGGATTCTTTATACGGATGGGGCCTTGAGTTAACCCACCCGGTATTTTTAATATATTTGCATTCCAACTGACCTAAAATGGCCGTACTCCTTGGCCATCCTTTTTCGACGATCTTTTCCCACGTCCGTAACTCTTACTTGACGCTAGCCCGCGCCTGCGCGCGTAGCTGCCTCGGGGACTATTTCATTACTCCGCCGCATTAGCCAATGAGGAATAATAAAACAATCACGGGGTGGCAGCAAAACTCAAATAATCATAGTTGTGGCAAGTTGTTATCTATTTTAAGAGAATACATGAGTTTAATAGCGATCAGCATTGTTGTTACTTCTACTAAGCATGTGCTGTAGTTAGATACAGTACCAGTAGTCATAAGTAACAAATTTGTTAGGTACGCTGTGTAATAGCCGTTAATAAAAGCACTATTTACAGTAGCAACTTGCATTCAGGAAACTGGGTTTAGTTGCAGGTATTAATTAACGAGAATAGTTCCAAGTAAAACTTGATCTATTGTAATAATTTTTTATCAAGTAAACACTTTACTTAGCCAATTTTTCTCAGTGTAGCTTCCATACTAGAGAAACTACACTCTAAAAAATTTAGGTAATTTTTCTTAGTAGTAAAAAATCACGTTTTTTGATAATTTTCCGCACTGAATAGGGGTAAAATGTTAGAACTTAAGAACTGTCGAAATGTTAGAGAATTTTCCCTTAATACAAGTATTTTACGTGTATTATAGGAAAATTTTCTGTTTCTTAGAAAAAAATCTCTAACATTGTAATATTACCGAGAAAAATATTAATATCCCTTAGGAAAAACTTAAAATTTCTTACAATTTGGAAAATAACAGTTATAAATATAGTAATTTTCAAGTGATAAGGAAATAAACAAGGCGCGCATGCGTTAAATTAGAACAGAGATAAGTTTCCTCAGGAGATAGGCAACTGCCTTGTATATTTAGCGATTATTTTTTCTTGGAATTATGGGTTAATTGAAAGAAAATATATTTAGAAACTACGTTTCGACAATTTATTGTCTTTTTCAAGCTTCCTAACTCCTCTCATGTAATTAATTATTAGTTTCTATAACTCCTTTCTTTTTTTTTTTCTCACAACATAAGTTGTTTGTCGAACATAAATTTAACATTTTAAAAAATTGTATAAGGCAGTTACACTTATTCAAATTAACAAACTAACATATATGTGTGTGACATACACGCTTTAAACATTTAAACTTGGTTATGAAGTTTAATTTTCTTTTGATCATTCTTTATTTTAATTAATTTTGTTAATGTTTGATTAAGATTTGAGTTTATCAGATGCATTGTATAGTTTCAGGATCACAATTAGCCTTCATCAATCATCAATTATTTTTATATACCGTAGCCCCTACTTTTAGATTTAAAATTTGGGGTTTCCCGCTGTACCGGCAGATGGCGCCACATCTTAGATCACGAGACTGCTCATAGGAGGCGTTAGTGTATGATGCGTCAATTCACACTGGAAACTTCTAGCGCGAATCCACTGGCCGCAGTGTGTGGTTTCCTGATTTCACAGATACATTTAAGCACGGCAATTGTTATTTACGTTAGAGTGCATACATTACATTAGAGAAGAATGTCTAGAAAATCTTATTTAATTTAATAATTTATACGCTGATATGACAATCGCTAAATGTGGACTCAACCCAGCCTTAAATCTATGTCAAAGCGAACTTTTTTTATGACGACTTTTCGCGAATAACAAGCAATAAATGAGCTAATAAAAGATGATTAATATTAACATTATAATTACATAGAATTAAATCCACAAGAGGTACTAGGGAATGAATATCAGAAGTGTTCAAATCACATTACCCTGATAGATGAATGGGAAGATAAGAAATGGCCTGCAAGACACGCAGATATGACTAAACTGGATTTTTTTTGTAAGGATATGTAGG